>VZQC01004543.1:2553878-3081817 GCA_009823505.1 Rhizomys pruinosus
AGCAATAAGTGATAATTTATGAGTAAAAGCATCCCTCATGTAAAACCAATTTGCAGGCTGTTGTGCCCAAACCCCTGCAGCCCCACCATCCAGGAGGGGGGGGGGGGGCTTGTGTGTTCAATCAAGTTGATCAAATAAGTGTCCAGACTATATTGCTGTAGTTTCACCATTCACCCCAATTGCAGCCCTTACATTCCACCATGCCCCCTCTTCAACAGATTGTTCCCTAGGCTTAGAAAAGGGGCACAGGTGGATGAGAAGCAAAACAGTCTACTTTCTCTGGAGCTGTTGTCTTGGACTCTGGTCAATTCTGGCTGTTTCCTTTCATGGACTGACAGTTTGTCCAGGAATAACCTTTTGATTCTAGTTGATTCCACCCTATAGGTATGTATAATACAACTGTCTTCTGGAGACTCATGGGTTTAAAAAAGGGGGGGATACAGATAGACATTAAACCTTTTCGTCAAAAACCTTGCAATTCAAATCTTAAAACTAACTAAGGGAAAATATTTGTATGTTCCAACAGGTCAAAATGTCACCAACTAAATGGCTGAGAAAGAAAAGATAAATCTTCGCATTGAGTAGGATGTACCAGAAAGTGCCAACTGAAAGGTTTACCCATCTGAACATTGAAAGGAAGAAAAGCCTCAGATTGCTACAAACATCAAACCCCTCTGAGGATCCTACTTGTAACAACTGTTTATAATGGGTCCTAACGAATCTTACCTTCTATGTGCCACAAAGGTTTTAATACGAGAGACTTTCTTGCCTCCCCACCATAGAACAAGGAGAAATATGATGATGATGATGATGTCATTCTCCAACTGTAAATTGGAGACAACTATTATAGAGGTAATCTCTTATAAAACCGGTGAAACTGCCCTCTTTAATTGACTAAAGACATAAGAACTGTGAAAAATATTATTCTCTATTCAGAAAAAAATATAATTTCTTTTGTTTTCTTGATCATAGCCAGTCTTATTGGAGTAAGATGATATCTTAAAGTGGTTTTGATTTGCATTTCCTTAATGATTAGTGAAGTTGAACACTTCTTAAGATGTTTCTCAGCCATCTATAATTCCTCACTTATGAAGTCTCTATTCAGCTCTTTCCTCCATCTATTGAGTGGGTCATTTGTTTTCTTTCTTCTTTGTTTTCTGAGTAGTTTATATATTCTGGAATCAATGCTTTGTCTGATGTTTCTGCAGTGAAGGTTTCCTCCCAATCTGTGGGTTTTCTCTTCACTTCCTTGTTTCTTTTGATGTACAGAAGCTTTTGAGTTTAATGAGGTGCCATTTGTCAATTTTCCACCTTAATTCTTGAACAGCTGCTGTCGGGTTTAGGAAGTCTTTTTCTATGCCTATGTCTTGTAGTCTGCTGCCAACTTTTTCTTCTATTGCCTTCAGAGTTTGGGGTTTCATGTTGAGGACTTTAATCCATCTGGAGTTGACATTTGTACAGTGGGAGAGGTAGGGGTTTAGTTTTATTCTTCTACAAGTGGTGATCCAGTTTTGCCAACACCACTTGCTGAAGATGCTGTCTTTTCTCCATTGTGTCTTCTTGGCCCCCTTGTCAAATATGAGTTGCCTGAAATTGTATGTGCTCAAGTTTTGATCTTCAGTTTTGTTCCATTGGTCAGCAGGTCTGTTTTTGTGCCAGTATCAAGCTGTTTTTATGACTATATCCCGGTAGTATAGTTTGAAGTCTAGTATAGAGATCCCCCCTGTGTTGCTCATTTCACTCAGGGTTGTTTTGGCTATTCAGGGTCTTTTGTTTTTCCAAATGAATTTAAGGACATTTATTTTTCCAAACCTGCGAAGAAACTCTTGGGGATTTTAATTAAGATTGTGTTAAACATATGCAAAAGTTTGGGTAGAATGGACATTTTACATGTTAACTTTCCCAATCCATGAGCATGGGAGGTTTTTCCATCTTCTGATGTCTTCTTAAATTTCTTTCTTTAAGGGTTTAAAATTTTTGTTGTAGAGATCTTTGGTGTCTTTTGTTAGGTTTGTTCCTAGGTATTTTATTGCTTTTGAGGCTATTGTGATTGGGAAGGTCTCCTAGAATTCCTTCTCCAGTTGCCTGTTGTTAGTGTAAAGAAAAGCTACTGATTTTTTAGGTTAATTTTGTATCCTGCCACTTTATTGAAGCTGTTAATCGTTTCTAGGAGTCTTCCGGTGGAGTATTTAGCATCCCTTAAGTAAACAATCATATCATCAGCAAATAGGGCTAGCTTGACTTCCTCTTTTCCAATTAGTATTCCTTTAATTTCCTTTTCTTGCATTATTGCCCTAGCAAGTGTTTCAAGCACTATTTTGAAGAGGAGTGGTGACAAGAGGCAGCCTTGCAGAGTTCCTACCTTTAAAGGGAATGTTTCTGTAGTTTCCCCATCTAGGATGATATTGGCTGTGGGTTTCCTGTATATGGCTTTGATTACATTGAGGAATGATCCCTCCAATCCAATTCCCTCTAGGACTTTAAGCCTGAAGGATTGCTGGATTTTGTCAAAGGCTTTTTCTGTGTCAATTGAGATCATGGTGTGGTTTCTGTCTTTCAGTCAATTTATATGCTCCTTTTAGGAATTTATCATAAATATATGTTGGATTTCCTCAAAGGCATCATGTGATGTTTATTGACTTATGTGTACTGAACCATCCTGGGGTCACTGGAGTAAAGTTGATGTGATCATCATGGAATTTCTTTTTCATGTGTACCTATATGTAGCATTTTTTGCCTCTGTGTTCATTAAGGTTATGGACCTATAGTTTTCTTTTTGTTGTTGTTTTATCTTTACCTATTTTAATATGAGAGTGATGCTGGTTTCATAGAGGGAGTTTGGGAGCTCTCCCTCTGTTTCTTGCTTTCTGAATAATTTAAGTAGTATTCATTGTAAATATTCTTTGAATGTCTGGTAGAATTTTTCTGTAAATCTATCTGGGCCCAGGATATTTTTAATAATGAGTTTTTTGTATTATCATTTCAATTTCCTTTCTGTTATGAGTCTGATAAGCTGTTGATCTCTTCTTGATTTAACTTTAATGTTTTCCATGAATTTAGAAATTAATTTATTTCTTTTAGATTTTCTAACTTAATAGAGTATAGGTTTTTAAAGTATTCCTTTGCAATATTCTGGATTTTTTGGTGTCTGTTATGATGTTTTCCCTTTCATCTTTGATTTTATTAAGTTGGATTTCCTTTCTTTCTTTTGGTTAACTTTTGTGTATCTTTTAAAACTCATGCAACCACTTTAAGCACCGTGGAGAACCCTTACAAAACTAAAAAGGAGCTGGGCGTAGCTCTTAGAGCCATAGATTTTTAGAGTTTGTTTCTATTTCATTAATTTTTGCTCTGATTCTTGTTATTTCTTCTCATCTGCTAGGTCTGGGTTTTGGTTGTTCTTGCGTTTCCAGAGTCTTGGATTATTTTGTTAAGTCACTTACACCTGTTCTTTCTGATTTTTTTGATGTAGACACTTAGAGCTATACACTTCACTCTTAGGACTGCTTTAAAATGTCCCAAAACCATGGGTGACATTGTAAACTCAGCCAAATATGTGTGCATAGGTGGAGAGGACATAGATTGCCTGTAGTTTTGCTTTGTCTGGTTCACTGGGTTATTCTTTCTCCATTATTATTCTTATTTTGGTCTTTTCAAGACAGGGTCTCCCTGTAGCCCCAGCTTTCCTGGAACTCTCTCTGTAGACCAAGCTGGCCCTGAACTCACAGAGGTCCACCTGCCTCTACCTCCTAAGTGCTGGGATTAAAGGCATGCACTGCCATGCCTGGCAACTCCCCTATTATTAGCATAGGTTTTCTGGTTTGCTGAGTTGTGAATGATAGACTCCTTTCAAATTGTTCATCTAGCCTTCTCTTGAAATTTACTCTTTCCTGTGCTCAAGACCGAGGCTTTCTCTCTCTTTCTTTCTTTCTTTCTTTCTTTCTTTCTTTCTTTCTTTCTTTCTTTCTTTTTTCTTTCTTTTTTCTTCCTTCCTTCCTTTCTTTCTTTCTTTGAGTTTTAGAAGTATAATTGACACTAAGAAAAAGCTGAATCAGTCCTAATAAAAAAGTATATAAATGTAGGCATTTATTCCAGGAAATGCAGTCTCTCTCTTGGGAGAATCCATGGCAGCCGACCATCCTGAGGGCCATGGAAAGCATGCTTCTGAGAGGTGGGGACAACCTTTTATAGCAGGGAGGGGAGATGGTAACCTATTGGAATCTGGCCAATTAAACCAGGCCAGGCACTCAGATCTGGAGATGGGTCTCAGGTTCAGAGGTTTCATGGGAATCTGGCCTGACCAGAAAAGAAAGGAGGGGCTTTTCGGTCTATGACATCTAGGATTTTTGCCCCAAGCCCAACCTAACATCCCAGACTTTTAGGGTATAGGGGGCAGTATGTCGAATCTGGCACAGCAACACCTGGTAGGGTGAAGATTGAGACAATAACAAAACAAAGGGCAACCAGGTAGGGTGTCACAGAGTCTGGTACCTGTGGCAGCAGAGGGAGCAGAAGAAGGTAGAAAGAACAGAGAGCGAAGGCTGTCATACCTGACCATTTAGACCTGTCCTTGAAGGTCTTTGGAAAACCTGAGAATACTGAGTCCCAGCTCTTTGCCAGACAATCTATCCTGGGCTGTGTCTCTCTTGAGTCTGGACTAGTGTGGCTAGCCTAGAAATTTGCCTTCTGACAGTGTAGTAAGGATGATGATGTAGAGTCCAGTCCACCTGGGATCAAGAGACTTAAGAAATAAAGTTTTAAGGAGAACACTGTCCCCTGCTGTGAGAGGGCAGGTCATTGGTTGTGGACTGCACTGAGGTAGGAGCAGAGAGGGGAAGATAGGAAGGTAGTGGGGTCAGGCTATTTGGAGAGAAACGCTACTGCCCAGTGTGAGGACTCAATGGGTTAGGTTAAGGCCCCTGTGGCCACTCCCAACTTTCTGTCTGTAAAGAGGTAGAAAGGGCATGAAGAGTCCAGGAAAGCCAAAGTAGGGGCAGCCAGGAGGGATCCTAAGGAGAGAGAAGTGCATGATAGCAGAGTGGGAGAGAAACCCCGTTGGGGTCTCCTTAGCTGCCTGGTACACTAATCCTAGAAAAGAGAGAATATGGTCTGCTTTCTCTGGAGGCTGTAGGTCTCATATGGCGTTGACTCTCTCTGACCTGAGAGTACTGAAAGGGTACATTAGGACCAGAGGCAAAGGAGGAGAGATCCCTAGCCAAGGCTTGGCTAAAGAAGTGTGGGCTATCCTAGAAGCCCTGAGGAAGGACTTTCCATGTAAGCTGTTCTGCAGACCTGGTCTGGGTCCTCCCATGTAAAAGCAAAAGGAAGTATGAAGGCACAGTAAAGATGGCCAGGACAGAGGCTGGAGAGATGGCCTAGTGGTTAAGAGCACCGACCACTCTTACAGAGGACCCAGGTTCGATCCCCAGCACTCACATGGCGGCCGAGAACCGTCCAAAACTCCAATTCCAAGAGAACTCCAGTTCCAGGGGAATCCGACACACTCTTCTGACCTCAGTGGCATTGCACGACATGGGTGCACAAACCTGCATGCAGACAGTACATTCATACACATACAGAAATAAATATTTTTTTTAATTAAAAAAAAAGAAGGCCAGGACAGTGGAATGGGAGACTGAGGTTTAAGGATTAGGGTGGCCTGAACTAGATGGTAGGTGCCAGAGGGCTTATGAACTGGAAGAATGGGGGTGTTGCAGGGTTAGTTAGTGGAGATAAGAGGCAGGAAATTGTAGGCTTGAGCCCATGGCGGTGGGTTTCAGAAATAGAAACTGGCCTGGAAGGAAAAGAGGTGGGATCCTTGAGGCATATCAGGACTGGTGGGTTATGGGAGGTGATTACTGGAGTGGAAATGTCCCAGACCTGAGGGTCAACAGGATCAGGGAGGGTAGGTACTGGACAACACATTGTGGGAGAAGCAACTAAGGATGTCATGGCCCACGAGGGGCACTGGACAAACAGACATGATTAAGAAGGAATGGGTGAAAAATTACCAGCGAGGACATGGGAGAGATAGAGTCCTTAGGTGGGGGGAAAGAAGGGGTCTTGTCCATTCCTGTGACAGAAATTGATGAGGGAACTGCAGGGGCAGAATGTGAGGTCAGTACAGAAAGTTAGCCCAGTTGTCCAACAGGAAAGAGATGGACTTACCCGCTACCTGGAGCATCAGACTAGGCTCATCGAAGGTCAGTGGGGTCTCTGTGTCTAGCCAGCATCAGACCTCCACCAGGCAAAGAAATTCAGAGGCTGGAAGAGGTTGAGGTGTTTGGGGTAATTCGACTGGACCTCCGTGGTGAGGCACAGAGGACAAGCCTATGCCTGGGCACTCAGACTTCCAATGGCCAGGTTACTGGCAGAGAGGGCATGGCCTTGTGGGTGGCCTGGGGTTTGGACAGTTTTTAGCCCAGTGACCCCCTTGGCCACACTTGAAACAGGTTCCTGGCAGAATAGACTTAGGCTGGGCCCCTGCAGGATGGGGCTTGATGGAGCCCCGAGTGTCCCTTTGTGGGAATGATGTTGGCCTCAAAGCAGCTGTGTATGAGTGGGTACAGTCTGCATGTAGGTTGGTGCACCTGAGTCGTGCATCTGGGATTCCCAAGGGAGTGTCCAAGTGGATTCTTTGGAGAACCTTCAGAACAGAAAGGGAAGAGTGAGTTAGACTTCCAATACAAAGTTTAAACTTAGACAAGTCAACTCCATAAGCAAGGAGAAAAACTAATCAATCAATCAAACAAACAAACAAACAATGAAGGCATCTGAAGGAGGCAAGCAAAGCAAGCCTTCAACACAGTGAAGAGGCATTTGGGATTCACATTGGAATACAGGCAAAGAGAAACCCACATGCCAGGGACACAAAGAAAGGACAACATAGGAAAGATGCAGGATAATCCCACACCAAGCTCTCCTAACCCTGTGGAAGATTCCTACAGTGGGATCCCCCTGGGCATGGCCCAGGACACAGATCTTAGAAGAACAATTGTGGACATAATCAAAGAAATCAAATACTATAAAGAACAAGTCAGAGAACTAAGGAGAGACAATGAAAAACTCAAGAAGGACCTAGAGAGTGAGAATGACAAACTCTGGAAGAAAGTGGAAACACTGAAAATATCCCTTGCTGAAAAAGAAAAGGAAACCAACCAGCGAAGCAAAAAGCTACAGGAAGAGATTGAGAAGCTCTAAAAGGAAGTGGAAATACTAATGAAATCACAAGAAAAAAATGAGAAAGGAAATCAAACACTCATCCAATCAAGAGGAATGTCATGGGAAAAGCCTCAGAAGTAGAATGGAGGAAGCAGAACAAAGCATATCAGAACTGATAACACAGAACAACTAAAAACCTCAAATAAAGATTATAAAAATTTAAAAGTACACAAAAGTGGAACAACCAGGAACTGTGGGACACTATGAAAAGACCAAACCTCCCCATCATAGGATTAGAGGAAGGAGAAGAATCCCAAAAGAATGGTATTGATCAGATCTTCAAAAGAATAATAGTTAAAAACTTCCCCAAACTAAAAAAATGTCAAACCAATACAAATACAAGAAACACATAGAACTCCAAACAGACAAGATCAGAAAATTCTCCAGGAACACAAAGCACAGATTAACCACAGTATACTCATAGTAGGGGACTTCAATACATCACGGAGCCCTTTGGACAGGTAAACTGGACAAAGAATAAACAAAGAGACATCTGAAATGAATGATATGATACAGCAAATGAACCTCACAGACATCTACCAAATATTCCACCCTAATACCAGAGAATACACTTTCTAATAAGCAACCACAGAACATTATCCAAAATCGACCACATACCGGGACATAGAAGAAAACTTCACAAATACAAAAAGACTGAAATAATTTCATGCATTCTATCAGACCACAACACAATAAAGCTCACTATCAACACCTTTAATCCTAGCACTTGGGAGGCAGAAGCAGGCGGATCTTTGTGAGTTCAAGGCCCGCCTGGTCTACAGAGTGAGTTCCAGGACAGCTAGGGCTACAGGGAGACACTCTCTTGAAAAGACCAAAAAAAAAATAAATAAATAAAATAAATAAATAACATAACTCAATCTAATTAAAACTATATGTGAAAGGTTGCAGCTGACTGTAAGGCACTGCTTCTCCACATTCATGCACCACCAGCCCTGGCTCTTACAATCTTTCTGCCCCGTCTTCCACAATGATCCCTGAGCCATGGGTAGGTGTGGTTCAATGCTTGAAACTCTCATACAGCAATAAAACAAGAGAAGGAAATTAAAGGAGTACTAATTGGGAAAAAAATAGAGGTCACATTATCCCTATTAGCAGAAGATATGATATTATACTTGAGAGATTCACCAGAAAATCTACCAGAAAACTTCCAGAAAATATCAACACATTCAGCATGGTGGCAGTTTACAAAATCAATCTACAAAAATACTCTGTCCTATGTATCACTAAAGACCCAAAAAAGCTTCATAGAAACCCTCCCATTCACGAAAGCCTCAAAAAAATTGCCTAGGAATAAATCAAACCAAAAGACATTAAAGATCTGTACAATGAAAATTTTAGGTCTTTGAAGAAAGAAACTGAGGAATAGGTCAGATCAAATGACTGTCCTTGCTCATGGATTAATAGAATTAATATGTTGAGATGAGCATCCTACCAAAACCAATATTTAAATTCAGTGCAATATCAATCAAAATCCCCATGATATTATTCACAGAATTAGACGAAAATCCTAAAATTCATACAGAATCACAAAAGACTCCAGACAGCCAAAGCAAACTAGGGGAAAAAGAAGAATGCTGAGGGGACTTCCTGACCAGATCTCAAACAAAATGCAGAGCTACCTTCATAAAAACAGCATGTACTGCCATGCTAAACAGATATATAGATCAATGGAACATAAGAGAAGACTCAAACATGAGTACATGCAATTTCATCCACCTGATATTTTTAAAGGTGCCAAGAATATGCGCTGGAGGAAAGACAACATCAATAAATGTCACTGGCCAAACTGGATCTTCACCAGAAAAAGAATGAAATTGGACCGTTGTCTTTCACCCTGCACAAAACTCAACTCCAAGTGTATCATGGACCTCACTGTGAAACCGGAAACTCAGAAACTGTAAGAAGAAAACATGAGGAAGATAAAGGTCGAGGAAAGGACTTTGTAAATCAGACATCAGTTGTTCAGGAATTAAGATCAACAATCACCAAGCGGGAACTCATTAAACAGAAAAGGTTTTAAACAGAAAAAGAAACAACCAAGGAAGTAAAGAGAAAACACACAGACTAGGAGAAAACCTTCACCTGCTACACGTCTGACAGAGGATTAGTATCTAGAATATGCAAAGAACTCAAAAAAAAAGAAAAAAAAGAAAAGAAAGGACCCAATAAAAAGACGAGCTATGGCACCAGTTAAGAGCACCAACTGCTCTTGCAGAGGACCTGGGTTCAATTCCCAGCACCCACATAGTGGCTAAGAACCATCCTTAACTCCAGTTCCAGGGGAATCCAATGCCCTCTTCTGACCTCTGCCCCATTGCACGACACGGATGCAGCAACCTACATTCAGACAGTACACTCATGCACATAAAATTTTATTTTATTTAAAAAAATAAAAAAGATGAGCTATGGACCTAAACAGAAGAAATAAAAATGGCTAAAAAACACCGTAAAAGGTCTCCAGCATCCTTAGTAATTAGAGAAAAGCAGATAAAAACCGATTTAAGATCTCATCTTAGCCCTGTCAGACTGGCTAAGATCAAAAGCACAAAAAACCACCAAGTGCAGGAGAGGATGTGGAGAATGGTCATTGCAAATTCAACTCCTGGTGGGGTTGCAAACTCATGCAACCACTTCAAGCACTGTGGAGAACCCTTATGAAACTAAGAAAGGAGCCAGGCATAGTGGCACATATCCCCATGGGGATGGCCCAGGACACAGATATCAGAAACACAATTGGGAACATATTTAAAGA
Source organism: Rhizomys pruinosus (assembly GCA_009823505.1). Taxonomy (NCBI): domain Eukaryota; kingdom Metazoa; phylum Chordata; class Mammalia; order Rodentia; family Spalacidae; genus Rhizomys; species Rhizomys pruinosus. The sequence continues at coordinate 2,563,873 of VZQC01004543.1, forward strand.
ACTACAAGATTACAAAGAGCAAATCAAAGTACTTAGAAAAGAGAATGAAGAACTCAAGAAGACCTAGAGAGAGAGAATGACAAACTCCAGAAGGAACTGGAAACACTGAAAAGATCCCATGCTTAAAAAGATAAGGAAACCAACCATCGAAGCAAAGAGCTACAGGAAGAGATTGAGAAGCTCCAAAAACAAGTAGAAATACTAAAGAAATCAGAAGAGGAAATGAAAAAGGAAATCAAATACTCATCCAATCAAGAGGAAAGGAGTGGAAAAAGCCTCAGAAGCAGAATGGAGGAAGCAGAGAATATCAGACATGGAAGATAACACAGAACAACTAAAAACCTCAAGGAAAGATTATGAAAAATTTAAAAATACACAAAAATGGAACAACCAGGAGCTGTGGGACACTATGAAAAGATCAAACCTCCGCATCATAGGAATAGAGGAAGGAGAAGAATCCCAAGAGAAAGGTATTGATCAGATCTTCAACAGAATAATAGATGAAAACTTCCCCAAACTAAAAAAGGACAAACCAATACCAATACAAGAAGCACATAGAACTCCAAACAGACAAGATCAGAAAAGAAATTCTCCACGCCACATCATAGTTAAAATGCTGGACACCCAAAACAAAGAGAAAATTCTTAAAGCGACAAGAGAAAAACAACAAGTGACCTATAAGGGGAAACCTATCAGAATAACAACGGACTTCTCACAGCAAACGATGAAGGCAAGAAGAACCTGGAGCAAAGCATTCCCAGTGTTGAGGGACAATGGATGCCAGCCCAGGTTACTATACCCAGCAAAAATGTCAATCATAGTGGAAGGAGAGAGGAAAATCTTCCATGACATAAACAACTTGAAAGAATACATGTCCGGAAAACCAACCCTTCAGAGAATACTTGAAGCAATCCAAAGAACAGAAGAAAGGAGCAACCAACCCCAGGCAACTAGAAGGAGAAATCAATAAAAGCATAACTGCAGAAGTAGAAACCTAAATCAAAACCGCAGATGGATAATAAGGCAAAAGGAAGCAACACAAACCTATCAGTCATAACCTTAAATATTAATGGACTAAATTCCCCAATCAAAAGACATAGACTGGGAGACTGGATTAGGAAACAGAATCCATCGATATGCTGTCTGCAAGAAACACATCTTACCTTCAAGGACAGGCACCACCTTAAAGTGAAGGGATGGAAAAAAATATTCCAAGCAAATGGTACCAAAAAGAAAGCAGGTGTTGCTATTTTAATATCGGATAAAATAGACTTCAAAGTAAAAGAAATCAGAAGAGACAAAGAAGGCCATTACATTTTCATCAAAGGAACAATCCACCAAGAAGATTTCACAATTATGAATATATATGCCCCAAATTCTGGTGCACCAAACTTTATAAAGACAATTCTCCAGGACCACAAGTCACAGACTAACCCCAGTACACTCATAGTGGGAGATTTCAATACCCCACTGAGTCCTTTGGATAGGTCAACAGGACAAAAAATAAACAGAGAGACATCTGAACTGAACGATATGATACACCAAATGGACCTCATAGACCTCTACCGAATATTCCACCCTAATACCAGAGAATACACTTTCTACTCAGCACCCCATGGAACATTCTCCAAAATCGACCACATACTGGGACCCAGAAGAAACCTCTACAAATACAAAAAGATTGAAATAATTTCATGCATTCTATCAGACCACAGTGCAATAAAACTCAACACCAACACCAGGATAAGCCCTACTGCCTACAAGAACACATGGAGACTAAACAACACACTCTTGAATAATGAATGGGTCAAGGAAGAGATAAAGAAAGAAATAAAAGCATTCCTGGAACTGAATGACAATGACAATACAACAAAACCTAAGGGATACCTTAAAAGCAGTCCTAAGATGGAAATTTATAGCCCTGGGTGCCTACATTAGAAAAACAGAAAGAGCAGAAGTGAATGATCTAACACTACAGCTAAACTCACTTGAGAGGCAACAACAGATGAACCCTAAACGCAACAGACAGGAAGAAATACCAAAAATCAGAACAGAAATCAATGAAATAGAAATAAAGAAAACAACACAAAAATCAATGAATCCAAAAGTTGGTTCTTTGAAAGAATAAACAAGATAGACAGACCTCTAGCCCAGTTAACTAAAAGAAAGAAGGAACAACTCCCAATCTATACAATCCATGATGAAAAGGGAAATATCACAACAAAGAAAAAAATCCAGAAAATAAAGTTTGAAAACCTAGAAGAAATTGATGAATATCTGAAATCCTGGGAATCACCAAAGCTCGACCAAGAAGACATCGGCAGCTTAAACAGACCCATAGTATATGAAGAAATTGAGGATGAAGTAAGAAACCTCCCAACTAAAAAGAGCCCAGGCCCAGACGGTTTCACGGCAGAATTCTATAAAACATTTCAAAAAGACCTACAACCATTATTACTGAAACTGTTTAGAAGGATACAATCAGAGGGAGTTCTCCCAAATTCCTTCTATGAAGCCAGCATCACTCTATTACAAAAACCAGGCAAAGATACAACTAAAAAGGAGAATTATAGACCCATCTCCCTAATGAACACAGATGCCATAATTCTAAACAGGATACTGGCAAATCGCATACAGACCCACATCAAGAAAATCATCCATCATGACCAAGTTGGATTCATACCAGAGATGCAGGGATGGTTCAACATACTAAAATCAATAAACATCATCAAACATATAAAAGGAATCAAAGACAAAAACCAAACCATCATCTCAATTGATGCTGAAAAAGCCTTTGACAAAATCCAGCATCCCTTCATGCTTAAACTCCTAGAAGGAACTGGATTGGAGGCATCATTCCTCAACTTAAACAAAGCCAAATACAGGAAACCTACAACCAATATGATCCTAAACGGGGAAATGACAGAAACATTCCCTTTAAAGGTAGGAACTCGGCAAGGCTGCCCCCTGTCACCACTGCTCTTCAGTATAGTGCTTGAAACACTTGCTAGAGCATTAAGGCAAAGAAAGGAAATTAAAGGAGTACTAACTGGAAAAGAAGAAGTCAAGCTAGCCCTATTTGTTGATGATATGACTGTTTACTTAAGGGATGCTAAAAACTCCACCAGAAAACTCTTAGAAATGAATAACAGCTTCAGCAAAGTGGCAGGATACAAAATTAAACTTAAAAAATCAATGGCCTTTCTTTACACTAACAACAAGCAACTGGAGAAAGAATTCAAAGAGACCTTCCCACTCACAATAGCCTCAAACACAATAAAATACCTAGGAACTAACCTAACCAAAGATACCAAGGATCTCTACAAAAAAATTTAAACTTTTAAAGAAAGAAATTGAAGAAGACATCAGAAGATAGAAAAACCTCCCATGCTCATGGATTGGGAAAATTAACATTTTAAAAATGTCCATTTTACTGAAACTCTTATATAGATTTGTTGTAGTTTGTCTTCCACTGCTGTGACAAAACACTCTGACCAACACCAACTAGGGGAGGAAAGGGTTTATTAAGCTTACATCTCCCGGGTCACAGTTCATCACTTAGGGAGACCAAAGCAGGAACTCAGGGCAGGTAACTGGAGGCAGGCACTGAAGCACAGGCCATGGAGGAATGCTACTCACTGGCTTGCTCCCCTGGCTCATGCCCAGCCTGCCTTCTTATACAGTACACAACCTGCCCAGGGTGGCACTACTCATTGAGGGCTGGGCCCTCCCACACTGCTCGACCATCAAGACAATACTCCACAGATGTGGCCACAGGCCAATCCAATGGAGCCAATTCCCCAATTGAGGCTCCCTCAACCCAGGTGTGTCAAGTTCACACTAAAGCTATCCAGCACAATTGACCCCTTTTCAACCTGACCCACAAAACACATCACTACTAAACCACCACCTTTCCAGTTCTTGTCCCCAATGTATGATGTTAACAGTAATCACAACCTAAGACAGTACAACCTTAAAATACCCACAGTCCTTAAAATGTCCAAACGCTTAAAAGTTCAGTCTATTAAAAGTCTCTTAACTGTAGGCTGCTGTAAAATCCAAAACAAGTACTGTCTTATTTCAAAGGAAAGAATCAGGCACTCTCAAACAAAACCTAAGTCCAGCAAAGTAGCTCAAGGCTGGACACTTGGGATTCACTCATGATCTTCTGGGCTCCAAAGGGTTTTGGCAGCTCCCCCTCTCTGACTCTGCCATCTGTGGCACATACAACTCATCTCGAAGGCCCAGGCCAACTCCATTCCACACCTGCTGCTGCTCTTGGTGGTCATCCCATGGTCCTGGCATCACCAAAAAGCTGTGGTTGCCACTGAAACTGAGGCAGCACCTTCACCAATGGTCCCTTCTGACCTCTCCTGGTGCAAAGCCTCAGCTCCTTTCCATGACCCCTGCAATCCTGGGGTCTTCACTGCTACTGAGGTGCAGTTCCACCAAGAGTCTTTCCTGAACTCTCACATGGCCAAGCCTCGGCTGCTGTCTGTGACCCCCTCAAACTTCAACACCAGAACCATATAGGAGACTCTTACACACTCCAAGTCCTGTTTCTGGCTGGAGATGGAGTCTCGGACCCTTTCTGGAACACAGCTTGTGTGTGCTGATCCTGAAGAAATTTTTCCCAGAAGATTTCACCACAGTGATGCTGGTCTTTTGTTACTTACAGCTGATTTTTCAGCCCCAGCTAACCATCATCAATTGTCCCAGTAAAACAAAGATTTCATTTCAGGTTCTGGTCTCTTGTTACTTACAGCTGATTCTTCAGCCCCAGCTGACCAGAACCGACAGATTACACAGTCCTGGTGATCTCTGCTCCCCTTTGAAACTAAAAACTTCACAAGCCATGCCTCCATCTTCTACAACTCCTTCAGTAAAACTACTCCAAGCTCCACAGCAACGATCTCTAGGCATTCAATGATCTTCCCAGCCCAAAGTTCCAAACACCTCCACAATCCTTCCCCAAAACGCCAAGGTCAGGTCTCTCTCAGCAATACCCCACTCTTGGTACCAATTTCTGTTGTAGTTTGTCTTCCATTGCTGTGACAAAACACTCTGACCAACAGCAACTTGGGGAGAAAGGGGTTTATTCAGCTTACATCTCCTGGGTCACAGTTCATCACTTAGGGAGCCCAAAGCAGGAACTCAGGGCAGGAACCTGGAGGCAGGAGCTGAAGTATAGGACATGGAGGAATGCTGTTCACTGGCTTGCTCCCCTGGCTCATGCCCAGCCCACCTTCTTATACAGTACACAACAACCTGCCCAGGGTGGCACTATTTATTGTGGGCTGGGCCCTCCCACACTGCTCAACCATCAAGACAATACTCCACAGATGTGAACACAGGCCAATCCAATGGAGCCAATTCCCCAATTGAGGCTCCCTCAACCCAGGTGTGTCAAGTTGACACTAAAGCTATCCAGCACACGATTTAACACAATTCCAATCAAAATCCCCAAGAGTTTCTTCACAGGCTTGGAAACAAAAGTCCTTAAATTCATTTGGAAAAACAAAAGACCCTGAGTAGCCAGAACAACCTTGAGCAAAAAGAGCTACACAGGGAGGATCTCTATATCAGACTTCAAACTATACTACAGGGCTATAGTTATAAAAACAGCCTGGTACTGGCACAAAAACAGACCAGTTGACCAATGGAACAAAACCGAAGATCCAAATCTGAGCACATACTATTTCAGCCATCTTATATTTCACAAGGGGGCCAAGAAGTCACAATGGAGAAAAGACAGCATTTTAAGCAAGTGGTGTTGGCAAAACTGGATCATAACTTGTAGAAGAATGAAATTAAACCACTTCCTCCCACCCTGTACAAAAGTCAACTCCAGATAGATCAAAGACCTCAACGTGAAACCCCAAAATCTGAAGGCGATAGAAGAAAAAGTTGGCTACAAGCAGACTACAAGACATAGGTGTAGGAAAAGACTTGCAAAATCAGACAGCAGCTGTGCAAGAATTAAGGTCTACAATTGAAAAATGGGACCTCATTAAACTCAAAAGCTTCTGTACATCAAAAGAAACAATCAAGGAAGTGAAGAGAAATCCCACAGAGTGGGAGGAAACCTTCACTGCAGATACATCTGACAAAGCATTGATTTCCAGGATATATAAACTACTCAAAAAACAAAGAAAAAAGTAAACAAATGACCCACACACTAAATGGAGCAAAGAACTGAACAGAGACTTCACAAGTGAGGAATTAGAGATGGTTGAGAAACACCTTAAGAAGTGTTCAACATCACTAATCATTAAGGAAATGCAAATCAAAACCACTTTAAGAAATCATCTTACTCCAATAAGACTGGCTAGGATCAGGAAAACAAATGATACCAAGTGCTGGAGAGGTTGTGGGGAAAGGGGAACACTCATCCACTGCTGGTGGGAATGTAAACTTGTACAGTCACTATGGAAAGCAGTGTGGGGAACCCTTGGAAGACTTGGAATGAACTTGCCACCCGACTCAGCCATACCACTCCTGGGCATGTACCCTCAAGACTCACCCCACCACAGAGATACATGCACAGCCATATTTATTTCAGCTCTCTTCACAATAGCAAGGAGCTGGGACCAACCCAAATGCCCTTCAACTGACAAGTGGATAGAGAAAATGTGGTACGCCTACAGAATGGAGTTCTATGCAGCAGTAAAGAAAGACGACTTCATGAGCTTTGCAGGAAAATGGCTGGAGCTAGAAGACATCATGTTGAGTGAAGTAACACAGTCTCAGAAAAACAAACGACAAATGGTATCCCTCATCTGTGGATGCTAGTGCCAATTACCTAGTTGTAAGTATTTCTTGGGTAGGGCCCCCTGAGCTTTTATCCAAAGCAGGTGGGAGTGATGCATATTGGAAACAACAACAAAAACAACAGAAAGGACTGCATCAAAGAACTGACTGAAACAGTGAACTTCTGCTCAAAACAGTCAACTTCCTCATGGAGAATATTGAGAAAGACTGAGAAAGAGATGAAAAGCATGTTTTGCAGAATGCATGAGCTCTGGTGGGGTGGGGGAATGGGGGGACACACGGGTCTAGATTTTTTAAAAAAATAAAAATAAATTTATGTGAAAAAAAAAAGAAAAGAGACTCCATCCTGTGCAGGGAGGTCTTGGAGATCCACTAACTGGGCTTCAGCCAGTGTCCAGTCTATAAAGAGGAATGTGTTCTCATGCTTCAAAAATGGAAGCCTAGTCTAGCAAGACCCGACTTTGCCCTTGAGTGGATGGAACTGGTAAATGAAAGCCAAAAGGAGCTAAGCCCCCCCCACCCCAAACCCTGAGGACCAGATCCTCAACTGACCTTAAGAAAACAAAAACCTTGGTTAATCGGGGCTAACAGTGTGGGCTTAAGCGTCCAAAAGGAAAGTAAAACCAGAAATAAATAATTAGTAAGACCTGAAGACAAAAAGAGAGACTCCAGATAGGCTAACTAGAGCTCAGGGAGGGTCTGGCACGGGGGAGTGGTCAAGGAGAGTAATTTGACACAGTGGACTAAGGAATGAGAGAAGGTGTGAACTCTGGGAGCGGGGGAGGAGGGGGATGAGGGAGGGTGCCAAGGGAGAAGCTGGTATAATGGCGATTAAGACTGGCTGAAAATTTATGTATGAAACATATAAAAGATTCAATAAAAAAATAAAAATAAGCCTCGGGGTAGGGGCGGCTCATGCCTTTAATCCTAGCACTTGGGAGGCAGAGGCAGGTGGATCTTTGTGAGTTCCAGGCCAGCTGGGGCTTCATGGAGACCCTGTCTTGAAAAAGACAAAAAATAATAAATAAATAAATAAATAAATAAATAAATAAATAAATAATAGAAAAAGTAAAAAACTGAAAAGGAATCTACCTATGAGCCTGTTAAGTTATACCTCTCCTTGGCCTAAGCCCCCATACTCACACTCTGCTGCAGAAATATCTCTTTGTACATTTTTGTTGCTGCTGCTTTCACAAGAGCTAAGTGGTGGAAACACCCTAAGTCTCCCTCGACTCATTAATGGATAATTAAAATGTGGTACCTTTACACAACAGAGTTCTATTCAGTATCAAAGAAAGACAAAATCAGGGCTGGAGTGATGGCTCAGCAGTTAAGAGCACTGGCTGCTCTTGCAGAGGACCCAGGTTTGATTCCCAGTACCCGAATATACGCTAACAACCTTCTGTGACTCCAACTCCAAGGAGATCTGACGCCTCTTCTGAACTCCGATTACAGGACACGAAATGCACTTACATACATGCAGGTAGTACACCCATACATAAAACAAAGATAATAAATACAATCTAAAAAGAAAGATGAAATCATAAAATTTTCAGATAAAAGGATGGAAGTGGAAAATTTATACTAAGTAAAGGAACACGGATTCAAAGAAAACAAACGATGTATATATTCTTTCTCACTGGTGCATCTTAGCACCTGTGTTGGATAGCTTTAGTGTCAACTTGACACACCTGGGTTGAGGGAGCCTCAATTGGGGAATTGGCTCCAATGGATTGGCCTGTGGCCACGTCTGTGGAGTATTGTCTTGATTGTCAGGCAATGCGGGAGGGCCCAGCCTACAATGAGTAGTGCCACCCTGGGCAGGTTGTTGTGTACTATATAAGAAGGCGGGCTGGGCATGAGCCAGGGGAGCAATCCAGTGAACAGCATTCCTCCATGGCCTGTACTTCAGCTCCTGCCTCCAGGTTCCTGCCCTGAGTTCCTGCCTTGGGCTCCCTAAGTGATGAACTGTGACCCAGGAGATGTAAGCTGAATAAACCCTTTCCTCTCCAAGTTGGTGTCGGTCAGAGTGTTTTGTCACAGCAATGGAAGACCAACTAGAACAGCACCAAATCCTTATCTGTGAGTAGACATCCTCATGTAACCACAGGACCCAGGAAAATGGACAGGAATCATGGATATCAGGAGAAAGAAAGGTCCTGAGACCAGAGCATGGTAGGAAACAGATGTTACCAAGGATGAAATGGACAAAATGGAGTATTCACCTGGGAAGGGATGAGGAAACGAATGTACAAGGAATCAAAAGAGAAGGAAGAGCTCAAGAGAGGGGGACTAACGGGAGACAGGCATTCTCAAGGGACAATAGGGGTACTTTAACTGGGGATGAAGGAGGGAGATTAGACAGGGAGAGAGAGAAGAGAAATAAAGTTAAGCTGAGGTGGAGTAAAAAAAAAAAAAGGAAATGCTATTACCTCAAAAACTTACTGAAAAATAGACATGCAATATCTGAACATAAGTGCATGTCTATACCTGACCTGTGGGTAGACAGGTCCCATGCAGTAGGGGAGGATAGACAACTGTTATTCTGCTAAAGGGACAGTAGTATGAAATCAACTTCTGATGTCATATTGGTTTACCCACAGATTAGTGCATCTCTCAGCACTTGGAAGGCAGAGGCAGGAAGATCTCTGTGAGATCAAGTTCATTCTGGTCTACATAGGCCAGCTTGAGGCTACAGGGATACCGTGTCTTACAACAAGACCAAATAAGTGACCAGACTCCAGTGGATGAATGTGAATCAATGTTTGTGTGGGTACAAAACCTTGCCTCAGTAGGCTTTAACACATATGACAGAATGCACGAACTCTAGTTGGGGGGGCTACAGGCTGGTGAAGATAGGTGAGGAGGGTCTAAATATACTTAAGATGTGTTGCATGAAATGAACAAACATTCAATTAAAATATACATTTATATTGACCACAAAATGACTGTTTCTGCGCAAATATTGCATTCATCATTTTTCCTAGATGATCTTACATCATTTCCAGGTAATTTTTTATTCCATTATACAAATTAGCCAAATGATGACTAATATAAATTGTGACATCACATTTTCGGTTTTACTCCTATTTCATAAGGCAGGCTTCTCACGTCCCGGCTGATTCTGTTACTCTATTGAGTACTCTAAACTGCAATACATCAGAAGAACTCAGCAGAGATTTGACTCCAATGAGACATGAAAACTTTTTGTGCCTGTCTCTCAAGAAACAAACCTCAAACTTTCCTGCACTTTCCACAGGAGAACAGCTGACGTAGAGCATGGAAATGTAAGAGCATTTTTCAAACTATTTGTCTCTTTGGAGATAATCACAAGAAACTCATAAGTGTCGTTGGTAATTAACAACTGGAAAAAAATGTTTCAGAAACGTTCTTGACTCGCAAAGCCTGCTCTGTCATTGCCAGCGCAGGTGATATGAAAATTGCAGTACAGAAGGGACGTGAGATCACAGAGTCACAGACCTTTATCTCAGAGCTGAGCTGCCTCCCTCTCCCACAGTGCTGGTTACTGTGAAGTGTCTGCGTCCTGTGCCCGCCATCCTGCAGAGGCAACAGCCAGGTCCTGTATTTCAGTCTGAGGGTTGAAACCAGCCAAGAAGAGTGGTCTGAGTAAGTGCTTTTTATGATCTGGGGTGAAACAGATCACTGTGAGGAACAGAGAAGCTACAAACATAACTCCACAGGTAAGAGGTGAGCTAGTGACATAGAAGTGTCCCTGACCTTGTGCCAGTCCCCGATCGCTCCTAATGCATTGTGGGTGACTCCAGGTGATTAAACCCAAGATAATGAACTGTGTCTATGAAGGTGCTTAAAAACTGTAATAACAAGTCAATTTGGTGCTCATATTATTTAACATGAAACATGGGCTAAATTTTAGTAAGATTACGATTATGAGTGGGTTTATCACACACTACTGCCTACAAAAAACATTAGAATTTGATATGAGGGGGCTGGAGAGACGGCTCTACAGTTAAGAACACTGGCTGCTCTTGCAGAAGACCCAGGTTCGAATCTCAGCACCCACATGGCAGCTAACAACCATCCATGACTCCAGTTCCATGGGATCTGACACTTTCTTCTGGCTTCTGTAGGCATTGCATGACACAGGTGCATTTACATTCATGAAACCAATACATTCATACACATAAAAAGTTTCTTTAAATTAAAAAGAAATGTTATGTAAGAATCACTTCATCCGTGGAAGAAACCTGGGTGTGAATTCGTTACTGGAGTAAAAAATTAAAAAATGTGCTTGGGACTGGAGAGATAGCTCAGCAGTTTAGAGTACCGACTGCTCTTGCAGAGGACCTGGGTTTGATTCCCAGCACCCACATGGCAGATAAGAGCCATCTTTAAGCCAGGCGTGGTAGAGCATGCCTTTAACTCTAGCACTCTGGAGGCAGAGGCAGACAGATCTCTGTGAGTTCAAGGCCAGCCTGGTCTACAGAGTGAGTTCCAGGCCAACTGGGACTATAGGTAGACCCTGTCTAAAAGGAAAATGTGTTTGTAGAACACTATATATATTATATATATATATATAATATATATAGTAATATATATAATATATATATTATATATTATATATATTATATATATATATATATATATCTATATTATATATATTATATAATATAATAATTATATTATATATATTATAATAGTATATATAAATATATATATAGTGTTCTCTCTGTAGTGGGTCTCCCTGTAGCCCCAGCTGTCCTGGAACTCACTTTGTAGACCAGGCTGGCCTTGAACTCACAGAGATCTGCCTGCCTCTGCCTCCCAAGTGCTGGGATTAAAGACATGCGCCACCACACCCAGCCTGTAGAACACTATATTTATGATTCCTCTTGATCTTTGCAACACAACAGTGAAGGTACAGTGTGAGTACTGGGTCATTGGTGACAGGAGAGAATGTATCGTGTGTTATTTCTCTTCATTTAACAGCATTCTAATGTGAAGTCCTCAGGATTCCATTACTGCTCTTACTGCTTAGGAGGGTTGTTAATCAAAGATAGGCTTGTGAATGATAAGCGAAGACTCTACCAATGAGATGCCTTGTACACATATTTTCTTCTATGTTTTGATTTGTACAGTGTGTAATATTTCATATTTCTCTATTTCTATTTACACGTTTCTTCTTTATTTTATATATGTCACCCAGATTTCACCACATCATAATTGTCACTTGAGGTTTTTTTCAAATTTTCAGTTACTTATTTTTATCTTACACTATTTGAGTTCATATTAGTATTTCATGTTGTATTTTATACAGATAAAGTAATACTGTTCAGTAATTTACTTCAAAGGTACCACTGCAGCTCTCCCCTCTGCAGTAATAGCAAATGAAGGCTTCTGGTGATAGCATAAATATTAGGTTGATCTTAAAAGTGTGATAGCCAGGCTGGGCGTGGTGGCACACACCTTTAATCCCAGAACTCCAGAGGCAGAGGCAGGTGGATCTCTGTGAGTTCAAGGCCAACCTGTTCTACATAGTGAGTTCCAGACCAGCTGGGATACAGGGAGACCCTGTCTCAAAAGACCAAATAAAAAGTATGATATCCAACTTGCAGATGGGACAGATTTCTGTTAGATCAAAACTAATATAATTAGAGCACTCTTTTAATTAGAATATCTGAGGCTTTTTTCATTTTTTCCATTTGTCATTCCCGTTCATTTTTTCCATTTGTCATTCCCGTATGAAATAAATCTTAATGACAAAACAAAAACCTCTTATTGACATTGTCATACAATAAAAGACCACCAAAGTAAATAAAATGTCAAGTTGTGGGGGCAAAACAATTAGAGTGCACTTGAAAACATGTTCTCATGGCATAATAAGCACAGACTTAGGTGATTGCTTCGTACCCAGCCATGAAGTCTTCTAGTCTTCTGTCTTATACTCTGCCCCTAACCAGCTTTGAAATTGAATAGTCACATAACTTTTGTGTTTCTAAGATCTTGTCTTCAAAATGAAAACCATACTACTGTCCATGTCTGATTGTAATGGAAATCAAAGAATAGGACAAAGTGTTAGGAGAGCAGTGATTCATGAATGTCACTGCAGTTTGACATCCATAGACAGGATACACTTACTCCAAGAGGACTCGTAAGAGAATAAAAATGTAGGTCTGCAAATTGCATATTGAATGTCAGTGGCATGGTAAATGTGGTCGCTCTGCACATACCTATTTACAACCCTGTGGTTCTGAAAATAAACATCATGACTAGAAATAGGTATATTTTTTAACATCAAATGTCACTCTACTACACTGAACACAAGTTAGAGAAAAGTAATTAATTCTCAAGCATGTAGATACAGGCATTTTTGAGCCATCAGATACTCCAAAGTATACCCGTAAGATCTTAGAAGTTGTTGGAATTTTTCCCCAGCTTTCCTGTGTTCTGTGAGAGTTCTATGCGCTGGTCATACTCATGCCCCCAATCACAACCACATGTGTTCATTCCTGCATATGTTTGTATGTTACTCAATGGGAACTGCTTCTTAATTTTGTTGCCCAATTTGTCTTTTCACCTATATTGATCAGGACGATTTGGGATGATTATGTATTATTTTCCTCTAAAGTGTCACATTTTATGATGGTGACATTATCCTTATTTATCTTTAAGATTTAGGAAACAAATACATTTAGAACTATTCTGTTTTAAGATATTGGTGGTGAGGCTGGAGAGATGGGTCAGTGGTTAAGAGTGGCAATGCTCTTGCAGAGGACCCGGGTTCGATTCCCAGCACCCACATGACAGCTAAAAACTGTCTTTAAGCTGGGCATGGTGGCACACGCCTTTAATCCTAGCACTTTGTAGGCAGAAGCAGGCAGATAGCTGTGGATTCAGGGCCAGCCTGGTCTATGGAGTGAGTTCCAGGCCAGCTGGACTGTAGGGAGACGCTGTCTCAAAAAAAANTATATATATATATATATATTGGTGGTAACTGAATTTGTCCTTTTCCTGACAGGATGAGCAAGTATCAGTTTGTTCTGGAAATTAAGGATGATGCTCTTGCTTTTAACTGCTTCTCCCAGGTAGCATCACCTCAGCCTAGAAGTCGTTCAACAAAATACACTCAGGGTGACGTCATGCTACAGGCCTCAAGTGATCCTCTTGCTTCAGCTACCCAATCACATTGTAGAATGACAGAGGGGCAGCATGCTGATGGTGAACAATTTTACTAAATTATCTTGGTCAAAGGAATGACTGATGGTATAATGTAAAGGAAAATATAACAGATGTCAGAATGGACTACAGAAATTTGGTGGTGGGAATCATGTTCTTATCACAGACCACAATGGGAATTCTGGGAAATTTCTCTCTTCTCTCCTACTATCTAGTGCTTTCTTACAACGAATGCACATTAAAGCCCACAGATTTGATTCTCATGCATCTTATTGCGGCCAACTTTTTGCTTATTCTGTCTAAAGGAGTGCCCCACACAATGTCAGCTTTTGGATATAAGCAGTTCTTCAATGATCTGGCCTGCAAATTTCTGTTGTACATTCATGGAGTCTGCAGGAGCAAGTCCATCAGTACCACCTGCCTCTTGAGTGTCTTCCGGGCCATCACCATCAGCCCCAGGAACTCTTCGAAGCTTACTGTCAAAGCTCCAAAGTACGTTGTTCCCTGCATTTCCTTCAGCTGGATCCTGTACCTGGTGGTAAATTTTATTTTCCCTCTCCTTTTACACACCAAATCGAATGGCCAGAACGTGACAGAGAAGAGAGATTTGGGACACTGCTGCACTATAGCTCATGATAAGATCATAAAATCGATGTATATAGCATTATTGGTGTTCCCTGAGGTTTTGTGTTCTGTGCTCATCACCTGGTCCAGCGGCTCCATGGTCGTCTTTCTGTACAGACACAGGCAGCGGATCCGACGCATCCAAAGCTCCCATGCTTCCATCAGAACCGCCCCTGAGTCCAGAGCCACCCGGAGCATCCTGGTCCTGGTGTCCAGCATTCTGTTTTTTTATACCATCTCCTCCATCTTACAAGGATGGATTGCTTTGTTATACGATCCCAGCTGGTGGCTCCTGAACATCACAGCAGCCATTTCTCTCTATTTTCCTGCTCTGGGCCCATTTGGTCTTATGAGTCATGACTACATGCCGTCCCGGCTCTGCTTTGACTGTGTAAGGATTACAAACCGCACTTAATATGACCCAATTGTGCACACCCCTTAAATGGTAGCAGAAATTTACAGGAAATTTTCAATGTGTCAAGAGTGTGAAAGTGATGTCAAAGATTTCTTTTGGCTTTTCTTGGTCTGTTGGTATGTGTATGTTCATATGCATGCAGGTGCAAGTGTGTATATGTATATGTGCATGTGTGTAGATGTGTGTATGTGTGTGTGTGTCTTTCTCTCCCTTCTCTGCCTCATGTGTCTGTGTGGCTGTGTGCACGCACACCTGGAGAACCTTCTTCAATCACTCCCCAGCTTGTTTTCTGAGGTCTCTCAGTGAACCCGGAGCTCGCTATTTTGACGAGGTTGGCTGGCAGCAAGACCCAGGGACCCACCTATCTCTCCCTCCTCACCACTGGGATTAGAAACACACAGCACCACATCCAGCTCTTTACTGTACATTCTCGAGACCAAGCTGAGGCCCTCATGCTTCTGTATAAAACAAGTTATTGATTAGTCCCCAAAGCAAAAGTTTCACTAAGAGAAGCTCAGGTTTGTATGGAAGAAGTAGACTTAAACCCCCCCAAAAAAATCCTTCTATGTAATGAGAAAGTGGAGGTAAAAATAGGGAAGTCCAAAGAGAAGTGGAGCAAGTTTCTCATGTAAAATTGGAATCCTCTATGGTGGGAGTTCTGGTGGGGAGGGGAAGGGTTGTGATCCAATAGATCCTCCTTATCCAGAGGGAAATGTTTCAAGGCCTTCCCAATACCACAGATGCACTAATCCTATATACAATGTTTTTTTTTTCCCTGTGTATGAGAAAGTACAACAAGCATAGTAAAAGTATGGCAACATTAACTAATAATAAAATATATAATTACAATTTTATGGCAGACTGTGAAAATGGCCTGTGTTTCTGGAATTGTCCACATAACCCCATTGACCACAGATAACCAAAATCTGTGACATTGATGAAGGTGGGGGCCTAGGACTGCTTTATGCAATGCAGCTACTCTGAAGAAGTAATGATTGAAGACCATGAGTGATGAGACGTGACCATCTGATCCAGAGAATTTCCTAGGGGGGTGGGGGAGACGTGCCCACCATGAAGCCTCCTGCCCCACCTCTGCTGTTATAGGTTCCCCAGTTACTAGGCAAAGCAATGAGCTGACTCTCCAATGGTTCAGGTTCAGGAAAGACTAGAGAATTTATTAGGTTTGTCTACAAAATGATGGAGGTAAGCATGCATTCACTAGCCAAGAAGCAGTTCTCCTTTCCCAACACAGCCTTCTGGACTCCTGGCATGAATTCTGTATCCTCCACCCATGATGGTGAAATGGCAAGAGGACTCCCCCCAGCCCCATGTGGTGGGGTTTTGCATGCCCCAGCAGCATCCCAGAGTTCAGTCCGTGTGCACTGCAGGAACACTGCAGGAACACCAGCACTGCAGGAACCTCATTGTGTCTGGGCAAAGCCCTTAGGCCCTCCCTCTAAGTAAACCAGATTCCGCGTTTGTAGTTCACAGCTTGTCCAGTGATAAATCCATTTCAAAGAAGATCTATTTTATCCCACACCGAGTGGAAAGGAGTGTACAGGCAGAGGAAAGAGCGGGCACAAAGGCTGCATGTGACAAAAAGAAGTCTGTAAAACAGAAGTCCAAGGACTGCGAGAACAACAGAGAGTGGTGGAGAAAGAGGAAAACAGTAGACTGGCCGCCATGGTGAGGAGGTTTGCTGTGTTAAACCTCAGTCACAGGCCAGTGACATAGCTCAGTGGTTAAAGTCACTTGCCACCAAGTCTGATCTCTTGAGTTTGGTTCCCAGAACCCACATAACAGAGGGAAAGAACCCCTGAAAATCTTCCTCTAAACTCCACATGTATGCTTAACCTGTACACACATACACATACCCATCATCATCGTCATCATAATTATCATAAATGAAAAAATAGCTACTCAGCGACTGCATATTTCAGAGATTAAAGTAAGGAAGTTTTATGATCAGATTTTTTTTCTCTTAAGTCTAAGCCCAGAGTTTCCTGGATGTGGTGATGCCCACCTTTAATTTTTTTATTATTTTTTTATGTGTATAAGTGTACTGTCTCCATGTAGGTTGGTGCACCCATGTTGTGCAATGTCACAGAGGTCAGAAGACGGCATGGGATTACCCTGGAACTGGAGTTAAAGATGGTTCTCAGCCGCCATATGGGTGCTGGGCATTGAACCTGGGTCCTATGCAAGAGCAGTCAGTGCTCTTAACCGCTGAGCCATCTCTCCTGCCCCGGTGATCCACACCTTTAATCTAAGCCCAGAGCTTCCTGGATGTGGTGATGCACACATTTACTCCTATGTTCCTGTCCCTGATTCTTCACCAATGTATCCCCAGTATATAAAACAGAGTCTTGGGGCTGGAGAGATGGCTCAACAGTTAAGAGTACTGACTGCTCTTGCAGAGGACCTGGGTTTGATTCCCAGCACCCACATGGTGGCTAACAGCTGTCTGTAACTCCAATTCCAGGGGATCCAATACCTTCTTCTGACCTCTGTACACATTTCACAACACACATGTACACATGCAGGCAATACACTCATACACATAAAAATAAAACATTTTTAAAAACAGAGCCTTACTCAATGATGGTACTATAAATATTACTGGAAAAGTGAGTTACTAAACTCTACTTCAGTTTAAATTCTCTTTTTTATTTTATTTTTTTATGTGTATGAGTGTACTGTCTGCATGTAAGTGGTGCACCCGTGTTGTGCATTGCTGTGAGGGTCAGATGAGGGCATCAGATTCGCCTGGAACTGTAGTTAAAAATGCTTTTTAGCCGTCATGTGGGTGCTGAGAATCAAACCCAGGTCCTCTGCAAGAGCAGTCGGAGCTCTTAACTGCTGAGCCATCTCTCCAGCCCCCTAGATTAAATTCAAAGACAGACATAGCATTACAAGTTTCCCTTCTTTCCTATAAACAGAAGTCAGTGTAAAGTTGGTATTATAGACTTATGAGACCAAAGCAAGAGAGTTCAAATGACCAAGACCCACCGGGCATGGTGGCACACACCTTTAATCCCAGCACTCAGGAGGCAGAGGCAGGTGGATCTCTGTGCAAGGCCAGCCTGGTCTACAGAGTAAGTTCCAGGCCAGCTGGGACTAAAGGGAGACCCTGTCTCAGAAAAAAAAGAGCAAGACCATGTAGGGAAGCTACTGTTATTCTTTTGGTAAAAGGACACGATGTCCCTGTCAAACCACCCTCCAAACATTTGCTTATGTCCGTAGATTAGTACTGTTGTCAGATTTGGTCAAAGCAGCATTGTTGGAGGCTGAGATGAATTAATTTAGAATTTAATGGAGCTCAGGAGTTCTGAGGCAGCTTGGGGCACATATAGGGCATGGGCTGCCGAAAACAATGGGTCCATCAAACCATGTCGACTGGAACAACCAAATGGGACACAGCTGCCAAGCCCTGAAACTGCCTCCCCTTTTTTGTTCTATGGGAAAATCATCCTGGGAAGTCTTCACTGACTATTTTCTGTCTTCCTCTGGTTACTGCCTGCTTTACTCAGGACCTAAGTGCATATGTGACTGTTTTCTGTCTTACCTGATTTTACTAAGATTTCTGTGTTCTTTCAATGGCTAACTGCCTTCCCTCAAAGTTATCATCCAAAATTTATCTACGAAGCCCTCTCCCCAATCCTCTCTGTATGAGGACATCTGGTTAATTTCACTTTCCTTGCAATCATGCCCCTGTGCTTCGTGAGACCCCTGCTTTTTTTTTTTTTTTTTTTTTAAATATTTATTTATTTATTTTTATTTTTTATATGTATGAATGTATTGTCTGCATGCAGGTCTGCGCACCCGTGTCGTGCGATGCCGCGGAGGTCAGAAGAGGGTCTCGGATTCCCCTGGAACTGGAGTTCTCCCGGAACCGGAGTCGCAGACGGTTCTCAGCCGCCATGTGGGTGCTGGGGATCGAACCCGGGTCCTCTGCAAGAGCGGTCGGCGCTCTTAACCGCTAGGCCATCCCTCCAGCCCGAGACCCCTGCTTTTAATGCTATAAACTTGTAACAAAGGAAAAATAGATGAGGTTTGCAAGAGACAAGTCTCCCAGGAGTGTTCTGTTAGCACTCTTTGCACACTCCTTGCTATGGCTCCCCGGGAGCTAGGGGTGGGTCAGTATCGGTGTGGGTCCCCAATAAAGCATCTTTGTTGCATTAGGCAAGTTACTATAGCACCTCATGACCAGTCAGTGTGCTAATAAGTGGTTTCGCTACCACACCCTTCAAGATTCAGGGTCAATTGCAGAAGCAGAGGGGAAACGCAGATGAAGGGGTGGAGTGTTGTGGAATGCTGTCCTGAGCAGTGACACGCCAGTTGCAGTCTTGAATTCTCAGTAGCTGTGATTGTCTGCAAAAGACCTTCTCAAGGTTAGATCCGGCAACATTCCATCAGGGATGATGGAAGGCCTCACCACTCCCTGACGATTTACAAGACAGTTAATGGTTGCTGGCGAGGGAGACAACTTCTTCTGTGATAGCGCCACCTGCAGGTTGCCTGTGGTTCTGTAAGTAACCCTAATTAAACTCATTGATTTTGATGAAAAACTCAAGAATCCCACTCAGACAGTGGAAAAGAATCATGAAGATAAATCACCTCTCATTTCAGGCCACAGAGGCAGAGGTCTTTAAAATGGCAACTCTAAGGGGGGTGGATCAGCCTTGGGACAAATATAAGGAGTCACATCCAAGACATCCCCAATGGGAATCCCTCATGTCTCCCGTTGTCGTCTCCTCTGAGAGGTGGCATTTCCATCCTTTGTGTTCTCACCTTCCCTTTTCGTTATTGGGTTCTGCATCTGTGAATGGCAAAAGACTAATATAAAGACTAATGTAAAATGTGGCTAATAGAGTCTCCAATCTCTCTCTCTCTCTCTCTCTCTCTCTCTCTCTCTCTCTCTCTCTCTCACACACACACACACACACACACACACAAACAAGCTTGGGGTAACAATTCCGTTTTTTAGAACTGTGACCTACTTCACTGGCAAACTGTACTTCATCCCTTCATTCATTCATTCATTCATTCCTCCCCTTTCCAAATAAATCAATGTATAGTCCGTTCTGTGTGTTGAGACATACAAAACTATGCAAAACCATAGGTTTATGGGATACTGAGTGAGCGAATATTACACATTATCCTAAAATTATGTCTTTCGTGAAGAACCATGAGGCTCCACCCCCCCATGAGAATCAATAGGCAATTAACAGGTGCTAGAGGGGCGGCATTCATTCAGGAGACACCACTCTCCCTGAGGTGCAGTTAGCATTCAATGGTTGCTGGGAAAGGGAGGTCTTTTTTTTTTTTTTTTACTTTTTTAATAGTATATTAATTTTGTTTATTTTTGTATGAATGTACTGTCTGCATGCAGGTCTGTGCACCCTTCTCATGCAACGCCACAGAGGTCAGAAGAGGGAGTCGATTCCCCTGGAACTGGAGTTAAAGATGGTTTTCAGCCGTGGGTGCTGGGGATAGAACCCCCATTCTCCGCAAGAGCAGTTAGTGCTCTTAACCTCTAGGGCATCTCTCCAGCCCAAACATTTTAAATGATTTGTTTTTTTTTTCTTTTTTTGTTTTAATTTTTTTTGTTTATTTTTAGGGGATTCTACAATATAATGACACAGTAGTTTGCAGACAACATTGTTGTTACTCAGTTTGTCATACAGTTAAGTAATTAGTGCATTTTGCAAGTATCTATGTCCAAATTTTGAACAACCCAAGGTTCCCATAGTCCAGTTGGAGAAGCTTGTGTGCACAGGCATGTTGATCAATTAGGAGTCCAGATTATATGCCTGTAGTCTCATGATTCACCCCTATCTCTCTGCAGCCCTTACATTCTACCACACCTCCTCTTCCACAGTTTGTTCCCTGGGCTTTGGGAAAGGGGCACAAGTGGGTGAGAATAAAACAGTCTAATTTCTTTGGAGTTGTCATTTTGGACTCTAGTCTGTTCAGGTTGTTTCACTTCATGGGTTGACAGCTTTTCCAGTGATACCCTTTTTAGTCATACTAACAAAGCACAAGCTATTGGATGTACAGGCATTTAAGCAGTAATAATTATTATGTCAAGCTAAGTTGTGAGCATAGACACAGACACTTGGATGGTATGCTAATCTGCAAACTGTGGTTTCTCTATAAAGGGTAACAGCCTGGAGATACTGTGCAACAGTGGCAGCCAAGTGTCTATATATATTCCAAATCTAATTGGCTATTAGCTCTCTCCTTGGAGGAATAACTCACAATGGATGCCACAAGCTTATGTCCTCTAGTGGTTAGGAGATGTTATAAGGGAGATCATTTCTTTAGCTGTGTAGCTAGTGAAAAGTTGCCAATGTGCCAAGAAATATCCCCACACCCATGCTCACACAAGTGCAACCCTAACTAAAATTGGCAGGTCACCCACATACACACAGAAAGAGATGAAAGTAAAGAGGGGATCAGGGGGGCTGGAGAGATGGCCTGGCGGTTAAGAGCACCGACCGCTCTTACAGAGGACCCGGGTTCGATCCCCAGCACCCACATGGTGGATAAGAACCGTCTGAAGCTCCAATTCCAGGAGAACTCCAGTTCCAGGGGAATCCGACGCCCTCTTCTGACCTCCGCGGCATTGTACGACACGGGTGCACAGACCTGCATGCAGACAGTACAATCATACACAAAGAAAAATAAATTAAAAAAATATTAAAAAAAAAAAGAGGGGATCAGGAAGAGAGATCCGTAGAAGGAGGGGGTCAAAAAAAGGAAAAGGGGGGGGTGCTGTCCACCTTGTTTTACGTAACAGGATGTCTCACTGGCCTGGGATTTATCAATTAAGTTAGACTAGCTAGCCAGTGAGCTTCAGGACTCTGGCCATTCCCGTCTGTCCCGCACTGTGACCACAAGTATGCAGCGCTATACTGGTTTCAACATGGCTGCTGAGGATCAAACCCAGGTCCTCACTCTTGCACAGCATGCACTTTAAAACTGAGTTATTTTCGGCTGTCATTTTCTTTTACTTTAACTTTTAAGTCACCATGAAAATTATGAGGAAATTTTTAATCTATAAAAAAATAGAACAAATTTAAAATTTACTGTGCTCTAAGACGCTGAAGTACCTTTAAACCAGTCCTTTCCCAGCCCTTTAATAACGTTCACTGAACACCGAACCATCAGAAAGCCTCTCATTGGTGGGTTGAGCCAGCTAAACCACATACATTCCCCCAATGTAGACATTTACATCCTCTGAGTAGGTTAGCTGGAATCGAAAGACACCACTCAAAAACACAACAAAGGTGCTAGAAAGATGGCTCAGTGGTGAAGAGCATTGTTGCTCTTGCAGTGGACCAGGGTTTGGTTCCCAGCATTCTAGGGATCCAACATGCTCTTGGACTCTGTGGGTGCACATGCACACGTGGCACTCTTCTATATGTAGGCAGAACACTCGTACACATGAAATAAATGGGCAAATTTTAAAAAGATAACGCAGCTAATCCAACGTTTGCTACAAGAGACAGCAGAGGTTTTTCAATTTTGTCCCGCGCTGCACCCCCACTGTCCCATTCTCTTCATGTGGCTTCTGTTTCACAAGTGCTTAAGCAGATACTCATTAGGTAAGTTTCCAGATTTCTGTGAAAGAACAGAACAATGCGTTTTGCATTACCTTGGTATAAAGGCATTTTTTAAATGCTATGGTTAAGGCCGGCAGGTATGGTGGTGCACACCTTTAACCCCAGAACTTGGGAGACAGAGCTAAGCTGATCTCTGTGAGTTGAAGCCCTGCCTGGCCTACATAGCAAGTTCCAGAACATCTGGGTCTATAAGAAGACCTTGTCTCAAAAAGACAACCAAAAATATGCTAATGTATAATGTAGTTCTTTAATGCCAGCCCTATCACATAAAATAAAGGTGAACAAAGCTGTTCTAATGTTTGTACTATAACTACTTCCCTGGAACTGAAACTTTTGTTCCTAGAGGAAAAAGGAAGTCTTGTTAAGAATCAGGAAGTAAACAAAACTTTCAGGGCTCAAAAAACCCAAATTGAGAAGATTGAGATTATCCCTCTCCAAGATTATATGAACAGTAATAACTGCCAGGGAGAGGAGACTGTGTGACCAGACCTTGCTGCCTGCAAGTCTTTCAAGGAGATCCAGAAGTTCAGCTCTCACAAGACATCACCCATGTTGGGCTGGGCTTTTCAGTCACATTTCTGTAAGTGACCATGATACATTTACTGATTAACTAAACTAGACTAGGTGGAATTGTTTCTTTGGACTGTTATTGGGTGAATATACATTTGTTCACATTTCCCAGGAAAAGTAACACAACATTTTTCATTGCAAGTATAAAGTATAACAACTATATAAACTTGCCAGGCATGGTTTTGCATGGCTTTAACCCCAGCACTTGGGAGACGGGGCAGGTGGATCTCTGTGAGTTCAAGGCCAGCCTGGACTTCATAGTGAGTGTTTGAGACCCTGTTTCAAAGAGACAAAAGAAAAAAGAAGAAAAAAACTAAAAACAGCAGTAGAAATGAGATTACATATTTCATCCATATTTACATGTCCTTATAAACTGACTATGTGATGCTTTCCATGGGCTCATGTGTTGGCTGAACTCTAGCTGACAGCACTGTTGGGGGAGATGTTGCAAACATTATAAGATGGGGCCTCGCCAGAGGAGGACAGATTATGGGGACATGTCCATGGGAGCTGTATCTTGTTCTGAATTCATTCTCTCTCTCTCTCTCTCTCTCTCTCTCTCTCTCTCTCTCTCTCTCTCTCTCTCTCTCTCCCTTCTTCCTACTCATCAAAAGGTCAATATTTCTGCTATGTCACAAATTTCTGTCACCATGATGCTTTTTCTCTCTAAATACAAACAGACAAAATGACTATGGACTGAACTCACTGAGCCAAAAAAAAAATCTTTCTTGATTTTAAATTGTTCTCTTGTATACGGAGTTCTCCCCAACTAAAAAAAAAGTAACCAGCACCGAAGTTTTCTAAATAAGGATCTTCAAAAGATAGAGAGAATGTAAACTGAAGGCAATTCGCTGTGAGTACCAAACCATAGGGCCATCTCATCCAAAAGGGACAGATTCGTTTTATTCCACAAATCTTTAACTTTTTTATTTATTTTTATGTGTATGAATGTACTGTCTGCATGTAGGTGTGTGCACCCGTGTGGTGCAATGCCACAGAGGTCAGAAGAGGGTGTCAGATTCCCCTGGAACTGGAGTTCTCCTGGAATTGGAGTTACAGACAGTTCCCAGTCTCCATGTGGGTGTTGGGGATCGAACCTGGGTCCTCTGCAACAGCGGTCAGTGCTCTTAACTGCTAGGCCATCTCTCCAGCCCTATTCCACAAATCTTTAGAGTGTGACCGCTGTTTACCAGGTCATATCCTACTGTTGTGGAAATCCCAACCTATTCCATGTTCATGAAGCCTACAGTGTAGTTTGGTCAAAGGACTTAAAACAGCAAAGAAGAATACAAGGATAACATCTTTAGATACCAAAAGGTGAGTTGAAGGAGGAGAGATGAAGATATCCAAAAATCAAGTGAAGACAAGAGATTACTACTGGTTTTTCATGTCGGATGCTGGCCTGTTCTAGATAGATGGCATGAGCCACTGGCCAGAAATGCCTCTTAATGAGGAGAAATCACTTTAATAACGGAAGGAAGGGAGATCATTGAAGCACATCCACCAGTACAGACATTAGTAAGTATGCTTACCTTGAAAAAAAAAAATTGGCTGACAATATTGACTAGTAAACAGGAAAGGGAAAATTACATTCAGAAATCATATAGATTAAAAAATAGGGCTGCAGAGATGGCTCAGCAGTTAAGAACATGGGCTGCTCTTGTAGAGAACCCAGATTCCATTCCCAGTGACCACATGGTCTGTAACTTAGTTCCGAGGGATCAAATGCCCTCTTCTGGCCTACCCGGGCATTGCACATGTGTGTGTATACACATAAAATTAAATTTCTTTAAAAAGATGATTCAGGACGAAATTTTAGTCATCATATAATTTCATATTTGGAAAACAAGAATGTTAAGGGAAAACATGTTAAACATGCTGACATGGAGACAGGGAGACACTGGTGGCAGGAACACCCATCCCAGAGGCTACACACACTGTTTAGTACTGTAACTGTAGTGGATGCTGCCAAGATTTTCCCTTCTATATTGTGCACACACTCATCAAACCATCTTCCCGGAAGCACTAGAATCACACTTCCCGGCGACTATCTGCAGTTCATACTCTGACCATTGGTCAGGCTGCATCAGCCCTATATTCCTACAAAAGCAGGGAAGCAGCAACCCTTGGGGAATAACAAATGGGTTTGCCTGTAGGAAATATCACCTCTTCCCATTTTAATTTCTCTCTTATCTGAGACAGGGTCTCCATATAGCCCCAGCTGGCCTGGAACTCACTCTGTAGACCAGGCTGGCCTTGAACTCACAGAGATCCACCTGCCTCTTCCTCCCAAGTGCTAGGATTAAAGGCGTGCACCACACACCCCACTTAAAGACGGTTCTTAGCTGCTATGTGGGTGCTGGGAATCTGCCGCAGGCTAACCCAGTCAGAATTTCCTTCACTAGCCCAGCTGGATATCTTTCACCTGCAGGAGATCAGAGTCTGTACAGAAAGGCACAGATTTAGGCGAAAAATAATTGGGCGTGACACTATAGAGAGTTTTTGGATCTAGTGCATCTTTACTGAGATCAAGTTAAGTTTTATACAGGCAGGTAACACAGGCAGGAGAGGGGGAAGGGTCGAGCTGACAGGCAGGGGATTTGCATTCCCTCTCGAACAAAGGGCTTATTGTCTTGGCATTTTACAGCTGGATTTACAAGGCCAACAAGATAAGTCAAAGAAGGTTTACAGCTTACACTGTCTCAATAAAACAGCAGTCTTAGACTCACAAGCCATTAAAAGTCTTTGTTTCTTTTGAAGTTCCAATTTGGTGTTTCTCATCCTTCCTGGGGCTGGAATTTCCTTGAGGCTGTTTGTTATCTCCAGGTTGTGTTTTTAACCACAAGCCCGGAAAAGGGGGCCTTTTAGGTCTTCACAAATTACACAATGTTTTTCTTAAAGGAGAAATATTCGCCATGTGTCTTTAACTAAGTGTTACACTTTAACATGTATAACTGTAGCTAAACTTTATCTTACTAACTTTATAAGATGTAGCTTTCTGCTTAAAGGACTGAGTCTTATTGTTATTAAGTTTGGAAGGACACTTTTGTTATTAGTAACTAACCTATGATCTCACTCAGTGTAATGTTTGCAATAAACTTTATAGGACAAAGGAACCTTTAAATGTTTTACCTCTGTTTGGTTCATGAGGCTTTTGTTTGCCTGAATTATTTTTTAGACATGTTTAACTGTCCCTTATCTGGGACTGAGGTTGTGCTGAGCTCAGGAAGAGAGTCAAAAGACAATGTACAAATTCCAACACTTATGAAGCATAACATCTTTGTAATGCATCGTGATCTTAGAAGCTGAGACCAGGTACTCTGTCACTGACCACCAGGGAACTCAGCCTCGTGAGGCTCAATATCTCCTTCATCCGTTATTATGCTCACACAGATGACACCGGAGTTTGTGTGACATTCCCCCATTTTTTGTTTTTATGACGCATTTCAGTAACGTCACGCTGAACTGAGTGAATGGAACTAAGCACAAGTCTGAAGAGACAAGGAATGAGGAGCACAACTATGACAATAAGGAAAAAAGTGATTCCTATAAGAATGAAATATTGGGTCCAGTGTAAAGGATTTAAACCTTTAATGACTAATTATAGGTCACTGGCTAGAGAGTCTAACTTATCATCATCTAGATGTGACCTGCTTAAGGCAGCAATATCTTTTTGAAGATCGTCCAAATTGTGAGTAATGTCAGTGTCCTTCCAGGCCCCTTGTAAATGATTTTTTACTTTATTCCATTGTTCTGAAGCATTGTAAGGAAGCGGTGTAACACAGATATATTGAAAGGCAGCATGGCATCGGGTCTCCATCCAAGTTTTAATATTAGCTATGTCTTGTCCTAAGGCTAGGACAACTTCTTCCAAGGCATTTATTTTTGACTCCAATTTTTTATCAATAATGGATTGTTCTGATAATGCAACGGAAATATTTTTATTCATTTTGTTTACGAAATGAGCCATGTGTATTTGTTTTACAAAGGCTGTGGTTGAGAGAGCAAAAGTAGTTAATATAGCAATCAGAGCTGATTTACCAAGTATAATTCTTGCTATAAATCTCCTAGGCCTAATATGTGCATTTAATTTCTCCAAGGTGTGTAGAGCAGTGTTATCACACCAAGCATCTTGCTGTAAATCTACCAGTAGCATTACATAAGTAGGTGTTTTTACCAAGATCATAACAGCAGTAGTTTTATCCAGGCCTGAATTTATGCAATTAGTCAGTTTACAGGCAGTGCAATTAATGACATAAGAATTACCAGCGTGAGTGATGTTGACTTCAGGAGAGCAGCCTAATAATATAGCAAATGGATAAGATACACAAGCATGGGTTGCAAGAGGTGTAGATTTCTTTTCCCTGGGTTTCTTTTATAAAATTATATTTGCACTAGCAGCCAATCTAAAAATATAATGAGCCACGGTAGAGTTTTTTTAGAGGATCTTTAGCTACCCAAACAGGCTCAACATATCCAGGAGAAAACCATCTTTGTAACTTTTGTCCCATTCCTGGGGCAACATAATTGTTAATTTTTTTTGCATTATTGTTAAAATATTGGGTATAATCATAACTTCCAGAAGAAAAATCCCAAACTCCAGATTAGAACCTTTAGGTAAATGTTTAGTAGCTGAGTGTGGAAATCCACACGTAAGCCAATGGGGTGTTTTTGTGACACTACCTTCCCAAAATTGATCTATATCTCTATAGTGCTGTGTGCAGACCGGCAAAGGCATAAAAGGAGCATTTTGAAAGTTTCATTGCTATAAGGAAATCCCAAACTAAGCAATTGCAATTGCCATATTAATCTTTTATCTTTAGAGGCCGGGTCAGGAGCATCAGTAAGAAATGTTCTCTAATTTACAGGCAAGCACCCGAGGGGCACTGTTCCTTTGAGTGCCAGACAAATGGGAAGGGAATCTGATCTGCCCACAAAGTTAAAATGGCTTTAACTATTGGGCCTCTGATCAAAATCCTGAAATCCACCCAGCAAATCCGTGTCATTAGTTAACACCTTAATGTAATCAGGATCCATCCAGCCCACCGGGTGAATAAAAGGGGGTTTTGGCACGTATGCCCAATAACTTTTCCCACATGTTACGGCAGGCTGAGCTGCAAGGAGAGAAAGAATAGCAAGAAATATGAATTCAGGTGTCATAGGCTTCTGCTGTGAAGTCACCAGGTCCTTTACTCCGTTGATGAGATTGCAGAGCTGAGTCCAGGTTGGCATTAGTCTTGGCTTCTGGGTCAAGGAGAGTTTTCACAGCGAGGCCTCCAGTCTCCTTCTCTCACACCTTCGCTTCCTCTGATGTCTCCGAGCAAGGTGCCAGCCATACAAGTCTGTCTGGGATCCAGATGGGACAGCTGCCATCCTGTGGGAACACACATGCATATCCCCTTCCAGAGGAAATTAGATTATCCGGCCCCTTCCAGGTACTGGTGAGGAGATCTCTCCAATAGACCAGAGGGAGCTATTCCCTCTTTAAGCCTCCTCAGTGTTTCATAGCAGGGGAATTTCCCTCGCTATCTGTATTTAAATGATTTATTACAAAGAGGGCATGGCTTAAAAGATGATGTGGGGAGAAATATGAATTAACTGTTTTTAGACGCATAATTTGGTTTTTTAAAACTTGATGAGACTGTTCAATTATAGCCTGTCCTTGGAGATTATAAGGAATTCCTGTTACATGGCTAATTTTCCATTGTAGTAAGAAAGTAGCCAAAGCTTTTGATGTATAAGCCGGAGCATTATCTGTCTTTATTTTTAAAGGATGTCCCAGAGTCATAAAGCTTTGAAGGAGATGTTGAATTACATCTCTTACTGCTTCTCCTGTCCTGGCTGAAGCATATATCATATGTGAGTAAGTGTCCACTGTAACGTGTACAAAAGTCAGTTTTCCAAATTCTGGGACATGTGTTACATCCACTTGCCACAAGGCTAAAGCCTTGAGTCCTCGAGGATTTACACCCATTTTTGGTGGGTGATAAACTGGAGGACAAGTACCACAATCTTTTACAATTTGTCTGGCTTGTTCTCTGGTTATATTAAACATTCTTTTTAGGGCCAATGCATTTTGATGATGTAAATGATGACTGTTTTTTGCTTCCATTACATTCATGACCATTTCTCTTGTTAAAGCATCAGCCATATAGTTCCCTTTGCTCAGGGGGCCAGGCAGATTAAAGTGTCCCCGTATATGTCCAATATAAAATTTTTCTGTCCTGTCCTTAAACAGTTGTTGCAGCTGTTGTAATAAACTTAATATCATTGAGTGCCCTGAAAGCAAAGCAGTTTCTATTGCAGGGAACAAATCAACTACATATTTAGAGTGTGTATAAAGGTTAAATTTTTCTGTATAGGTTTGAAAGGCCAAAATTACAGCCTTTATCTCTGCTTGCTGTGCAGAGGTCTTTTCCTCTTGTTTTACTAGCGGTTTTTTACCAGGGGCATAAACCGCAAATTTTCCATTTGACAACATATCTGTGAATATTTAGAGGGCGGTGTCTAAAGATTGTTGAGAACATTTGGAAGGAAAAATTATTTCTGTCTCTTTATAAAATTCAATAAGGGGATGTTTTGGATAATGATACTTAATTTGTCCTGTAAAGCCTTGTAAAGCTATACCCCAATCTTCATTTTCTATAAGCAAAGTCTCAAATTGTTTTTTATTATAAGGTATAATTACATTATGCATTTCTTTTCAAAATAGCTCTTTAGACCTTGTTCTTCCCTTAATAATAAGCAATGAACACATATACGGATAAGATGCCAACATTTTTTATTGTACATGAGGTAAATGAATCCACTCTAAAATTCCTGATTGCCACAAACATCCAGTAGGAGTACATGCGTTTAAAAGATAATTAAGTCCCA
This sequence comes from Rhizomys pruinosus, assembly GCA_009823505.1. Taxonomy (NCBI): domain Eukaryota; kingdom Metazoa; phylum Chordata; class Mammalia; order Rodentia; family Spalacidae; genus Rhizomys; species Rhizomys pruinosus. The sequence goes on from VZQC01004543.1 coordinate 2,593,912, forward strand.
TTCATCATTATATGATATTTGTTTTACTTTTGCCATATTTAATTGAGCTTCCACCAGAGCTAAAGTTTTTATCGCCTCTGGAGTCATGTGTCTTTTTGATCTGGAGTTTGTGTCCCTTTGTAATATTTTGAACAGAGGACTTAATTCTCCTGTGGTGATTTTTAAATAAATTCTAATCCAATTAATATTTCCCAACAATTTTGAAAATCATTTAAAGTACATAGCTTATCTAAATGAATAGACATTTTTTGAGTACAAATATAATTATTATGTATAGATTGTCCCAAATAGTTAAGAGGCTGTATCTTTTTTTATTTTTTATTGGTAAATACCCAAAAACTTATTAACACTTTAATACAATGAAAACCTGACTGTATCTCTGTAGATCTATTATTTTAAATTTTTAATAGATAACCCATGACCTTTGTTGAAATTGAACTATGTTTTGGCTGTTAACATAATATACTTAGAACATAAAAGTACACTCATCCATACAGACATGTGCACGCACATACATACATACACACATACATACATCAGAAAGATTTGTTAGGTTGACCTGTGAGAGAAGAAAGCCATATTAAAGTAGACAGGCCAAAGTTGTTTGTAGTCTTGGAATGATCCATGTTGTCTTACTATTAAGGACTTTGGAAGAATAATAATTATTTATAATTATAACAACTATAAGCATTATTAACTATCATTATCAATAATTACTATTAACCATTATTAGTCAGTAATAACTAATAATTATCATTAATAATTGTAAATAATAACCAATAATGAATAATTTATTATTTGACTGAATTTTTATCAATTGTTATTAATAATTATATCTAATAACAATAACTATAACCATCAATAACAGTTAGTACTAATAATTAACAACAATATATCAAGCTCACCAGAATTGGTTTCACTCGGACTGTTTTCATGTGGTTCCTAGAAATGAAACCTAATTTTTTTTTAAATGTTAAAAGTGACATGTGTTAAGTATAATAAATATATAGCAGAGTTATAGAAGCTAATGTACCAACAGGAAGTCACAATAAAACATACAAGAAATTAAAGACTAGATCTGTAACACATCTAAGGAAGACAAAAGGTATGTTTTACTTTAAGTGTAAAATAGAGTCTATAAAAGTGATTAGTACTTTATAGTCACATTCATACACAAGTTTTTAGAACTTAGTTTTTGGTGATGGCAATTTATAAAAGTTGTACTGAACAGAGGCACAGACATACATTGTTATCATATATAGATATACACACATTGGAAAAAACACCATATACTGTTTATCAATGGTCTGATAGATTTCTAATATGTTCTTATAGAGCTGTCAATTGTATCATCCACATCGATACAAATTTTATCCATACATTTATGTAAGAGATTTTTATCCTAGTGGTTGTATTGAATAGACTTACATACTTTGTTGTAAAACAGCCTGAAAGGAAACTGAGGTTAGAATACTTGTAATTTTAAAACAGTTTAATTTGGAGATCAATTTCAGTCTTAACAGATAATAAATAAAACCTTTAGAGAACCAGTTTAGAATTTTTTGTAGGAACTTAGGAACCCGGGATTTGATTAGGCCTTTGAAAAAGTTTAAGAGGCATGCCAGAAGTAAACTTAATTTATGTGCACAACAGAGAATGAAAGAAACTTGAAGTGGCCACTTTTAACAGAAACCAACACAGAAGAACACACATGACACAAATCTCAGACACATGAGAGAACAGTTAACACACAGAGAACTTGCATAGACATATAACTTAATATAATGAGAGATTTACTTTTTCACTTTTCAAATCTTAACTAATGACTTGATGTCAAGGTATAGAAAGTTTTTAGTTCTTTGATTTATTGCACACCTTGGCTGTGCAGGGCTGTGGGACTATTAATTTTGTATTGTTACATTTACACATAATTATTTGGAGTCTAAGACATTTTTTGTTAACTTTATTAAAACACTTTTGTACTCAAAGCCACCAAATGTTAGATTGATTTACTAAATGTTTGTTTTACCCTAATTAACAATTAAGTTAAGGAGGGTCAGCTGTCTGGGATTTCACTATGATGGATTTTGTATTTCCGGGGGAGTGGAGCAGTAGCAGCTCCAGCTGCTTGGAGTTATCATTTGTCTAATGTCTGTCTAGTTTCTTCCTTCTCGAGGAGGCTTTTTGTATATGTCTTGTTTTTCCACATTTAAAACATGTGGAAATGGAGGACCTTCTTCCTCCTTCATATGTCTTTCTTACTGTGGCACTGTACATCCCACCTCTCAAGGCTGCAGCGTAAGTCATCCCTTGGATTACGGCTGGAGAGGCATCTATACAGGCTTTTATAAAGTCCTGTATCATCCCTGTTTTCTTAATAGGTCTTATGAGATACTGACAGAGCATATTGGAAAGAAACATTTGCTCTTGTCTTGATTCGTTATGCCCCATAATTTGCCTCTTCGCTCGTAACCGGTCAGCCTTTACCATCGAGTCCGCAGCACTGTGGTGAGGGCCTTATCCGTTACCCGGGAAAAAAAGAGAAAGAGAGAGAAAAGTTTACCTGTACGAGGGTCCCTGTTCGAGGGGCCAGCTGCCGCAGGCTAACCCAGTTGGGATTTCTTTCACTAGCCCAGCTGCATATCTTTCACCTGCAGGAGATCAGAGTCTGTACAGAAAGGCACAGATTTAGGCGAAAAATAATTGGATGTGACACCAGAGAGAGTTTTTGGATCTAGTGCATCTTTACTGAGATCAAGTTAAGTTTTATACAGGCAGGTAACACAGGCAGGAGAGGGGGAAGGGTCGAGCTGACAGGCAGAGGATTTGCATTCCCTCGCGAACAAAGGGCTTATTGTCTTGGTATTTTACAGCTGGATTTACAAGGCCAACAAGATAAGTCAAAGAAGGTTTACAGCTTACACTGTCTCAATAAAACAGCAGTCTTAGACTCACAAGCCATTAAAAGTCTTTGTTTCTTTTGAAGTTCCAATTTGGTGTTTCTCATCCTTCCTAGGGCTGGAATTTCCTTGAGGCTGTTTGTTATCTCCAGGTTGTGTTTTTAACCACAAGCTCGGAAAAGGGGGCCTTTTAGCTCTTCACAAATTACACAATGATTTTCTTAAAGGAGAAATCTCCGCCATGTGTCTTTAACTAAGTGTTACACTTTAACATGTATAACTGTAGCTAAACTTTATCTTACTAACTTTATTAGATGTAGCTTTCTGCTTAACGGACTGAGTCTTATTGTTATTAAGTTTGGAAGGACACTTTTGTTATTAGTAACTAACCTATGATCTCACTCAGTGTAATGTTTGCAATATACTTTTTTAGGACAAAGGAACCTTTAAATGTTGTATCTCTGTATGAGTTTACTTAGGTACATGAGGCTTTTGTTTGCCTGAATTATTTTTTAGGCATGTTTAACTGTCCCTTATCTGGGACTGATGTTGTGCTGAGCTCAGGAAGAGAGTCAAAAGACAATGTACAAAGTCCAACACTCATGAATCATAACATCTTTGTAATGGATCGTGATCTTAGAAGCTGAGACCGGGTACTCTGTCACTGACCACCAGGGAGCTTAGCCTCACGAGGCTCAATATCTCCTTCATCCGTTATTATGCTCACACAGATGAGAGTTGGTGTGACAGGAATCAAACCAGGGTCCTCTGCAAGAGCAGTCGGCACTCTTAACCACTGAGACATCTCTCCATCCCCAATTTCTCTCTTCTTATTCTTCAACTTGCTCTGAGTGCTATGTATTCATGTTGGTTGTCTTCAATGAAGGGGTTTCAAAGACAACTTTCTCTATCTGGACCAAGGTTCATTGCAGCTTTACCTTTGACTTCTCTTGAAAAATCTAGATGGACTTTCATAGATATAATCATAGCATGTCAGAGGTGAAGGCTAAATAGTGAGTTCAAGGCTAGCCTGAGCTACATAAAACTCAGTCCCCAAAACAAAACAAACTAAAAGAGGAAAAGAAAGAGAAAGAAAGAAAGAAAGAAAGGAAAGAAAGAAAGAAAGGAGGGAGGGAGGGAAGGAGGGAGGGAGGGAGGGAGAAAACCCAACATGAAATACCCACAGATCCATCTTTACATTTACAGTTCCCAGCAGTTAGCCAGGAATGATGTTTCAAATCACTGTGTAAGATAATTTACATATGAAGTGGGCTCTAAAATGCTCATCAGCTGAAGGCTTGGCCTCCAGGCATTGGTGCTACTTTGGAGTTCTGGGACAAGGCCTGAGTACTGGGTGCAGTAGTACTGTAGGCACCTTTGTGAGCCCATGGTGGGCCAGGATCTTGTTTCTCTGCTTCCTGGCTATCAGATGAGCACCCTTGCTTTGCCCGTATTTCCCTCCAGGATGTCCTGCCTCCACTCAGACAGTGGAGCATAGGAACTACAGATTAAAAGGCCTGAAACTGTGGCCAGACCTATTACACAGTTTACTTACATTTCCACTACTAGCAGGATAAAATGGGACCTCCAACCTAACCATTTCATCTCTCTCAGCCTGCTTTCCTAACTACTCACCTGTCTAACTTCTAATTGCCCAAGACTCTTCTTTTCTTTATCTCTTCCCTTCATTTTTTAGATTGCAATACTTCATCAATCCAAGTTTTTTGGTGATTTTCTTTTTGTTTGATATTTTGGGAGCGATTTTGTTTTCCTTTGTAACAGGGTCCATTTAATGTTGGCTTTGAACTCCTCATGTGCCTGATGATAAGGACCTTGAACTTTTTATCTTTTTTCCTGCACCATGTGCCACCATGTCACATACATATGCTGCTGGGGTTGAACGAGGCTTAGTGCATGCTGAGTAAGCAATGTAAATGTTGGGCTACAACCCCAACCGTGGATGGGAATTACCACCTACAAAAAATGACATCTTTAATGTACATATTTTAAAGAGGGAGCAGTTCTGAGGAAACAAGATAGACTCCATTTTTCTATTTTGTGGAAATACACTCCCACCCTCAGATTCCAGAAAAAAACACAGAATATCTCAATAGCTAGCAGGGAAGGACCAAAGGTTGTTTGTTAAAAATAACTAAGAGGGAAAGACCAAAGGTTAAACATGTTTGTTCTTCTGCCAGGATGTACTCAATTAGTAAAAATCCCTCCCACAGTGCCACAAAAGCCAACCGATCAGTTTTAAAAATCATACTTCCTCAGTTCCTATGAAATCAATAACAAAATGCCAAAACTGAAAAATTCCAATTGCAGTTTTCCACTTTTAAAAACCCAGCTCCCCGGGACTGGAGGGATGGCCTAGCGGTTAAGAGCGCCGAACGCTCTTGCAGAGGACCCGGGTTCGATCCCCAGCACCCACATGGCGGCTGAGAACCGTCTGTGACTCCAGTTCCAGGAGAGCTCCAGTTCCAGGGGAATCTGAGACCCTCTTCTGACCTCCACGGCATCGCACGACACGGGTGCGCAGACCTGCATGCAGACAATACATTCATACACATAAAAATAAAAAAAATAAAATTAAATTAAAAAAAAAAAACCCAGCTCCCCTAGACCAAGTGCTGCTCTCTCCTCTCCATTGCGTGGGACAGGATAACAGCCTGAGCTGGAGCCTGAATAAAGACTCTTTGTACTTACATCAGAACCACATGTCCTGGTGGTCTTTGGGGGATCCCAGTGATCTGGGCATAACATATGGGGGCTCATCTGCCACACCAACTCCAGTGTCGTCTGTGTGAGCAATGATGAAAGTCATAATAACAGACAAGGAGATATGTGTTTTGCAAGGCTAGGCTCCCTGGTGGTCCCTGGCAGAGTATTGGGCCTCAGCTTCCAAGATCACGACGCACTACAAAGATGCTATGCTTCATGAGTGCCGGACTTTGTTCACTGTCTTTTGACTCTTTTCCTGAGCTCAGCACAACCTCAGTCCCAGACAAGAAACAGTTAAATGTGTCTGGAAATAAATCAGGCAAACAGAAGCCTCATGAACCTAAGCAAAATCATACAGAGAAACAGAATCTAAAGGCTCCTTTGTCCTAAAAGTCCCCACAAAGATATAATGAAAAACATTACACTGAGTGATATCATAGGTCAGTTACAAATAATAAAAGTGTTCTTCCAGATTTAATAAAAATAAAGGCTTGGTCCTTTAAGCAGGAAACTACATCTAATAGAATTAGTAAGATAAAGTTTTAGTTACAGATATGCATATTAAAGTGTAACACTTAGAGGCACGCGGCGGGTTTTTCTCCTTTAAGAAAAACAGAACTAATTAAGAGGCTTTCCCAGGCTTTTGGCTCGAATCACAACCTGGAGATAACTAGCAGCCTTGGAAAAATCAAGCCCCAGGAAGGATGAGAAACATCGAATTGGAACTTCAAAGAAACAAAAACTGTTTATGGCTTGTGTTTTTAGGACCGCTGTTTTATTGCTTATCTCCCCTGCCAAGACAGTGTGAGCAGTATACTATGTGTAAACTTCCATTGATGTGTAAACTTTATCTGACTTGCTGTCCTTGTAAACCCAGGTGCGAATTCCTTTAGTAATGAGCCTTTTGTTCTCTGGGAAATGCAAATCCCCAGCCTGCCTTCCCAGCACGCTTTCCCTGCTTGTGATATAAAAACTTGACTTGATCTCAGTAAAAACACAGTAGATTCATAAGCCATCTCTGGTGTGGTCTCTGTCATTTTGCCTAATCTGTGCCGTCCTTCCAAGAACCTGGATCCCGCAGACTGAGTGAGCCCAACCCACTGGGACGGTCTGTGGCACTCATCCATCTGGGATACCATAGACCCTCAGGACCCTGATCAGAAGAGTCTAATACCAGCTGTAAGTGTCTCAGTCTTGTCCTCTGTCTTTTGTCTTCTCTGTTCTTGTTTCAATCAGACCTCAAGGCAGGGGCAAACTGCAGCTATAAGTGGCCTATTGTGGACAAACTGGTGGGTCAAAAGCTAAATGGCTCAGGAAGATGTTTCTGACCAAGGGGTGGATGAGGTGCCTGCCCAACAGAATATTTTTTTTTTTTTTTTAGTGCAGAGGCGGATGAGGTGCCCGCCCAACAGAATAAGTTTTTTTGGTGCAGAGGCAGATGAGGTGCCTGCCCAGCCAAGACCAAATGCTTGGATTTTTCTGTCTTCAGTCGCTCTAGGACCTGAATGTTGGTCTGTCTGTTTTGTGTCTCGTGTTAATTGATCTCAGTGTTTATCAGACTTTGAGGGATGTTATGGGAGGGACTGCCTCTTCCTAACCCTTCCTTCCTCCAAGTCCAACTCCCCAACCTAACACTGTCTATCCTACAGGAAAGGTAGCTGCTCTGGTGACTAATGAAAGCAACTTGTATGTGTCTAAGCACATGTCTAAATTTTTGTGTGTGGTTGTAATTCGGTCATTATAATCGCCTCATGTTGGTTCTGTTAAACAAAGTGGCCACTTCAAGTTTCAGTCCTTTATGTGCACAGAATCATTCATTTTGGCATGCCAGACTAGATATGCACATGCAAACTTTAAAAATTAATATTTAAAAATGCATTTAAAGGCCTAAAATTTGGATATTGTACACATCTCTAAATTTATTGTCTCTGAGTCTATCAAATGCTTCACAGGCTCAATCAGCCATGCTCATGTAAGAAAGATGCAGGAGGGGGCACAAATAGTTTGTAGATATAAGTTTAATTGAAGGTTAGTTACAAGCAACCAGAAAAGAAGCCACAACAACCAACAACCAAGACAGAATAGATAAAGCAGAGGACACATCGGGCCGAGCACACTCCCATGGGACTGGAGGGCAGCGGCCTCAAGACCCAGTTTCCCTTAGCTTTTATTCCCAGTTAGGGGGTTTTCCATCATAGTCATGGTGACTCCTCCTCTGATTGATGGGATCTTGGGTTACAGATCAATCAGTTTTTTTATTATATGTATTCACCTGCTCTGGACTCTTTGTTCTATTGTTTTACCTGGTTTGGACCTTCCATTCTCATAAAGCATTTAACTGTATGCTTTTTGGCAGAAGTTAAATTGCTCTACTAATAAAGGATTGATTTATCTATACCATGCATTTGTTTGTTTGTTTTTTTTAAACTCCGTGGTGAACTCTAGGCCAAGAGGGAGCTGACCAAGCTAAAATGGAGTCACCTTGGTCCTCACAACAACAGGTGGTAATTTTTATAGGAATTAACTTCTGAGTTGGCTGCTTAAGGATCCTATTTTCTTTTTTTCTTTTTTTTTTTTTTTGGTTATTTATTTATTTATTTATTTATTTATTTATTTATTTATTTTGGTCTTTTTGAGACAGGGCCTCTCTGTAGCCCCAGCTGTCCTGGAACTCACTTTGTAGATCAGGCTGTCCTTGAACTCACGAAGATCCACCTGCCTTTGCCTCCTGAGTGCTAGGATTAAAGGCATGTACCACCACGCCCAGCCAAGGATCCTATTTTCTAAGACGACATTTTGGTTCATGTTTGCTTTCAAAAAGGTAATTTGCTTGCTTTGGAATTATCTACTTTTTTGAGACCTCTGAGAACCAGATTCAGGGCTGGAAATAAATTCTTGAACTGGCTTTTGTTTTGGGTGGGGCAGTTTTGTTGCTCCTTGGGACCAGATGTGGAGGCACACACCTTTAATCGCAGTCTTTGGGAGGCAGAGGCAGACAGTTCTCTGTGAGCTCAAGGCCAGCCTGGTGTATAGAGCAAGTTCCAGGCCAGCTGAGACTAAAGGGAAACCCTGTCTCAAAAAGACAAAAAAAAAGGCATGTGTGTGAGTGTTGGTAATTCCCACATGCATGGAAATTACACGTGTGTATGTGACTATTGGTAATTTTCCTCCTGAAGTAAATAACATGGGGTTAGAGAAAATAAATACCAGGTAGCTGTCTCCATTGAAATAGTTCTTGGCATTGGGCAGGTCCCCAAGGGACTCACAGCTCCTGGCTGCAAAGGGGTGTGCCACGCACATAGTTCTGGCTAGAGAGTGGGATCCCCTGGTGCTTAAGGTCTCTGCTTTATTCCCAGTCCCATCTGGTCAATGGGCTGGGCCTTAGGTGTGAGTGAGAGTTGTTTTTTTTAATAAAAGGATGCATCAAGCATATTGGAGACAGTAAGAGGGACGTGGGAAAGATGAATGTGCATGTTTGAGGAAGCTGGAGCTTACAGTTCCTGCACTGGGAGGAGGTGCCGATGTTTTCTAGGCAGAGAAGGTATGGAAAGGCTGAACAAGGGACTGGAATTGTGCTGTTTTTACTGATGGCAGAAGAGAGAGAGAGACAGTGCAAGTCACAAGCCAGTTTCTGAGTTTAGAGACCAATGGTGGTGACAGGCCATACAGTATTGGCTCAAGGGCCCCACACTAGACTCTGGGTCCAGACTCCAGCAGGCTTATCTGGGAAGGTGACCTCCTTTGTCTTTAATGACCCAGTAGGGTGCCTGTCAGTAGCTGTGAGAAGCAGGCTGCTCCATGAGCAGAACCTTGGTTAAAGCATGTGTTTATGAAAATCTACCCAGATGGGGCTGGAGAGATGGCCTAGCGGTTAAGAGCGCCGACTGCTCTTACAGAGGACCCGGGTTCGATCCGCAGCACCCACATGGTGGCTGAGAACCATCTGAAACTCCAATTCCAGGAGAACTCCAGTTCTAGGGGAATCCGACACCCTCTTCTGACCTCCGAGGCATTGCATGACACAGGTGCCCAAACTTGCATGCAGAGAGTACATTTATACACATACAAAAATAAATAAATAAAAAAAATAAAAAGAAGAAAAGAAAAAAAGAAAATCTACCCAGATGGTTTTAAAAATGCAAAGATCATTACTGTAGAATTTCTGAGTCGAAACAAGTAACTGACCCAATAAAATCCTAAATTAAAAATGGGAAAATTTTCCTCACAGCTAGACGACCTCAGTGCTGTATAAATTGTAAAGTTTAAAGCGTTATCTTGACTGTTATAAAGTTAAGAGTCATATTTTATTCTGATTTAAGTTTTCATCTCTAATTTAGAGTTTTCATCAAGGTACTGAAGGTTTTGGGTTTGAAACTAGTTAAATATATTTGTTTTATGGAACTGTTTAAATGAATAGGCTTGCATCTAATGCTAATGATTTACTTGATATCAAGTTGATTCCCAAGTAAACTGTCATGTGAGATAAAACTGATAAACATTCCCTTTTATTATTCTTAGAAGAGTCACTGATTTCTTTTCATATGCAAAAAGTACCTCTTCTTAAAAATGCACTTTGCATATGTTTCACTCCTTTTCCATTGATTTTGAGTTAGGAGATGTTACCTTGTAGCAGATCAGTATTAATATCTAGTTGGTTCACCAGGAAAACAGAGGCTCACCATGGGGCTCTCCATGTGGATGCTGGTCACGTTGACTGATGAAGAAGGTATTTTTTGTGTGTGGCATTGAGGTGGCAACCTCAGAGACATGTAAAGACTGAATTGAATTTTAAGTTAATGGGAAATCTTGGCAAAGAATGTTTTAATAAATAAATGCCTTAAAAGTATTTAAAATATTCTTCTATATTTCAAAATGTAAAATGTAACATGACTGAATTTATGTGTCTGATGTTGTGTCTGGGAAGGAAGGGCAGACTTTGGGCCCTTCACAATCTGCTGTTGGAGCCCTGACAGGGCTACTTGAATCTTCATAGGCAGTCTTTGGCCCAGAAGGAAAGTTTAAAAAGTTGCTGTGTGAAGCTATTTGTCATTGACCATTTGCATCCCTGCCATAAAGCAAGCAGCATGGTTGCCTGGGTGGATATACAGGATATTTAGTCCTGAGATGTTTGAAACTAAGAGCTCAATTTTTATGGAGCATTTCTCTATTTTTTAAACTATCCCCCATTTATACTAGTGTATTTGAGACAACTGTCCCATCTCCTTACATGGGAAATAAATGTTAATTACTTTGTAAAACTGCACAATTTAGGGTTAATATGTTTATGAATGTTATGTCTCATGGTATCAAAAAGGGATCTAAAAAGTGAAAATGTGGGGTGGAGTTTAAAAAAAGTGAAAATGTTAAAAAGATATTTTTAGTAAAGATTTATGTAAAGATGATAAAAAGTCGATGCAAGTGATAAAAGTCTGAGGACATTTGCTGTGACAGGTAAAAAAATGACACTAAATAAATAAGCTTAATTTTCTAAGGTTCAGTCAGCTAGTTCAAGACTCAAAATGTAACTATAGTCAAGGTTTGTTTAAAAGTGTTCAGTTTTTGGAGCCGGGTATGGTGGTGCACGCCTTTAATCTTAGCACTCAGGAGGCAGAGGCAGGCGGATCTTTGTGAGTTCAAGGCCAGCCTGGTCTACAGAGTGAGTTTCAGGACAGCCGGGGCTACAGAGAGACCCTGTCTCAAAAAGACCAAAAAAAAGTGTTCAGATTTTGTCCAAGCTTTATATGCATATCACATGGCTTCCCCTACAATCTCTTTCCTCAATGAAACATCCTAAGTACCTTTAATATTGTCAGTTCTTTAATTATTATATAATTCTGTTTTCCATCACTTGTTAAAGTATTTCAATAAGATCATAGTTTTAAAACCAAAGGTGCAAGATGTCATCTTAGCCTTGGCAGCACAATTAATCAGAGCTGCATGTTTTAAATAATATTTCTAAAGGTGTTTCATTTCCAATGCATGTGACTGTTCAGTACAACCACTAGGATAAAAATCTCTTAAAGGAATGTGTGGATAAATGTATATATGTGTATGATATTGTTAAACAGCATATTAAGATCTGTCTGTGTGTGATTGCAATGCATGTGCCTCAGCTCAGAACAACCTTTATAAAGTGTCATCGCCAAATTTATTTATTAGAACCTTATTTATGAGTGTATGCAGGAAGTACTGTTCATTTTTAAGAATTCCATAATGGAATTATGACATATACAAGAAATTGTGTTCCACCTACCAGGTAATATATACCTTGTTACAGCCTCAAGTGAAACAGACATATATAAATAGAGTTACCCATACATACTAAAATTGTTTTATATATCTGTTATACTTTGCACATCTTACTTTTAATATTTTTAAGAGAAATTGGGTTTTACTTCTGGTGACCACACACTCAGTTCGAATGTAACCAATTTGGGTGAGCCCTAAGTATTTCCTGCCTGCTGTTGACGTGCAATGCCCCCCCTTCCTTTTCCTTTTCAAAGCTATAATTCAAAATCTGGGGACAAGTGACCTGGTCTTCATTTGAGAAGGAACTGGGGGTTTTGGGGATTTTTTTTATTTTTTTTTATTTGTTTTTGTATGTGTATGAATGTACTGTCTGCATGTAGATTTGTGCACGGCACCTGTCGTGCAATGCTGTGGAGGTCAGAAGAGGGTGTCAGATTCCCCTGGAACTGGAGTCAAAGACAGTTTTCAGCCACTATGTGGGTGCTGGGGATCGAACCCCGGTCCTCTGTAAGAGCATTCGGTGCTCTTAACCACCTAGGCCATCTCTCCAGCCCTGAGAAGGTACTGGTTTTAAGCTCTTTATTATCTTGGATTTGTTTCATGGGTTATGTTAGAATATTTTGCCTGCATGGTTTAAATAATTGTACTTTGAGTACCTAAATGACTTTCATAGGCCTTAAAGAACAAATTGTAGGACTTACTGCATAGCTTTAATGTCAACTAGATACACCTGAGCTGAGAAGCCTCAATAATTGCCTTCATTGGACTGGCCTGTGCCCATTGTAGGTGATGCCATCCTTGGCCAGATATTTCCATATTGAATAGGCTGAATATGAGCCAGCAGCACAAGCCAGTAAATAGCATCCGTTCCTAGCCTGTGCTGCAGCCACTACCACCAGGCTCCTACCATGAGATTTTATTATTAGTCAGAATATTTTCCCACAGAAATTAAGAATTTATTAACAGTGCTTAAGTCATTGTTCAAGCTTTACTTAGGAGTTATATGGGAATTAAAATACCAAATTATGGGGCTGGAGAGATGGCTCAGTGGTTAAGAGCGCCAACTACTCTTGCAGAGGACCTGGGTTCGATTCCCAGCACCAACATGGTGGCTAAGAACTGTTTGTAACTCCAGTTCCAGGGGAATCCAACACCCTCTTCTGACCTCTGCAGCATTGCACGACATGGGAGCACCAACCTACATGCAGACAGTACATATGTACACATACAAAAAAAAAAATAGCCAGGATTGGTGGCACACACCTTTAATCCTAGCACTTGGGAGGCAGAGGCAGGTGGATCGTTGTGAGTTCAAGGCCAGCCTGGTCTACAATGTGAGTTCCAGGACAGCTGGGGCTATAGGGAGACCCTGTCTCGAAAAGACAAAAAATAAATTAATAAAAAATAAATTAATAAAAAATAAAGTAATAAAAAATTATCGGGCTGTATAGATGGCCTAGCAGTTAAAAGTTCCGACTGCTCTTGCAGAGGACCCAGGTTCAATCCTCAGCACCCACATGGCGGCTGAGAACCGTCTTTAACTCCAGTTCCAGGGGAATCCGACACCCTCTTCTGACCTCTGTGGGATTGCACAACATGGGTGCACAAACCTACATGCAGACAGTACATTAATACACATACAAAAATAAATTTTTAAAAATTGGCTAGGCAGTTTAGGGCCAAGTCCCCGCCTCCCACACCCCAAAGAGCCAGTTTCTTTCTCAGCTGAGAGCTGACGACTTTCTGGATCTGCCAGTGGACTTATCCTTCTGGTTGCTCTGACTTGTGGCTCATGCATCCTTAACTCACTTGTCAGTTTTACTGACCAGCAGGTCCTTGCATCCTAAACAGACTGGTGGTCTTCATGAAAGAACAATTAGGAGTCATACAACTGATGACTCTCAGGTTGGACCACAACAGACTTGACCAAAATGGTATAAATGATAATTATTCAGACAGGAAGCCATATGATGATGTCATCCAAATGGACTAAATATCTTAAAATAAAGAGACCATGATTGGCCTCTAGAGTACCCACAGGAATGGGGGAATGTAAAGTGGGATCAGTTATGAGGGGACAAGACAGACTCCATTTTTCTATTTTGTGGAAATACACCCCCACCCTCAGATTCCAGGAAAAACCACAGAGTATCTCAATAGTTAGCAGGGAAGGACCAAAGGTTGTTGGTTGAATTTAGCTAGCAGGGAAGGACCAAAGGTTGTTGGTTGAAAATAGCTAACAGGGAAATACCGAAGGTTAACACATGTTTGTTCTTCCACCAGGATGTACTCAATGAGTAAAAATCTCCCCCCACAGCGCCACCAAAGCTGACCTATCAGTTTAAAAACATCACGCTTCCTCAGTCCCTATGAATCAATAACAAAATGCCAACACTGAAAAATTCCCCATTTGCGGTTTTCCCCTTTAAAAAACCCAACTCCCCTAGACCAAGTGCTGCTTGCCCCTCCACTGCTTGGGACAGGATAGCAGCCCGAGCTCGAGCCCAAATAAAAGACTCCTTGTACTCACATTGGAGCGACGTGTCCTGGTAGTCTTTCGGGGGTCCCAGTGATCTGGGCATAACAATATATCCTAACACAGCAGAGGGACTCACAGTGCTGATAACTATCATGTCTAAATCAAAACCTCCCAGCCTCACTACTCTGCTCCGTGTCTCATCTGTGGTGATTGGAATGAGAACGTTCCCCATAGACTTCATTTGGACACTTGGTGGTGCTCTTTGTGGAGGTTATGCAATGTCTACATATTAGGGGACTTGCTAAAGGAATGAAGTGATGAGGGGAGGAAGGATAGGCTTTGACAATGTATAGCTCAGCCCCACATTGGCTTTCTCTGTTTCCCATGTGACAAAATGTGGTCACCTAGCTTCCTGCTCCTCTGTCATGCCTTTCCTCACATTATGGCCCCTCCCTCATTAACCGTAAGCAAAATCAACACTTCCTTCTGTAAGTTGCTTTCAGTCACAGTGTTTATCACAGCAATAAGAAAGGAACTGATACATTGCCTCAGCCACAAGCAGCAACACTTATTCATGCAAAAATTAGCATCACCCCGTTTCTTCCTCTCACCCACACCCTACCTCAGTGGTAAACCCTGACTTGCATACAGAATCTGACCATGATGTACCACTTCTCCCAAGATAATAATCCCCTTTCTGCATCTCTTAGCTCAAAGGCCCCTTATTCTGATAAGTTGATATATTTCCTACCATTAAGCTCAGCACCAATGTATTCTTACCCAAGACACTATTTTATATCTCTTCCACTTCAAATGAAGGCTCTTGGGGCTGGAAAGAAGCCTCAGCAGTTAAGAGAACAGACTGCTATTGCAGATAACACTGGTTCGATCCTTAACATCCATATGGTGGCTAACAACTTCCTTAACTTCAGTCCCAAGGGATCCAGTGCCCTCTCCTGGCCTCTGCTGGTACCACAGGCACATGATACACATACACACAAGCAGACAATAGAATTATACACATAAAATAAATAAAAGTGAAGGCTCTTGATTTTCTGTTTTATCTGTGAACTGAAGTTATCCACCAGGAATATCAATGACCAAAAAAAAAGTAATTTTTAAAGGAATATATGAAGGAAATGATCACATGTATAGAAAACACTGGGGAAAATTTTAGAAAAATTAGACCTCTGTGTAGGCAAGATGATGCCTTCTCAAAGAAATCACTGAGGTATCAAAGAATTTAAACGTTAGATGTGGGCTAACAGGACATTAGTACCCCAAAAATATGATGAGGGAAAAACCCACAAACCCCAATACAGTGAGGGCATCTACCATTACCAAAAGCACAAAGGAGGCATAAGTAAGGACCTGGTTTAGACTGCTGCTGAGAGTGTGTGATATTACAAAATATCTTTTAAAGTTAAAAATACATAATGAGTCTGAGAAAGGAACTGTTATGCATGAAAGGGACTTGATAGGATGGGAGGGAGATAAGAAATGGTGTGGGGGAGAGTGACCAGACACATTATGTACTTGGAAGAAATTATCAGATAACACAATTAGTCAAACTTTTTAAAGGAAAAGAGATGAAGTACAGAGTTGTAAGGCAATAATTGATCATGAAGTGATACAGCTCAGCAGGACAGTGCTTGCCCAGAAAGCAGACAGACCGGCATTCCACCCCAGCACCAAACAAACCAAATAACAAAGAAATGAATGCCAGAAACCTTTCAATGAAAAAACAAACAAACAAACAAACAAACAAACAAAAAACACTGTGAAAACACAGGAAGGAATGTCCGGAAGGCCGGGATCTGGTCTGAACAGAAACAAGGGAGAATCTAAATGACGAGGGTCTCTTTACAGGGAAGAGAATTCTATGATATTACAGGTAAATGACTGAAGGACATTCAGGTTATCTCCACAGTTTTGCTGTTACATTAGGCTGATGTAGATGCCCCAGTACAGAGGCCCTGTGGAAATACAGCTTGCCAGCTTTCCAAGGTAATTACTAAAAAGAGTTGAATTTGTAGGTTGTGGCAGTTAATTATGTTCTAATGCATGAGAAACAAAGCAGCATTGTTTCACTGCATGGATGCTCCACTTCTTCACCTAACAGTAGTTCTGGGTTTTCTTTCACAGAAAACAGGAGGCAATTTATCTTTAAGTATATCAATAAACCCGCTATACTAATTAGCTTAATAGTACTTGTAGATATTGTAATGTCTCAAAGGAATAGCAGAGATCTGTGACTAACTGTGAATTCTCGTGTGCTTCACAAGGGTCACAAGTGGGCAAAAGCCTTCCCACAGTCACTGCACCCATAAGGCCTCTCTCCTGTATGTTTCCTTTGATGAACCTTCAGCCATGACTTTGTCGTGAAGGCTTTCCCACACTCTTTGCACACAAATGGTCTCTCTCCTGTGTGAATCCTCTCATGGGTGATGAGATCATTTTTGCACAGGAAGAGCTTTCTACATTCTGCACTTGCAAAATAAGTCTGTCCAGAGTGCAGTCTCTGATGTATTAAAAACCATGTTTTTTTCTCAAAGACTTTCCCACACTCAGGACAAGTGTATGGCTTCTCTCCAATATGAGTTTGCCAGTGTATACCTAGAGTGCTTTTCATGGTGAAGCCCTTCCCACACTCGCCGTACATGTTATGGTTTCTCCCCAGTATGGGCTTGCAGATGAGCCAGCAGCATCTTTTACTCCCGTAAGCCTTTCCCACATTCAGTGCACATGTAGGTCTTCCTGCCCGTGTGTGTGTGCTGATGTACATTCAGGTGACTCTTCTCAGGAAAGCCCTTTCCACACTCGTGACACACGTAAGGCTTCTCTCTCGTGTGATTCCGCTCATGTATTATGAGACGTATCTTTGTTGGATAGCCTTTATCACACTCGCTGCACATGTAGGGCTTCTTTCCCATGTGAGTTCGCTGATGGACAATTAGGCGGTTCTTCAAGGTAAAGCCTTTCCCACACTCGCTGCACGTGAACAGCTTCTCTCCCATGTGCGTGTGCTGATGGATTCTCAACTGTATCTTTGTTGAGAAGGCTTTCCCACACTCTCCACACACATGGGGGTTCTCTCTGTGGGTTTTCTGATGTGCAGCAAGACTGCACTTTGTAGAGAAGGGTTTCCCACACACGCTGCACCCAAACAGTTTCTCTCCCGTGTGAGTTCGCTGATGATAACTGAGCAGGTATTTTCTGCTGAAGGCTTTTCCACATTCACTACACACACTGCTTTTCTCCCATGTGAGTTTTCTGGTGAATACTGGGGGTGGGCCCATCTCTGGTAAACTCAGCAGAGTTCTTCACATCACAGTCTCTGTTCTGCTTCTCAGGACTTACACTGGAGTTCAAAGTTTTGTCAGAGAAGGCAGACACATCACAATGCTGCTTGGACGTGGAATGACCTTTATGCCGATTAACAGCCTTTCTCAGCACCTGGTGTTCATGGCCTTGTTCAATGTTCTTCTCGTGCCTTCCACTTCTCAGGTGATCCTGCAGAGGATCTTTAGCTGCTCTGACTCCTAGGAAAGGAGAGAACAGTGAACAATTTGTTCAGCTTCCTTTAGAACAAAACTGTTCAAGAAATGCCTTGGTGGGCTGGAGAGATGGCTCAATGTTTAAGGGCAGGGTCTGCTCTTCCACAGAACCTGAATTCCAGTCCCAGGACATATCAGGCAGCTGATAACTGCCCGTAACTCCAGCTCCAGGGGATCTGACCCCTTTCTGATCTCTGATTCAGGCAATGTAGTCTGGTGCATACAAGCAAATTTTTTTTAAAAATAAATGTCTTGATGTTGAGTGGCTCTTTAGTGATAATGTGAAACTTCACATATATGCAAACATATAAATATATGTAGGTGTGTACATCTGTACATATATGCACACATATAAATATACATAGGCATATATCTATATATATATATATATATATATATATATATATTCAAATATACCTTACTGGTGGTGGTGGTGCACACCAGTAGGATATGCTGAAGAGGCAGACGTAGGAGGATCTCGAGTTCAAGGCCAGCCTAAGCTACATGGAGACCCTCTATTTAAAAAAAAAGAAAAAAAGAAAATAAATAAACCTAGGTGTATACATCTATACATAGTCCGTATTACTTGCACATTGGTAAAACAATCACTGAAACACATTAAAAGGTAAAAGCATAAGTGAAGCAAAATGTAACTCACTAACTGAAAACAGATGCATTTCTTTTCTAAATACATCTTTACAACATACAAAGATAGCTAAACACAAACAGGACCTGCTTAGCAGCGAGCCTCAGAATTTTGCAGGACATCTGCCCACAGAAACTGGACATATACTAGACAACATGGGATTACATCCATTTGTCCAAAAGTAATTACTGACAGCTCTATGACAGTCACTGGACTCTTATCTCATGGCTGTTTTGGACTTATTTGTTTTCAGCTCATGTGCACCTTCATGGTTGTAAGCAAATCCAACTTGTACAATGCTCACAAAGGCCAGAAGAGGGCGCTGGACGTCCTGAACTGGGGTGACAGACAGCTAACTGTCAGCTGCTACCTGAGAGCAGGGAACTGAACCTGGGTATCCACAGAGCAGCCAGTACTCCTGACAGCTGAGCCATCTCTCCAGTCCCCTGGTCTCACATTTTCGATGCTGGTGATTGGACCCAGGGCCTTGTGCATGCTAAACAACACCCCAGCACTGAGCCACATGCCCAGCCACATGGTCACGTTTGGAATATAAGAACAGATTCCTTATTTTCATGCGGGTTTACATCTTCTTAGGGAAAAAAGAACCAATGGGAAGCACAGAAACAGAGGACATAAAGCAGGGCATGTGGGAGTGCCTGTGACCCAGGACTGGAGCCCAAGGCACTGGCAGGAGGACGACTGTGTGTCCTGGGCCAGTCTGGGTTACACAGCACGCTTCTGTCTCATAAAAACAACAAACTTTGAGAGGGTAGAGAATGGATGCAGGGAAAGAGGAGTGAGCGAGGCATTACGTTTAGTGTGTAAATATGACTAAGAGAAGCGGGGAGACACAGGAGGGAGAGTAAGACAGCGTCCCCCTAGAGAAGATCCAGAGTAAGACAGCGTCCCCTAGAGAAGATCTAGAGTAAGACAGCATGCCCATAGAAGATCCAGAGTAAGACAGCGTCCCTTAGAGAAGATCCAGAGTAAGAGAGCATCCCCTAGAGAAGATCCAGAGTAAGACAGCGTCCCCCTAGAGAAGATCCAGAGTAAGACAGTGTCCCCCTAGAGAAGATCCAGAGTAAGAGAGCGTCCCCTAGAGAAGATCCAGAGTAAGACAGCGTCCCCCTAGAGAAGATCTAGAGTAAAACAGCGTCCCCCTAGAGAAGACCCAGAGTTCACAAAGCACATCTCACTCACGGTCTCCAAAACCTCCCAACCTAACTCTTCTGTCATCTGTCATCCCAGAGAGTTCAAAAATTTGAACATTTGGGGGCGCTGTTTGGGGTAGTCACGCAATAAAATTAGTCAGCCTTAAAGGAAAAAAAAATATGAAAAACACAGTTTTACAGAAGGAACTGAACATGAGGGGATGTAGCTCAGCAGGAGAGAGCTTGTCTAAAATGTGAAAGGCCCAGGGTTCCACCCAGGACCAGACGAGGACATGAACAGCAGAGAGCTTTCCAGGGAGAAGCTCTGTGAGAAGATCACAGGAGCTGATGTCTGAACAGCCAGGATGTGGTCTGTAGGGAATAAGGGAGAATCCAGACTGAGAGGACCTCCACAGGGAAGAGAAGTCTTGGTCCCTGTGGGCCTTGGGGGACTCACAAGAAATTTGCTACAGTGAATAGCAAATCACAATGAATTGTAGTTTAACATCAGGGAGACGTCATCAGAAAGTCTACTGCAGGGAAGAGAAAGAGCTTAATGAATCAGAGAGAAGGAAACAGGGAGAGGTGGGGAAATTCAAGGCAGAGCCTAGGCGACTTCACAATCAAGAACAGAGGGTCTGGAGGCCACACACACTGAGTGGCCAAGTAACCTGGGTACGGGGTCAGAGCTGGGGTGTGCTGAGAAAGAACAAGATTGGCCAGGAAAACAGTCAGCAGCAGACCACGAGGACACAACGGAGAAAGAAGGGAAACACTGCAGAGGCCCAGGAAGAAAAGGACGCAAGCAGAGCACGAGGCTGTGGATTCAGATGAGCGGATTCAAAACCAGAATACATAGAGGGCACATTTCTCTGGACATTCCTGTGAGGAGAAACGTCTATGGACAGGCATGTCTAAAGAGATGCTGTGCACAGACCTTCAGACCTGTGGGGTCTCTGATCAACTGGCATGTGAAAACTCCAGCTTCCCCTGGCCTGGCTGGTGCTCCCACTCACCTGATTGGGATCCACACTGAATCTCAGTGTCCACTGTCCATGTTTCTCCTTGGAGAAACTTGGAGATGGCATCTGACTTGCTGGTTTGAAACTTTGTTGGTGAGAGGCAGCCAAGATGTAGGTTCATCAAGCTGGGCTTCAATGGCCTGGGAACTACATGCTGCATGTCAGAGAAGCCATGCCTCTCAGAAGGAGGCAACTCGCAATGTTTTTCTAGGACAAGAAAAAGATTGAATATGTGTCTCTACAGACATCACAGTACATATTCAGGCCAGTCTTGTTTCCCAGTGGACTGGATCTGGAAGCAACTAAAAGGCAAACCACTGGGCACTGCAAGTGATACTCATACACAGAAAATAATAAAAAAAAAATGTGTAAGCCAGGCGTGTTGATACACACCGCTAATCCAAGCACTTGGGAAGCAGAGGCAGGCAGATCTTTGTGAGTTCAAGGCCAACCTGGTTTACAGAGTGAGCACCAGGACAGCTAGGGGCTACAGGGAGACCCTTTCTAAAAAAGACCAAAAAAATGTAATTGTTTCAGGAAGAGGAAACCAGGCTGAGCAGAAGCCAAAGGAGCCAGCTTCAGGTTCCTTCCTGAGCCTCCCTCCTGTCAGCAATAAATGATATAATCTCTCTCCTCTCCTAACTTGCTTTTGTCAGTGTTTGATCACACCAGAAGAACAAAGTAAAGTAACATAGAAGATCAGCAGCTCTGCCAGACTCCTCTGGACTGGGACTGCTTGACATCAGCCTCCTGGACTGAGCAACTCCCACCATCCCATCCTCCCCAGTGGGACGAGCCATGTGAACTGCATACCACGTCATGGAGACAAGCTAATCAACCCTTAATATAGCCTCAGACCCTGAGCTCTGGTTCTTGGAAAACCGTGAGCAGCACAGGGTGGCACTTCAGGGCTTTCCCATGCTGAGGAAAAAAGTCAACTGAGGAGCTCCCTGTAAGCACTCAGGACAGGGACCTCACCCACTCACGAGATCCTTGTAAGCACTCAGGACAGGGTCCTCACCCACTCACGAGATCCTTGTAAGCACTCAGGACAGGGTCCTCACCCACTCTCGAGCTCCCTCTAAGCACTCAGGACAGGGTCCTCACCCACTCTCGAGCTCCCTCTAAGCACTCAGGACAGGGTTTTCACCCACTCACGAGATCCGTCTAAGCACTCAGGACAGGGTCTTCAGCCACTCATGAGCTCCCTGTAAGCACTCAGGACAGGGTCCTCATCCACTCACGAGCTCCCTGTAAGCACTCAGGACAGGGTCCTCACCCACTCAGGAGATCCCTCTAAGCACTCAGGACAGGGTCTTCAGCCACTCAAGAACTCCCTGTAAGCACTCAGGATGGGGTCCTCACCCACTGATGAGATCTCTCCAAGCACACAGGGCAAGGTCTTCACCCACTCACAAGATCCCTTTAGGCATTCAGGACAGGGTCCTCACCTGTATGTATTCTTTTGGCAGAAGCACTTAAAAGCAGTTACCTAACAGCCAAAGACTTGACACCTGCTGTTATTTTCACAGACTTATGACAGCCTGGATGCTCCTTTGATCTCTCAGGAAGGAACTTTGATCTGGATTTTAGACAGAGATTCCCTTGTTCCAATTACCTGCCCCAGCCCCCAATTGTGTGTACATGTCCTGGTCCATGCCCGGGTTAGTATAAAAGTCTTGAGTTCCAACATTAAAGGACAGTCTATTCTCACAGGCTTTCTGAGTCTATGTCTGTCATCTGTCTTTGTCTTTCTTTTCCCATGGGTAATCTCCCACGGTCCCCCTCCCCTCTCCTTCCCAGAAGCTAAGCCCAGAGACTGTCTGCCTGCAGGCAGGAGATAGCCTTGAAGCTTGCAGTTCGGGTGGTAGAACCGCAAGCAGGTGCAAGGAGGGAAGAAGATCCTGTTGACTGCTGCCATGCATGTCTAAAGGAAGATCAGATGGTTAGAAATGACTGGCACTCACCTACTCATGAAATCTCTCCAAACACTCAGGGCAGTTGATCTTGTGAGATTCTCACGCACTCACAAGATCCCTGTAAGCA
Organism: Rhizomys pruinosus; assembly: GCA_009823505.1. Classification (NCBI taxonomy): domain Eukaryota; kingdom Metazoa; phylum Chordata; class Mammalia; order Rodentia; family Spalacidae; genus Rhizomys; species Rhizomys pruinosus. The sequence continues at coordinate 2,616,689 of VZQC01004543.1, forward strand.
ATCAGGACAGGCTCCTCACCCACTCACCAGCTCCCTCTGAGCACTAAGGTAAGGGAACTCACCCAATGATGAGCTCCCTCTAAGGACTCAGGATAGGGTCCTCACCCACTCATGAGCTTCCTCCAAGCACTCAGGACAGGATCGTTGTGATGGTAAATCCTGGGTGTCAACTTGACTGGAACAAATAAGAGAAAAAGGATCTTCGGATTAGACGACCTCAACCCGGATGGCCCACCCCAAATGTGGGTGTTACCATCTGCTGGAAGGCAGTATAAAAGGCCATGGCAGAGGGAGCTGTTCCCTTTTTTCCTGCAGCTTGCCTTTCTCTCACTGGTGAGTTTCTCTTGTTGCTGTGATCAATCCTTTGGATCCCAGCATGTACTGAGACCAGCAGATCTCCTGGAATCCATCGGGCCTTCAGCACCAGATTGGGACTACTGAGACATTCAACATTACAGAATGAACAGTTCCCTGGATTCTCAGCCTCTCCAGTGCAGCGTGGCTACTGTTGGACTACTTGAACTCTATCACGTGAGCAAATCAATAAATTGTATATAGCTATATATTCATCCTGCTGCTTCTGTTTCTTTGGAGAACACTGACTAATACAGATTTTTGTACCAGAAGTCATTCTAGAGAAACAGAACTGAAAGGATGAATTTTGTTAGTGAACTTGGTAGTTTCTGGAGCCAGATCTCCAACCCAATGAAGCTTAGAGTTACTGAAGGCTCTCCTGGTGGCATGAAGAGGAATGATAATCCTTGGTGCAGACTATTTGATGTAATTATGAATATAGATTCATTTGACTCCCCTAACTCGCCTCTTGTGAGGAGCAAGGAATTTAGTGACTCTATATATAAAGCGTTTGAGAAATTGCAGAAAAATAAGGAAAATAATGATGTTGCCTGGTTGCTCCTAGCATCTCTGTATAAAGTGATAGAGGAAAATAAGGAGCTCCAATTCGAAAGAACAGTTTAAAAGTTTCCAAGTGTCCTCTGGAAGAGAATCTTCTCTCCAGCAGCCAAAGAGCTAAAGCAGCAGAATATCAAGCTGGAGCCCTTATTATACATTTGGCTGATTCACAACGCAAATTTAATTCCCAGGCATGAAGAGTGTCAGCAGTCAAAGTGAGGCACTGGTGAGGAAAGGGTGGAACCATGAAACTTTGGATGGAGATGTGTGGGAGGACCACTATGATAAGGACTTTTAACCCTCGGATTCTGAGGGATTTTCTTCATCTGAGGAATTAATCTCCCCACCATCAGCAGAGAATCCACACCCTGCAGATCCCTCCTCCCCACCCTTGCCTGAGGAACTAATCTCCCCCTCCCAGTAGGAGCTAATGTCCCTCAGGACCCAGCAATTGTTGACTCTAGACCTATGAACAGAACAAAGGCTAAGCAAGCCCCTCAAGGTGAGATAGAAAGTGTGGTCAATGAAGAGTGTGCTACACCAGTAAAGAAATTAATGAGTTTGCCAATTCATTCCGGCAGAAGCCTAAGTAATATGTGTGGGAATTGATTTTAAGTGTGTGGGATAATGGTGGAAGAAATATAAAATTGGATCAGACTGAGTTTATCGATATGAGCCCACTGAGTAGAGATTCTAGGTTTAACATGGAAGTTCGAGCGGTTAAAAAAGGTGATAAAAGTTTATTTGAATGGTTGGCTGATGTATTTATTAAAACATGGCCTACTAACAGCGAGTTAAAGATGCCTGATATTCCTTGGCTTGTATTGATGAAGGGATTGTGAAGGTCAGGCAGATGGGCATGCTCGAGTGGGTTTGAAGTGTAAAACCACATTCTCCACTATGTGAGGACCCAGAGGACATGCCTTTCACTGAGTTTATAAGATGGAAATTACTGAGAGAGACACCAGAACATTTGAAGAGCTTTGCTTTTGTTCTATTTCTTTCTTTTTTTTTTTTTTTGGTCTTTTCAAGACAGGGTCTCCCTGTAGCCCCAGCTGTCCTGGAACTCACTCTGTAGACCAGGCTGGCCTTTAATTCACAAAGATCCGCCTGCCTCTGCCTCCCAAGTGCTAGGATTAAAAGCGTGCACCATCATGCCCGGCCTTTGTTCTATTTCTTATGCCAGAACTTATAGTCAGAGAAATTGTTGCAACTGGCCCCTCCCTTCAACAAGAAAAAAGCACAGCATTTAGTGAGACTTTTTGGATTCTGGAGGCAGCACATTCCTCATCTGGGTGTGTTACTATGACGCATATACCAGGTGACTCGGAAGGAAACTTTGAGTGGGGCTTGGAACAGGAAAAGGCTCTTCAACAGGTTCAGGCTGCAGTGCAGGCTGCTCTGCCCCTAGGGCCATATGATCCAGCAGACCCGATGGTGCTTGAGGTATCAGTAGCAGATAGAGATGCTGTCTGGAATCTGTGGGAGGCTCCCATAGGGGAATCACAGTGGAGGCCCTTGGGATTTTGGAGTAAGGCTCTACCTTCATCTGCAAACAACTATTCTCCTTTTGAGAGACAGCTCTTAGCCTGCTATTGGGCCTTAGTGGAAGCTGAACCATTGACAATGGGCCACCAAGTCACCATGAGGCCTGAGCTGCCCATCATGAGCTGGGTGTCATCTAAGCCACCAGACCATAAAGTAGGACATGCGCAGCAACAGTCCATTATCAAATGGAAGTGGTACATACATGACAGGGCCTGGGCAGGCCCTGAGGGCACAAGCAAGCTACATGAAGAAGTTGCCCAAATGCTATGGTTGCCACTCCTGTTACAATGCCTCCTGTGCTTAAGCATGCACCTATGGCTTCATGGAGTTTGCCCTATGGTCAGTTGACTGAGGAAAAGAAGATTAGGTCCTGGTTTACTGATGGTTCTGCACGCTAGACAGGCACCCCACAGAGATGGAAAGCTGCAGCATAACAGCCTATTTCTGAAACAACCCTAAAGGACACTGGTGAAGGAAAGTTTTCACAGTGGGCAGAACTTCGGGCATTGCACATAGTTGTACATTTTGCCTGGAAGGAGAAATGCTCAGAGGTTCGATTACATACTGATTCATGGTCTGTAGCCAATGGTTTGGCTGGATGGTCAGGGACTTGGAAGGAGCATTACTGGAAAATTGGGGAGAAAGACATTTGGAGAAGAAGTATGTGGAGAGAGATATCTGAATGGTCAAAGGATGTGAAGATACTTGTGTCTCATGGAAATGCTTATCAAAAAGTGATCTCAGCAGAGGATGAGTTTAATAATCAAGTAGATCAGATGACTCTTTCTGTGGATAGTCAGCCTCTTTCTCCAGCTACCCTTGCTGTTGCTCAATGGGCCCATGAAAAAGTGGTCATGGTGGCAGAGATGGAGGTTATGCATGGGCTCAAGAACATTGACATCCACTCACCAAGAGTGATCTGGCTACAACTGCTGCTGAGTGCCAGATATCTCAATGGCAGAGACAAACATTGAGCCCCCAATATGGTGCGATTTCCCAGGGTGACCAGACAGCAACCTGGTGGCAGGTTGACTACATTGGACCACTTCCATCATGGAGGGGACAGTGTTTTGTCCTTAAAGGAATAGATACTTATTCTAGTTATGGGTTTGCCTTTCCTGCACATAATGCTTCTGCCAAAACTACCATCCAGGGACTTACAGAATGCCTTATCCACTATTATGGTATTACTCACAGCATTGCTTCTGACCAAGGAACTCACTTCCCAGCCAAATAAGTATGACAGTGGGCCCATGGTCATGGTATCCACTGGTCTTAGCATGTTCCCCAACACCCATATGCAGCTGGCTTGATAGAATGATCCAATCGCCTCTTGAACACACCATTACAGTGCCAATTAGGCAGCAATACCCTGGAGGGCTAGGGCAAGGTTCTCCAGCAGGCAGTATACGCTTTGAATCAGCACCCACTATATGGTACTGTTTATCCTACAGCCAGAACTTATGGGTCCAGGAACCAAGGGGTGGAAGTGGGAGTGATTCCATTCACTATCACCCCTAGTGACCCAGTAGGAAAATTTTTGCTTCCTGTACCCACGACCTTGCATTCTGCTGGTCTAGAAGTTTTGGTTCCAAAGGGGGGAGTGCTTTTGCCAGTAGATACAATAAACGTTCCATTGAACTGGAAGCTAAGACTTCCCCCTGGCCACTTTGGGCTTCTACTACCCTTAAGCCAACAGGCTAAGGAAGGAATAACAGTAGTAGGAGGAGTGATTGATCCAGACTACCAGGGAGAAATTGGACTTTTTCTTCACAATGGGAGCAAGGAAGATTATGTCTGGAAGGCAGGAGATGCTGTAGGGCGTCTTCTGGTGCTACCATGTCCTATGATTAAGGTCAATAGGAAACTCCAACAACACAAACCAGACAGGATAACAAATGACCCAGAACCTTCAGGGAAGAAGGTATGGGTCACTCCTCCCGGGAAAGAGCCAAGACCTGTAGAGGTGCTTGCTGATGGTGGAGGAAATACAGAATGGGTAGGAGAAGAAGGTAGTCATAAATATCAGCTGAGGCCACAGGACAAGTTACAGAAACGTGAATTATAATAGATATTAACTTTTGTCCTGTTTGTTAGGAATGTGCTTGTTACTATATATAATATATATTAATATATATATATATATATACATATATTAAGCAGATACTTGTGTTGTTCCCTGTTGAATGTGCAACTGAGATAAGTGTTAAGTGTTGTCATATTTAGGTTATTGGATACTGAAGGACTAAGTGGTCCTCAAGGACATTACCACCTCCTCTATGATACAATGCTTTTTGATTGCACATGAGACACTTATAACATGTTAGGTGGAATTATGACCTTGCCATTGTTCACAGTTGACATTTAAGCATAACATAAGGAGAGGCTATTTATTGGGTGTCAAGTTGACAAGGGGTGGACATGTGATGTTTAATCCTGGTTGTCATCTTGACTGGACTAAGGAACAAATAAGAGAAAAAGGATCTTCATTTTGGACTACCTCAACCCGGATGGCCCACCCCAAATGTGGGCATTACCTCTGCCGGCAGGCAGTTATAAAAGGCCATGGCAGAGGGAGCTGGTCCCTTTTTTCCTGCGGCTTACCTCTCTCTCCCTGATGAGTTTGTCTTGCTGCTGTGATCAACACTTCAGATCCCAGCGTGTACTGAGACCAGCAGATCTCCTGGAATCCATCGGGCCTTCAGCACCAGATTGGGACTACTGAGACATCCAGCCTTGCAGACTGAGCAATTCCCTGGATTCTCAGCCTCTCCAATGCAGCGCAGCTACTGTTGGACTACTTGAGCTCTGTCATGTGAGCAAATCAATAATTGTATATAGCTATATATTCGTCCTGTTACTTCTCTTTCTTTAGAGAACCCTGACTAATACAATCATCAACCACTCAAGAGCTAACTCCAAGCATTCAGTGCAGGTACTAACCCAGTGACAACAGGCTGTTGTAGTTGTCCCACATGACATCCTTGTACAGCTCCTTCTGAGCAGGGCTCAGGAGCTGCCACTCCTCCCAGGTGAATGTCACAGCCACATCATCAAATGCGAAAGAGTCCTGAAACATCACAAGCTGTCAATACAGTGACAGTTTACCCACCAGCTTCTGTTAATTCATATGTAGACATACATCCAGAGAGACAAGGAACACACACTACCAGCCTTCATAAAAAGGATTTGAGGGCTGGTAGACTACTTGCCTAGCATGGCTGCCCTGGGTCCCATCACTAGCAACACTCTGACTCAGGGCTGTAATCCCAGCACTCAGGAGGTGGAGGCAGGAAGAGCAGAAGTTAAAGGTCATTCCTGACTACAGAGTGAGTTTGGGGATACAAGACCCTGTCTGAAAAAGAAGTGGAGGGGGATTTAGGAGAGATTCTACGAAGAAGGGACTTGTCTATGTAACTCAGGAAAGTGTAAGGGACTTAGGAGAGACCCTACAAATAAGGGAATTGTCTAGGTAACTCATGAAATTGGAGGGACCTTAGGAGAGACCCTACAAAGAAGGGACTTGTCTACATAACTCATGAAAGTTGAGGGGACTTAGGAGAGACTCTACAAAGAAGGGACTTGTCTGTGTAATTCATGAAAGTGGAGGGGACTTAGGAGAGACCCTACAAATAAGGGAATTGTCTAGGTAACTCATGAAATTGGAGGGACCTTAGGAGAGACCCTACAAAGAAGGGACTTGTCTACATAACTCATGAAAGTTGAGGGGACTTAGGAGAGACTCTACAAAGAAGGGACTTGTCTATGTAACTCATGAAAGTGGAGGGGACTTAGGAGACCCTGCGAAGAAGGGACTTGTTTATGTAACTCATGAAAGTGGAGGGACCTTAGGCGAGACCCTATGAAGAAGGGACCGCTAGGCCATCTCTCCAGCCCTGTGTTGCTGACTTTAAAAATCAAGTTTGTTAATTTCAAAACACTTCAAGAAAGAACATCTTAAAGAATAGGGTATTTTGGCTCCTGTACCTGGGCATGCAGTCCATCCTGGGGGAAGTCATGTGCAGAGCATCAGGAGACATCTGGTCTCATTCTGCCTGTGGTCATGAGGCAGAGAGACGAATACCCATGCCTAGTATTTATTCTTTTTATGTAGTTAAAGTTTCAGCCTAGGAAATTGTGTCATCATATTTAGCATGCATCGTCCAACTCTATTAATGAAATTTTAAAAATCCTTCAACAATATGTCCAGAAGCTTCTCTGTTTTGTGCCCATATATTTTGTCATGTTGTCAAAGTAAAGAATTACAAGTAATTCCATGGTCATAGAATTACTATAAATAAACAGCAGAATTAATAGTTGTGAATGTGAAGCCTGGTTGGCAGCAAAGACCCCAAGAAGACATTCGTGACACCAGACCTGTGAGATATTTGACAAGGAGAGCTGCAAACAGGGAGTGGTACCAGCCTAAGAAAGAGATGTATGTTGCAACCAAAGCTGGAAGAGCTGAGCCATCTAAGCTCTTTGGAAGTCAAGTAACAGAAGTTGCACATGGAGTTACTGGACTTGGTGTTTGCCCTGCTGGTTTTTGGTCTTGTTTTGGTCCAGTATTTCCTCATTATGCCTCTGTTCCTCCCTTTTGGAATGGGAATTTGTATTCAGTTCCATTGTATGTTGGGAGTATGTAATTTGTCTTTTGATTTTACAGGAGCATAGAGTTAAGAGTTTGGCCTGTGTCTCAGAAGAGATTTTGGACAATAGACTTTTGAATAGAATTAAGACTGGTAAAGACTATGGGGACATTTAAGGTTGGACTAAATGCATTTTGCATTTTATATTGCCTATGGGGGCCAGGGAGTGGAATGTGGTGGTTTGAATAAGAGTGTCCCCCCATAGGCTTTAAGTATTCAGACACTTTGTCTCCAGTTGGTGGCACTGTTCTTGGAGGTCTTAGAAGGTGTGGCTGTGCTGGAGGAAGTACGTTATTGGAGGCAGGCTTAGTGAGTTTAACAAGCCTTGCAGCCTCCAGCCTCTCCCTCTCTCCGCTTCCTGTGCTCACTGTGAGATGTGACCCTCAGCTTGCTGCTCCAGTCCCGGCCACCATGCTTCCTGCCACAATGGAGTCTGATTACCTGGAACCGTCAATTGTAAGCTCAAATAAACTCTTCCTTTTATAAGTTCCCTTGCTCATGGTGGTTTATCACAGCAACAGAAAAGTGACTAATACAGGGCTGCAGAAGTTTGCATTCCCATCAGCAGTGTTTGAGTGTTTCCCTTTACTCACAACCTATCCAGAATTTGGTATCCTTTGTTTTCTGGATCATAGCTAGGCTAACTGAAGTAAGATGAAATCTTAACGTGATTTTCATTTGCATTTCCTTAATTATTACCAATTTTTAACTTTTTATGATGTTTCTCAGCCATCTTTACTTCTTCATTTGTGAAGTATCTGTTCAGCTCTTTACTCCATCTTTTGAGTAGGACATTTGTTTTCTTCCTCCTTTGTTTTTTCAGTAGTTTATACAGTCTGAATGTTAATGCTCTATCAGATCTATGGGTTTTCTCTTCAATTCTTTGTTTCTTTTCCTGTGCAGGAGCTCTTTATTTTAACAAGTTCCCATTTGTCAATCGTTGACTTCCTTGTTTGTACAGCTGCTGTCTGATTCATAAAGTCTTTTCCCATGCCTATGTCTTGTAGGTTACTACTAACATTTTCTTCTGTCACTTTCAGAGTTTTGGGTTTCACATTGAGGTTTTTGATCAATTTCGATTTGATTTTTGTGCATGGCAAGATGTAGGAGTTTAGTGTTATTCTTCTACAACTGGTGATCTTGTTATGCCAACACCATTTGCTGAAGATTTTGTCTTTGCTCCATTGAGTCTTTTTGGCCCCTTTGTTGAATATGAGGTGGCTGAAATTGGATATGCTCATGTTTGGATCCTCAATTTTGTTCCATTAATCTACAGGACTCTTTTGTGCCAAAACTTGGGTGTTTTATGACTATACCCTGTAATATATTTCGAAGTCTGGTATGGCAATCCCCCTGTATTGCTGTTTTTGCACAGGGTTGCTTTGGCTATCTGGGAACTTTTGTTTCTTCAATGAACTTTAGGATCTTTTTCTAGGTCTATGAAGAAGCTCGTGGAGATTCTAATTGGGATTGCATTGAATCTGTCTGTATATTACTACGGGTAGGATGGTAATTTTTACTATATTGATTCTTCCAATCCCTGACCATGGGAGGTTCTTCCATCTTCTAGTATCTTCCTCAATCTCCTTCTTGAGGGATTTAAAGTTTTCTTTGTAGATATTTTTAGTGTGTTTGGTTAGGTTTTTTCCTAGATAATTTATTTTTGTATGTCATTGTCAGTGGGAAAGTCTCCTTGTATTCCTTCTCCAATTGCTTGTTAATAACAAATTTAATTTCGTATCCTGCCACTTTAGTGAAGCTGTTGATGGTTTCTAGAAGTTTTCTGGTGGAGTTTTTGGTGTCCCATAGGTAAACTATCATACCAGCTACAAAAAAAAGGATAGTTTGACTTTCTATTTTCCAATTAGTAATCCTCTAATTTACTTTTCTTGTCTCGTTGCTCTTGAAAGCATTTCAAGGACTATGTTGAAAAGGAGTGGGGATAGGGGACAGCCTTGTTGGGTTCCTGACTTAAGGGGAACACTTCTAGTTTTACCCACTTTAGGATAATACTGGCTGTGGGTTTATTGTATATGACTTTAATTGTGTTGAGGAATGTTCCCTCCAATCCAATTACCTCCAAGATTTTAAACATGAAGTCATGCAGATTTTTTTCCAAAGGCATTTTCCAAATTGATTGAGATGACCATGTGATTTTTGTCTTTCAGTCCATTTATGTGCTTTATGATGTTCATTGATTTATGTATGTTGAACCATCCCTGCATCTCTGGTATGAATCCAGATTGGTCATGTTGGATGATCTTTTTGATATGTGCCTGTATGCAGTTTGCAAGTATTTTGTTGAGAAGTTTTGGATCTATGTTCATTAGGAAATGGGTCTGCAGTTTTCTTTTTTGGTTGTATCTTTTGGTATTAGTATGATGTTGGCTGCACAGTAGGAATTTGTGAGATTTCCTTCTGTTTCTGTCCTCTTGAATAATTTGAGTAGTAGTGGCTATAGGTCTTCTTTAAATGTCTCATAGAATTCTGCTGTGAATCTTCTTGACATCGGCTTTTTTTGTTAGGAAGTTTTTAATTACAGTTTCAATTTCCTCATTTATTATGGGTCTATTTAAGCTGTAGATCTCTTTCCAGTTAAGTTTTGGTGGATTCCAGGATATCAGGTATTCATCCATTTCTCTTAGTTTGTCAAATTTAGTAGATTATAGGTTTTTCAAGTATTCCTGTAAGATTGTCTGAATCTTTTCACTGGTGTGATGTTTCCCTTTTCATAAATAATTGGGTTGATTTGTAGTTGCTATTTCCTTTTATATTAATTTGGGTTAGAGGTCTGTCTATCTTGTTTATCCTTTCAAAGAACCAACTCTTGGATTCATTGATCTTTTGTATTCTTTTCCTTTCTTCTATTTCATTGATTTCCACTCTGATTTTTTAATGTATACATTTTCCTTTATTTGTTTATTGTTTAAGCGATTCTATAATATAATAGCACAATTGTTTTCAGATAACATTGACGTTATTCATTTTGCCATACAATTAGGTAATTGGTGCACTTTTTTAAGTGAGCCAAATTATTAAGCAAAAGCAATGAATGTAAATAACATTCATGGAAAACCAATTTGAAAGTATCTATGTCCACATTTTGAACGACCCAAGGTTCCCATAGTCCAGTTGGAGAATCTTGTATGCACAAGCATGTTGATCAAATAGGAGTCCAGTCTATATTGCTGTAGTCTCACAATTCATCCCAATCTCTCCACAGCCCTTACATTCTACCACGCCTCCTCTTCAGCAAGTTGTTCCCTAGGCTTTGGGGAATGGGCACAAGTGGGTGAGAAGCAATACAGTCTATTTTCTCTGGAGATGTCATTTTGGAATATAGTCTGTTCAGTTTGTTCCCCTTCATGGGTTGACAGCTTATCCAGGGATACCTTTTTAATCCTACTAACAAAGCAATTAGATGTACAGGCATTTAGGCAGTACTAATTATTATGGCAAGCTAAGCTGTGAGCATAGACACAGATGCTTGGATGGTATGCTAATGCACAAACTGTGGTTTCTCTATAAAGGTTGACAAGTTCTTATTGTGCCTTATAACATCTCTTAACCACTAGAGGCCATAAGCTTGTGGCATCTGCTGTGAATTATTCCTCCAAGGAGAGANTATATATATATACATATGGCAGCAATTGTTGCACAGTATCTCCAGGCAGTTGAGGTGTAGCTGATATTGACAGAGGAGCCTTGCTTGTCTCAAGGAGACCAATATTTTGCTGTATTGCTTTAGTGGCCTTTCATAACTGTCTCTGGCATTTCAGAGGCCAATTGTACCTTAGCAAGGGACATCTCAAAACATTCTTTCATGCTTACATCAGGTCTTCGAGAACAGGGACTTACCACCTTTCTCCTTGCATATATCCTACTTATAGCCAAAAGGCCTTTATAATTTTAGTGGCTCAGATCCCTTACCAACATCTCCTAGGCAGAATAATTCATTGCTGATATCAGAGATTTCCTGTATTAATGTATTTTGCTCAATTACACAGCTTATAAAGACTTTACTATTGAATTTGGCTCTAAATAGAGAACTATCCTTTCACTGTTCCTATGTCTATCAGTCAATTAAAAAAAACATAGTTATACCTGTTTTATAAGAAATTAACACTATAACAGTTGGCTCTAGTTTACAGTTAGGGAATGACTTCATTACCATCATGTTTTTCTTTTTCCCGTTCATGGGAGAGGTAGGAAGGTTTCTCATTATCTGGAAGGTAAACTTCGTTAAGGCCTCTTATAAACAGTTAACCCAAATAGATTTCAGAGAGATACTCAGTGTCTGTGATTCTGGCAGTCTGAGGTTCCTTTTTCTTTAATGTTCAGATGGGTCAGCCTCTCTGCTGGCATTTCCCAGTCCATCCTGCACAGATAAAGTTGTATGCCTTCAGGCATTTAGATTGGTGTTTATACATGTGGGAACATACAAATCTCCTCCCATTGTTAGTTTCAAGATCTCAAAATTGAAAATTTATCAATAGGTTTGGAACACAGTCTTTTCCATTTGTATCCTAGAAGGGATACTACTCCACCTACCACCCTCTCTTTTTGTTTTTTAATTTTTTATGTTTTGACCTATAAATGCCTAAGTTGTATTACACATAACCGTAAACAGGAGCCAAGGCATACGTTTTCATTAAATTTAACCAAACAGTTTATCATTGACTGTATGCTACTTATTTGGGAAGTAAACTTAAACTTAATGCCTTTAAATTATGCTACCAGTAAAAGAAAGTGTTACAAGGTGATATTGTGTAACCCAGAAAAATATAGAGACAATTTGTGTACCTTAACCCCAAAGTTATTGTTGGAAGTTCAATACAAATTATAAATAAAACAATTAACATTTTATATTCCCAATTAGTTCAAATGTATTACCATTTTCACCAAAACCTACAATCAAATTTACCTAATCTAAACATTTCACTAAGTCTTAAAATACCCTATAATATGTGGACAATGCTTGGGAAGAGTTGAATACCTGCCAAATAAATTTTACCCAATATACACTTTGATCTTTAAAGCTATATGACTAGACTATGACTTCAGAGAAATCAAGTCCATTAACTTATATGCTTTATTTTGTATTTCTTTGTAAATATCTACTGAAATATCTCTTTATATAAATATATGTTATTTTTAATGACTATCTTCCTCCAAGCACTTGGCCTTCTTCAGGCCTGGCATGAAAACCTGCTTTAAAGACTTCAATATCTAGCAATTTTTTTATGAGTACAAGGATCCTTCATGTAAAACCAAATTGCAAGCAGTTGTGCCCAAACCCACACAGCCCAAGGCTCCCACCATCCAGCTGGAGGGGCTTGTATGTTCAATCAAGTTGATCAAATAAGTGTCCAGTCTATATTGCTGTAGTTTTACCATTCACCCCAATCGCAGTCCTTACATTCTACTATGCCCCCTCTTCTGCAGATTGTTCCCTAGGCTTAGAAAAGGGGCACCGGCGGATGGGAAGCAGAAGAGTCTACATTGTCTGGAGATGTCATTCTGGACTCTGATCAGTTCTGGCTATTTCTTTTTGTGGGCTGATAGTTTGTCCAGGAATAACCTTTAAATCCTTCTAATGAAGCACAAGTGATTAGATATATAAGTATCTAAACAGTACTAAATATTATAGTAGATTACTTTGGTATAAACACAGATGTTTGGATGGTATGCTAGTCCATGAATTACATTTTTTTTCTGTAAAAGATGACAAGGTCTTACTGTCATCTCCTATTCACTAGAGGATGTAAGTTTGTGGCAACATCTGTGAGTTATTCCTCCACGGAGAGAGCTAATAGCCAAATAGATTTGGGATATACAGACATATGGCTGCCACTATTGTATAGTATTTCCAGGCAGGTGAGGTGTAGCTGATGCTGATGGAGGAGTCTTGCTTGACTCAAGGAGACCAATATTTGCTTTATTGGTTCAGTGGCCTTTGGTAACACTCTCTGGTATTCCAGAGACCAACTGTGCACTTGCAAGTGCAGTCTCAATAGATCGTTCCCATGCTTACATCAGGTCTTCAACAGCAGGGCCTTACCATATCTCTTCTTGCAGGTATCCCAGTTTACAGGCAAGAAGCCTTTACATTTTGGGGGGGGGGGCTTGGATCCCCTGGCCAACATCTCCTTGGCAGAATAATCCATTGCTGATATCAGATCTCTCCTGTATTAATATATTTTGCTTGTATGCACAGCTTAAAGAGACTTTAGTATTATATTTGGTTCTGAATAGAAAATAATCCTTTTCACAGTTCCTATTGTCTATTAGTCAATTAAAAAAGCAGTTTATGGGTTTTATAAGAGATTACCTCTATAACATTCGGCTCTAATTTATAGTTAGAGAATGACTTCATTACCACCATGTTTTTCTTTGTTCTGTGAAGAAGAGGTAAGGAATTCTCTCATATTAAAACTTCCAGTATGATTTTTGTTACTTCTTCCTGTCTTCTGGGTTTAGGATTCATTTGTTGCTGCCTCTCAAGTGTTTCTAGTTGTGGTGTTAAATCATTTATTTGTGATCTTTCTGCTTTCTTAATGTAGGCACTTAGGGCTATGAATTTCCCTCTCAGGACTGCTTTTAAGGTTTCCCATATATTTTGCTGTGCTGTATCAGCCCTTTCATTTAGTGCCAGGAATGCTTTTATTTCTTTCTTATTTCTCCTTTGACCCACTCATTATTCAGTAGTGTGTTATTTAGCCTCCATGTGTTTTTGTAGCTAGTAGGCTCGTTCTGGTGTTGATATTAATTTTTATTACACTGTGATCTGATAAGATGCATGAAATTATTTCAGTTTTTATTATTTGTTTATGTCACGGATGATTTTCCTTTCTCCTTCATTTATAATTGACATTTTTCTGGTTAGAGTAACCCAGGTTGTCATCTGTAGTCATTTAGTACTGGAAATACTTTGGTCCAAGCTCTTCTGGCTTTCATGGTTTGCATTGAAAAGTCAATTGTTATTCTGATGGGCCTTCTTTATATGTAACTTACTGTTTTTCTTTTGTGGCTTTCAGTATTCTGTCTTTGTTTTGAACATCTACCGTTTTGATTATGACATGGTGTTGGGAGTTTCTTTTCTGCTCTTTTCTATGCAGCATTGTTAATTCCATTTGTATGGGTGTGTCATTTCAATTTGTCAAAATTTTCTTTCTGTTGAAGGTCTGGTCCATAACATTATCCTGTCATTCTTCTCCTTCCTCTACACATATGATGTGGTGCTTTGGTCTATTCATAGTTTCCCACATTTCCTGGTTATTCCCCTCTAGTGTGTGTGTGTGTGTGTGTGTGTGTGTGTGTGTGTGTGTGTGTGTGTTTTAATTTTTCATAGTCTTTGCTTGAACTATTCAGTTCTTCCACTTTATCTTCTAGAGTTGATATTCTATTTTCTTCTTTGTCCATTCTGTTACTGAGGCTTTCCCCTGCTATTTACTGTTGACTGTATGAGGATTTTTTTTATTTTCTTTTTCATTTCAGCCTGAGATTCCTTTAGTATTTCCATTTCCTTCCAGAGTTGGCCATTCTCTCCTTTTTTTTTTCAGTTTCCTTTTTTATTTAAGCCCGAGGTTTTTTTCATCTTTTCCATTTCCTTCTCTCTCATTAGGTGCTTGATTTCTTTGAATATATCTATGATTGTACATTTCAGATCTGTTTCCTCTGTTACCTCCAGAGAGATCTCATTGTTGGAGTCTTCAGTAGGACTGATATAGTGTGGTGGGGATTTCTTATTTGCTTTTCCCAAGTTGTTTATTCTTGTTTGTGCTTTTGCATGTGGATTTGATTCATTGTATTTAGATATGAAATTAATTCCAGTGTCTCTTCATTGGAATGTAGGCCTGTTTCTCTAGGTTGGCTGGGGTGTGTGTGTCGGCAGGGGCATCTGATTTGGCCACCAAGCCAGCAAACTGGCTGCAGCCTCAGTGTCCCTAAAGATCCTGGTTCCCAGTGAAGTGGGCTGTCTCTTACCCATCCTGCATCAGAAGCCAGGGGGCAACTGACTTCTGCCTCTGTATGCCTGAAGACCACTGTTCCCAATGAGGTGGACTCCTTTCTTATCTTTTCACATCTACCTGTAGGAAGCATCAGCCTTGGAAGAGGAGCCATCTCATTTTGGCATAAGAACCAAACAAAAGCATTAAAAGCATAGTCTACATGTATTTGAATAATAATTTTATTGCTAAGTAGGTAGGCTAGGTGATCCTTCTTTTTCCCATACTTTGTTGATGACAACTGTTACAAGGTTCCGGGAATTCAGGCTTAGATTTCACTCAGGCAGTTTTAGGGAAGATACCACAGTGTAATTTCCCAGGCTTCTTTCACCACTGTAGGATGCAGTAACAGTGAATGCAGCAAGGTTTTCTTAAATAGATGTTAGAAGCTTTTAAACATGGTTTTAGCAATTGTAGTGATATCTCAGCAGGAAAGAGCACTGAGTGCTCTTCAAGATGACCTGGGTTCTGTTCCTAGCACATACATGCAGCTGAAAACCATCCATACTTCAATTAAAGGGGATCTCATGCCCTCTTTGGACCACTGCAGTCATTTCGCAACATGAGTGCATTTACATGCATTCAGGCAACTTATTCAGACACATAAAATAAAAGTACTGGCATTTCTTTTGTTCTTCTGAGAATTTCAAGGAGTGCATTGTGATCATATCCAACACTCCTCTTACAACCCTCCCACATCCAACCAACTCCTTCATCCATGAAACTCTGTGTCCACTTTTTTTTCAAACACAGTGAGGCCAATTAACACTGCCAACATTGACTTGAATGTGTGAACATGCCAAGGTCCACACTGTGATTTTAAATATACATTTTAATTAGATCTTTGACAATTTCATACCATGTTTGACCACACACAACCTCTTCATCTCCTCCCAGATCCATCTCCTATCCCCATCTATGCAACAATGTCTCCTCTTTATTTTTTAATATATGTGTCCATTTTTTATGAAATAAATTCTTAGCTCTGTGGCCAACCACTGAATGATGGTAGATGTACAGAATTGCAGACTCTTAAAGATGACAGACAAGCACTCTACCAGAAGTTGTCAGTGGACTATAGCTCATCCTCTAGAAGTGGACTGCTGGTCAACCTCCCCAGTCAGCCTGGACATTGTCTGACATGAGAATGAGAAAAACTTTATGTGGCTGTCCCAGTGGATGTGTGTTTGTATTTGCACCTGCCCTGTGGTATCCAGGAAGTAACATTTCCTTATACTAAGCACAACCTCTGGTGCTCACAGATTTTGCCCTAACATCCACAATTATCCCTGCCTCCTGGAAGAACAGACTGAGAATTTCCCAATCTCCTATTTGTGCTCCTTGACCAGTTTTGTTTTTCTCTATACATCACCATCTACTCTCAAGAAATCTTCTGAGATGATGGTTGAGAAATACACTGAAGTATACGATCTATGCAAATAAGGATAAAGCTTTAATAGTGGGTTCAATACTATGTCTATTTAGAAGAAAATAATATATTTTGCACTAGACCCTACGATCTGAGTAACCACATGATCTGTGCTGTGACTATGATACCAAGTATGGGTAACAACATCTGGAGTGGGCCTTTTATCTGATCAGAATGTGGTTGAAAGTTTCTTAACTTTCATTCCACTGTTGTTTCAATTTGGGGTCTTGCCAAACAAGTCATGACAGCTTTTCACAGGATGTACAGAGAGGTAATCCTGAAGATTACTTTTTTCTCTTTACATAGCATGCTTACACATTCGAGCACTTGGATTATGCTGCTGAGTGATATATTACATACCCCCACCTATTATAGCTCTAAGTTACCTTTCGGAACTTGATGCTCCTACAATATTCCTGTTGACACTGCATACTTGAAGCATATAACATGGAGTAGTCAAGATAGTACTGGCCTAGAATTAGGTGGAGTAAGTAGAATTGGCCAAATTTAAAGTATTGCATTTAGTAAGATGGTCATGTTCTCAAGGAGTCTTTGGAAAGTTCTAAGTGTTGGGACAGCCATCACAGTTGTTAGACAGCCTAGATGAGCTGGTTGTATTCAAATATTGTTTTCAAGCTACTTCTCAAATCAGCTAGTTAAAAGGGAGGGATTATTCTACCAAGGAGATGTTGGCCAGGGGATCCAAGCCCCCACAAAAGGTAAAGGCTCCTTGCCTCCAAACTGGGATATCTGCAGGAAGAGAGGCGATAAGGCCCTGCTGTTGAAGACCTGATATAAACATGGGAAAGATGTATGGAGACCGCACTTGCAAGTATACAGATGGTCTCTGGAATGCCAGAGAGTTTTACCAAAGGCCACTAA
Organism: Rhizomys pruinosus; assembly: GCA_009823505.1. Classification (NCBI taxonomy): domain Eukaryota; kingdom Metazoa; phylum Chordata; class Mammalia; order Rodentia; family Spalacidae; genus Rhizomys; species Rhizomys pruinosus. Next base: position 2,634,118 of record VZQC01004543.1, read on the forward strand.
ACCAATAAAGCAAATATAGGTCTCCTTGAGTCAAGCAAGACTCCTCCGTCAGCACCAGCTACACCTCATCTGCCTGGAAATACTGTGCAGCAGTGGCAGCCATATGTCTGTATATCCCAAATCTAATTGGCTATTAGCTCTCTCCTTGGAGAAATAATCCATGGCTGATGCCACAAGCTTACATCCTCTAATGGTTAGGAGATGTTATAAACCACACAAAGACCCTGCCATACTTAAGAGAAGAAAATGTAAATCATGAATTAACATACCATCCAAACATCTGAGTCTATACCAAAGTAACCTACCATAACAATTAGTACTGTTTAAATACCTATATATCTAATTGCATGTGCTTCATTAGTAGGATAGAAAGGCTATATATTATACTGTTTAAATACCTATATATCTAATTGCATGTGCTTCATTAGTAGGATTGAAAGGTTATGCCTGGACAAGCTGACAGCCCATGAAAGAAAACAGCCAGAATTGACTAGAGACCAAGACATCAGCTCCAGAGAAAGTAGACTGTTTTGCTTCTCATCCACCTGTACCCCTTTTCTAAGCCTAGGGAACAATCTGTGGAAGAGGGGACATGGTATAATGTAAAGGCTGTGATTGGGGTTAATGGTGAAACTACAGCTATATAGACTGGACACTCATTTGATCAACTTGATTCAACATACAAGCCCCCCCCTGCTGGATGGTGGGACCCATGAGCTGTGTGGGTTTGGGCACAACTGCTTGCAAATAGGTTTTACATGAAGGATGCTTGTACTCACAAATTATCACTTATTGTTAAAAAATGAAAACAAAACAAAACAAAAAAGCAGAGAAAGATGCAGAAAACTTACGGAAGAATGCATGATCTAGGATGGGTAGGGGTGGGGTGGGCGAATGGAAGGGTATATATGCCTGAACTGAATTGGAACATGATGTATGAAATACACAAAGTATCAATAAAAAAAATAAAATAAATAAAAATAAATAAAAAAATAAAAGGGAGGGATCAAAGAACTGTAAATCACAGGATGAAATGGGGCATCTCTGATCATACCAGTTTATTATGATGTACCTTTGACCATGGGAAGAAACTCTTATATAGGTTGGGGTTCATCTGACCAAGAAAAATATTTCTGCAATAAACTGGCATATTGATTTTTGGAAGGTGATATTATACAACCACCACAATACCTAAGGTCGATGAAACATATAAGACAATGGTTAGAGAGAACATAAATGCATTCCTCAACTCTCACTAGTAAAGTTTTCTGATTCAACAGAGTGTCATGCACACAGAAGGCCACATTGGCAATATGTGGGAAATAAGACACAGCAGAGCTCAGGTCCCTGGACAGCATTCCTATATTAGTACTCACACACCTATGCATAATTGACCATTGAGGAAGATCTGGAGGAAAGATTGTAAGAGCAATGGTTGGTGAATGAAAATAAGGAAAGAGCATCTTCCAGCCCTCATGGAACTTGTTTATAGGAACGTGCATCTATGGTGACCCCATGACCAAGACCCAAACTGAATCACTCGAACAAAACCGAGCACAGAACTAAGTAAATGGACAATAGGCCCAAGTTTAGGCCAATGATTATTGGCAAAATGATTACTGTGATGTGAGAATTGATCTTCTCTTAGGGACTGAGTCTAGACATCAGGACTAGACTCCAGTGGATTAACTTTCATGAACTGATATCTGCATCCAAATCTTGACTCCGTACGTTTCAAATTATATGACAGAATCCAGGGGTTTTGTTATAGGGGAGGGCTATAGTTAGGTATGGATGGGTGATGATATAGAAATTTGGGGGTTCTGTATGTTGGAGAACAGCTCCCAGTATGATGAAATCTACGGCAAGGAGCAATGACCACGGGACCCCAGTCTCTGTGCAGAGAATCATTTTATTGTCCAGTTTTGCAAGCTTGCATAGACAGAGAATTTTGGCTATGTGTGTAACTTCATGCTAGTCTACCTGCAAGGTTCTTGGGTTAAAACCGATAAACAGTATGTGTGTCCTCTCTGTGAATGCTGGCGGTTGTAAGTCAAGATGTTTCCTTCATAACAGAATCTATATTTTTTCTTTTTTAAATTTTATTCATTTATTTTTATGTGTATGAATGTACTGTCTGCATGTAGATTTGTGCACCCGTGTCATGCAATGCCACAGAGGTCACAAGTGGGTGTCAGATTCCTCTGGAACTGGAGTTAAAGATGGTTCTCAGCTGCCATGTAGATGCTGGGGATCGAACCTGGGTCCTCTGCAAGAGCAGTCGACGCTCTCAACCACTGAGCCATCATTCCAGCCCCAGAATCTATGAAATTTTATCCCAGGCTAAATTTCTTTTACTTGCCATGCAGTGTTCTACATGACAGGGTCTTGAGATACCGGGTCCAGCACCTCCTCCAGCAACACCAGCAGCCTGATTACTAAACTTTAAGGTTAGCCTCAGCTTATGACATGCCAGCCTCATCTCCAACATCTAAATATGATCAATTTTCATTGTATGAAACACACAAAAATTAATAATAATTGCACATTGAAATGCATATACATAAAACGATTAAAAGATTTTTATCTTTATTATTTCTTTCCAAAGCCAATTTTATTGATGTTCTGTGAATTTCATACAAAATTTCCCAATAAAATCTGGACCCATTCCCCCTTCCTTTCCCCCCCCCACCCCTACCCAACCAGGCCTCATGCATTCTGACAAACATGTTTTGTTTTTGTTTTATCTTTTTCTCAGTATCTAAAAATTTTTGATACAGAAGTTTACTGTTTCAGGCAGAAGTTCACTGTTTCATTCAGTTCTTTGGCCCAGTCTTGTGTAGGAGTTTAATAATCATCTGAATAGTCCTTTATACATGCATGACCGGCATCCACATGCTATTCTTCCCTCCCTGGAATTGTTGAGGCTGTCTTCTGTCTGCAGGTAGACAATCTCTCAGCTTAGCTCTGGCAAGGAGGAGGAGGAGGGGAATGGAGAGAAAGTTACCTGACAGAATAGAAAGACAGACTCATAGGGCAAGGTCTGGGAGAATAGAGTCTCCCTTTATTTATGCCAGCAGTGTGCTTATATACCAAAAGATACTGTGCTTTGGGCAAGGAAGTGGGGAGCAGGTGGAAGGGAGGGGTGAGCCACCTTGGCTCTAATTGGGGCCTGCAGAGCTCCTGTTTGTGCAACAGGTGAGTAGAGGCAGACAATCTCTCAGCTTAGCTCTGGCAAGGAGGAGGAGGGGACCGAGAGAAAGTTACCTGACAGAATAGAAAGACGGACTCAGAGGGCAAGGTCTGCGAGAATAGAGTCTCCCTTTATTTATTCCAGCAGTGTGCTTATATACCAAAAGTTACTGTGCTTTGGGAAAAGAAGTGGGGAGCAGGTGGAAGGGAGGGGTGAGCCACCTTGGCTCTAATTGGGGCCTGCAGAGCTCCTGTTTGTGCAACAGGTGATGAGAGGTGTGATATTTTTCTCAATGCCTCAAGAGAAGGCACCATCCAGTCCTGGAACTTTGCAGAAGTGTGAAAACATTGTAATATCCCAAATCTTCCTGAGCAACAGATAACTCACAGAGGCAAATGAATGCCCACAGAGATATCAGATAACTCTCCTCAGAGGTCTTACAGGACAGGTCTTACAAGTTCTTGTCTCAAGCCATGAAAAGTTTCATTCCTACAGTCTTTTTGTTGTTGTTGTTGTTGTTCCTTCCAAATTGCATCACTCCAAAATATGCATTGTTGATTTTAGCATCTTCAGCTTATGATTTTTTTATTAGGCTGAAAGATATCTTGGCAAGCCCAAACAACTATCAGTCCTGCCCTTGTGCTCAACACTGGGGTTATCCCTACCCATGGTCACCAAATGAGGTCCAGTATCTTTATTATTTTTATCTTATTATAAGCATGTATTTTAAGGATGTGTGTAAGTACACCAATGTCATGCAATGGCTGAGGACATCCAAAGAGGGTATGGGAGCTATTATATTCCCTGGAACTAGAGTAACTGTTGTTTGCTAGCCACCAGATCTTATACAAGAGCAGTCAGTGCTCTCAACACCTGAGTCATTTCTCCTGGCCTAATTATAAGATGTATTTTTTTCTTTATGTAGAAAAAGCAGAGTGTGTACAGTGTGGAATTTTCACTCATCAGAACAAAGCTTCCAAAAGAGGGAAAACATAGAGAAATGAGCTGAATGGTATTTACTCACCAGACCCCAACTAGGATTATACAAAGTAGCAATGAAACCATGTAAGAAGGAGGATATGGTATAAAAAGTCAGAAATGTCTATACCAGGGCCAGCATGCTAAGGGTGGCTCTGGACTCAGGGGAAGTTTTCCAAGAAACATGAAAGTTGTGGATATGTTGAACCTGCTCCTTGTGTCTGGACAGGATGATAATCATGGAGCTGCTGGACCAGAGGATGAGTGTAGAAAACAGGACTTCAGGGTACGCAAGTAATACTGTGTATAGTCTTTCTCTCAGTATATTACCAACATCAGTATTGTATAAGTCATAATTTCTTTTCTGTGTCATGTTTTTCTACTCATTTCAGTATAGGAGGACATTCCCAGTTACAACCCCCTGGGGGATACTCCCTGGTCCCAAACAGCAAGATGACTTCAAGTTTCAGAGAAACAGCAACCTCTCTAGAAGCTTTTAACTGGTCAATGAGTTACCAAGTTTGTGTCAGAGAGTTGTATAGATAGAAGATTGTTGCCAACACCCATTCGGGCAGTCAGGGTCTTGCCAGGGGACACAGGACCTTCAGCTAACACCAAGGAGTAGCCTTGGCCAAAATGTATGAATTGCCCCTTTATCATAGCCAGTCACTTTTGAAGGTGCAGACCATAAGTAGAAGGAATAGAAAAAAACCATGGATCCTCACAGTGGGATTGCCGCAGCTCTAGCAGATGATGTCCCTCAAAGGGGAGTACTCATCTTCCTCCTGTGGGTGCCTAAAGGTCCCCTCTTCTCAAACCCAACATTGAGCACCAGCTATGGGTCAGCTGGGGGTTTCCTCCCTCTGGGCCACCAGCACCCACAAAACCTTCTGTGTGGCAGCTGGGCAAGACTTTTGGGAGCTGGTCCTGATTGCAGCAAGCCAGGGTCTGGGATGAATCACAGAAGGGTCCTCTGTGTGGCGGTGACTATGATGGAAAGAAAAACCCTAGAGTCTGTGTGAGTGGATGGCTCATTTATTATGAGAGACAAGGTTGCTTATATGGAGGCAAGGCTTCAGTGGGAAATTTGGAGGCAGGGTTAAAGGAAGGTGACTTTACTAGGAGTATGGGGTGCTTCCTTTGTAACAGCTGCAACATCACAGGCGTTTTGGGGAGGGACTCTGTAAGGAAAAAGAAACTGCTGCTTATTCCTCATGGGAGGCTGAGACTTAGAGAAGAGGCTGAGAACAAAGGCCAGAACTTAAGATAGAGCTAGCCGAATTCCTACCATCCTCACAAGGATGTTTCCTGGGTCATGCAGCTGTGCTCAATATGTTCATTCATTCTGGTGTCTTTTAAAAACTAGTTAGTGTATAAAGATTCTTTTTTTTTTCTTTGTCTTTTCGAGACAGGGTCTCCCTGCATCCCCAGCTGTCCTGGAACTCACTCTGTAGACAAGGCTGGCCTTGAACTCACAAAGACCCGCCTGCCTCTGCATCCCAAGTGCTAGGACTAAAGGCCTGCACCACCACACCCAGCATAAAGATTCTTTAAAACAGATATATCCTAATAAACTATTTTTCCTCTCATGAATTTAATTGATATTGTTTTTGTGCAGCATTTTATCCAGAAGAAAATAGTAGCATTTAATAATGTACTTCAATGTTTTCCCCTATAGAGATAGCAAATGAAAATTCCAGAAGCCTGCATCATTATTATGTTCATCCAGAGCAGAGTTGTGTAAGACCAGAAATATGTAATTAGAGCTCTTTTGTCATTGAAAGCTGATTCTTTTTGAAGTTGGTGTTTGTTCATAAATCTTTACACAGTAAGAATATTTCTTGCAGAAATAATCCTTCAAGAAAAGTACAGCGAATTTGTAGCCTTTCGATGTTCTTCCTCTCTTTGAGGATAGCCCACAGTTTCCCATGACTGCAAGTGCCCTGGGCTCGGTTCAGCTAGCCAGTCAGCGACACAGGTCTTAGCCCTGGAGCAGAGGGGAAGGGAGAGGTACCGAAAGCCCAGAGAAAAACACAAGAAGAAAGAACAAGGAAAGGATGGATTCAAGAATGAGGCCAGGAAAAATTCCATGGAGGAAAAACTCACCTTTATTTTCACAATCCGTGGTATTTATATGGGACTTTGTGAGGTGTGACTGGGGGTTGGGCCATACAGGAATTTACACCATATACTCCAGATCACTACAGGAATGTAACAATATTTTGCTCAAAGCATCAACGACAGTGGCACCAGGCAGGTTTCAAAAGTGAGCAGGAAATCAGCAGGACTCTGGCCTGAGGAGTGGGGATTGCCAGTTGACTTCCTAATTGCTTCTGACAAATGGAATACCCACAGCTCCCCCTTTTCCTTTGATTAAAAAGGCACTGTTTTCACATAGTTACTATTTTTTCTTCAGGGGGATACTCAGGGAAGTGCAAGCCAATGTGGCTCTTACCAGAGCAGTAGAACTCCCAGGTGTGTTAGGAGGTGTGATATCTACCCTGTACATCAAAACAGAGCACACAAGATATGGGGCCTCTTTCAGTGAACAGGATCTCTGCCCATCTGTAGCCAGGTAAGGCCTCATTCCTACAGCTCTCCTTCATTTTCATTAAGATGAGGCAGTGCTGTCATCTTCCTCCAAAGAACATTCAGGGATGGCTGATATTGGACCAAGACACTCTGGGCTGTCACTCTAGTGAGAGTATAAATTTGGCTTTTAACAAACCAGGAAGCCAAGCTGCTAAGGTGGAGATTAGTCCTAACAAAATATGTAGGTGGCCTGAGAGTCAGGCACAGCTCCTAGAGGGACTTGTGTTGAGGACAGGTAATAGGGCTTTGTAACTAACCCATATACAAAGACAACTTTTTCCTCCCCCCAAGGCACAGATATGTAAGTACATTTTTTCCTTCTTTTTTATTTTTTTTATGTTAACATGTGCTTTATAATAAACAAAGTATCAGAATAACATAAATGAAACTTGTGATACCAAACAAGCATCAAAATACAGTGATACTTTAACATGGAAATTCCATTTTTTCTCCAACTTGTAATATATATATATATATATATATATATATATACACACATAACACCTGAGTTGGAGGCTTTTCTTTCTTTTTTAATGTTTTATTGATGTTTTGTGTATTTTAGACATCATTTTTCAGCAAATTTAGACATATTCCCCTTTCCCTTCCTCCCACCCCTCCCCAGTTCAGGCATTCTGCCATACATGTCCTGCAACGTTCTATCACTCTTTTCAAAGTTTTTCTCTGCAAAGGCTTATTGTTTTGGGCAGAATTTAACTACATCAGTCCATTCTTTGACCCAGCCCTTATGTTGAAATAATGGTATAATTTTGTTCAGAACTTTAGAAAGCTTTTTATAATTTTATTATTTTATTTTATGTGTATGAGTGTGCTGTCTGCATGTAGGTACGTATACATGTGTCATGCAATCCTGCAGAGTTCGGTAAAAGGTGTTGGATTCCCCTGGAGCCGGAGTTAAAGACATTTCTTAGCTACCAAATGGGTACTGGGAATCAAACCCGGGTCCTCTGCAAGAGCAGTTAGTGCTCTTAACCACTGAATCATCTCTCCAGTCCCAGAACTGTGGAATTTTAATCCACAAAGAAATTATACATGTTTAATTACCTAGATATGTTCAGCAGTTTTAAGTATTTTTTATTTTATTTTATTTTATTTTATTATTCTTTATGTGTATGAATGTACTGTCTGCATGTAAGTCTGTGCACCCGTGTCATGCAGTGCCACGGAGGTCAGAAGAGGGTGTCGGATTCCCTTGGAAATGGAGTTAAAAATGATTTTAGCCGCAATGTGGGTGCTGGGAATTGAATCCAGGTCCTCTGCAAGAGCAGTTGGCACTCTTAACCAATGAGCCATTTCTCCAGCCCCAGTTTTAAGTTTTGAACTATGTATATATGCATGAAACATCATGTGACTCTATAAATATGTACAACTTTATATATGTATATGTCAGCCAAAATAAATTAAATTAAAAAAGAAAGATAACATCATGAACTTTACAGGTAAATGGATGGAACGCGAAGCCATTATGCTAAGTGAAGTAAAACAATCTCAAATAAACAAACAAGGAATTGTTTCCCTCATTTGTGGATGCTAGTATGATATCCCCCAATTGAAAAGCAAGCTGAGCAATGATATTGTTATATTTCTTTCTATCTGACAGCAACTGTGATGTTATAATGTGAATCTATTAACAAGCCCTAGAATTAATTTACCACTTACTTTTTAGTCATGGTAATTAATGTATATGGGCAGAATGTATATATACATATTTTATTTTATTTTACTTTTTTACCTATCAGAGGAAAATTGCACATGGAACTGCTGCTTCTTGAGCAGTCCTGCCTCGGCTTCCTCTGGAGCATGCTTTTTCTGCAAGTCTGGTGTGCTCTAGGGTACCTCAACCCACAGCTGGTCCAAGATTGCAGACAAGTATATACATATTTTAGAGTAATATAAAATTAAAAGAAAAATGTGAACTCTTAAACATATACTGGAGTTAACATAAAGTTTATTCCTGGAGGACATAATTCTGGTACATATATGTGTTGTATATAGGCATGCTTTGGAGCAATACAATTGGGAGGAACCACAACTACATAAGGACTGCATGTTTTATTATTTTTACTTCATGTGTCTGAGTGATTTGTCTGCACATATGTAAATGTACACTTGTTGTGCAATGCCCATTGTAGTCAGAAGAGGGCATCAGATCCCCTGGAACTTGAATTGTGGATGGTTGTTAGCTATATGTCTGTGCTGGGAAACAAATTCAGGTCCTTTGCAAAAGAGCTAGTGATTTTAACTGCCGAACCATCTCTACAATCACTAAAAACATCCATAAAAGCCATCAAGTCCTATTTCAGAAGACCTGGCTGTATTGAGTTATTACAGCCCACAGCAGTGAAAGATGTGAGAAACAATCCTGCATTATCTGACCCTACAATGGCATGAGTGAAATCTAAGCCTGATTACCCTGAACCTTGTAACTGCTGTCCTCAACAAAGTGTGGGAGTGAAAAGCAGCACCTGCCCTAGCTAAAATGGCAATAAAGTTATTCAAATACATGCAGGCTAAGAATTTAATGCTTTTGTTTTGTTCCTATGCCAATTTGAGATGGATACACTTCCAAGAATGATGATCCCCACATGCAGCAGGTGTGCATATTCAAGTCTGGGACTGCTGAACTTATATGTACAACACAGCCAATCTTCTGCCTACTTAAGTTGGCTTTGGCAGACTCTTGGGATTGATTAGGGAAGCTTTTGTTCTTTGTACAGATCATACATGACTGGTCTTGTAGCATTGCACAAGTGAACGTTTCTCCATAATGATCTCTGTCTAACTCTATCTTTAGTTCTTTAGTTTTTAACATTTGTTTGTCTATTTTGTTTGTTCTGTGTGTGGCAGGGGTGGGGGTGGCATGGTGTCTCAGAGCCCATGCTAGTTTCCAGTTGCTTTTGTAGGCATGTATCTCTCCATGAACTTCAGACTGTATACTTCATCAAGAATAGAGCAGAGGTAGAGCAGCTGCTTGGATAAATAGAAGACAAGACCCTGGGAGTTCCAGCAGCCACAAAAAGAGTGTCAAAACCAGAATAAGTGGGGGCTGAGGAGCTGCAGAGAAATTACATGAGCAGAGACAGAAGATGGCTGAGAAGGTGGAAGAGGAGAGACTGCTGAGGCAGAATGGATGCCCAGTTACAGGAAAAACTGAGAGAGCTGCAGGGTTTTACCCAAAGACACCTACTTCATTCATTTGAGTTTCACATCTGAAACATTCATTTTTTATTTTTTATTTTTAAGGGAGTCTACAATATAATGACACAGTTGTTTGCAGAAAACATTGATGTTACTCAGTATGTCATACAATTAGGTAATTGGTGCATTTTGCAAGTATCTGTGTCCAAATTTTGAACAAACCAAGGTTCCCATAGTCCAGGAGAAGCTTGTATGCACAAGCATGTTGATCAATCAGGAGTCCAGACTATATTCCTGTAGTCTCATGATTCACCCCTATCTCTCCACAGCCCTTACAATCTACCATGCCTCCTCTTCCACAGTTTGTTCCCTGGGCTTTGGGAAAGGGACACAATTGGGTGAGAAGAAAACAGTCTAATTTCTTTGGAGTTGTCATTTTGGGCTCCAGTCTGTTCAGGTGGTTTCCCTTCATGGATTGACAGCTTTCACAGTGATACCCTTTTCAGTCATACTAACAAAGCTCAAGCTATTGGATGTACAGGCATTTAAGCAGTACCACTTATTGTGTCAAGCTAAGCTGTGAGCATAGACACAGATGCTTGGATGGTATGCTAATCCGCAAACTGTGGTTTCTCTATAAAGGGTGACAAGTTCTTATTGTGGCTTATAACATCGCCTAACCACTAGAGGACATAAGCTTGTGGCATCCGCTGTGAGTTATTCCTCCAAGGAGAGAGCTAATAGCCAAATAGTTTTGGGATATAATATAGACACTTGGCTGCCACTGTTGCACTGTATCTCCAGGCTGTTGAGGTGTAGCTGATATTTTCGGAGGAGTCTTGTTTGTCTCAGGGAGACCAATATTTTGCTGTATTGCTGTAGTGGCCTTTGGTAACGCTCTCTAGCATTTCAGAGGCCAGTTGTACGCTAGCAAGTGACGTCTCATAACATTTTTCATGCTCACACCAGGTCTTCGACAACAGGGACTTACTGCCTTTCTCCTTGCATATATCCCACTTATAGGCAAAAGGCCTTTATAATTTGGGGGGGGCGGGTTTGAATCCCCTAGCCAACATCTCCTAGGCAGAATAATTCATTGCTGATGTCAGAGCTTTCCTGTAGTAATATATTTGGCTTAATTACACAACTTATAAACACTTTACTATTGAATTTGGCTCTAGATAGAGAAATATCCTTTCACAGTTCCTATGCCTATCAATCAGTTAATACGTTATGCCTGTTTTATAGGAAATTACCACTGTAACAATTGGCTCTAGTTTACAGTTAGGGAGTGGTTTCATTACCATCATGTTTTTCTTTTTCCTAAAAAAGGGGAGAGGTAGGAAGGTTTCTCAGCATCTGGAAGGTAAACTTCATTAGGGTCCATTATAAACAGTCAACCCCAATATTATTCAGAGAGATGCTCAGTGTCCGTGACTCAGGCAGTCTGAGGTTCCTCATTCCTTAATGTTCAGATGGGTCAACCTCTCTGCTGGCATTCCCCAGTTCATCCTGCACAGCCATAAGTTGTATGTTTTCAGGCATTTAGATTGGTGATTTTTACCTGTGGGAACATAAAATTCTCCTCCCATTGTTAGTTTCAAGATCAGAAAAATTGAAAATTTATCAATAGGATTGGAACACAGAGTTTTCCATTTGTATCCCAGAAAGGATAGTACCCCACCTCCCACCTCCCCCTTTTTTTTTTTTTTTTAGGTTTTTATGTTTTGACCTATAGATGCCTAAGTTGTATTACACATACCCATAAACAGGAGCCAAGGCATAAGCTTTCATTAAATTTACCCAAACTGTTTCTCATTGACTGTATGCTACTTATTTGGGAAGGAAATTTAAGCTTAGTTCCTTTAAATTGTCCTACAAGTAAAAGAAAGTGTTATAATGTGATGTTGTGTAATTCAGAAAAAATATATAGGCCATTTGTATACCTTAACCCAATACAAATTATAAATAAAACAATTAACATTTTATATTCCCAATTAGTTCAATTGTATTACCATTTCCACCAAAACCTACACCTAAATTTAACTAATCTAAACAATTCACTAAGCCTTAAAATATCCTATACTTGGTGGATAAAGCTTGGGCAGAGTTGAGTACCTGCTAAATAAATTTTACCCAATAAACACTTTGCACTTTAATGCTATATGACCGGACGAAGACTTCTACTTATTTGGGAAGTAAAAATTTAAGCTTAATTGCTTTAAATTGTCCTACAAGTAAAAGAAAGTGTTACACTGTGATGTTGTATATTTCAGAAAAATATAGAGACCAACCCAATACAAACTATAAATAAAACAACTAGCATTTTATATTCCCAGTTAGTTCAAATGTTAGTATCTAGCTCCTTTTATTTTTAGCACAAGAATCCTTCATATAAAACCAATTTGCAAGCAGTTGTGCCCCAGTCCAAAGAACCCAAGGCTCCCACCATCCAGCTGGAGGGGCTTGAATGTTCAATCAAGTTGCTCAAATAAGTGTCCAGACTATATTGTCATAGTTTTACCATTCACCCCAATCGTAGCCCCTACAATATACCACTCCCCCTCTTCCACAGATTGTTCCTTAACAAAAGACCCCAAATAGCCAGACCAACCCTAAGCGAAAAGAGCAATAAAGGGGGGATCTCTTCAACAGATTTAAAACTATACTACAGGGCTATAGTCATAAAAACAGCTTGGTACTGGCACAAAAACAGACCAGTTGACCAATGGAATAAAACTGAAGATCCAAACCTGAACAAATACAACTTCAGCCACCTCATATTTGATAAAGGGGCCAAGAAGACACAATGGAGGAAAGACAGCATCTTCAACAAGTGGTGCTGGCAAAACTGGATCACACTTGTAGAAGAATGAAATTAAACCCCTACCTCTCACCTTGCACTAAATTCAATTCCAGATGGATTAAAGACCTCAACGTGAAACCCAAAACTCTGGAGGTAATAGAAGAAAAACTTGGCAGCAGACTGCAAGATAGGTGTAGGAAAGACTTCCTAACTCAGACAGCAGCTGCACAAGAAATAAGATCGACAATTGACAAATGGGACCTCATTGAACTCAAAAGCTTCTGTACATCAAAAGAAACCATAAAGGAAACAATAAAGGAAGTAAAGAGAAAACCCACTGAGTGACTATGAGCAGGTGAGTGAGAATTACATCTCTGTTCCTCCATGTATGTTTATGTTTGGAAAATAATAAATAATAGGAAAGAAGAGAGAAGTTTCCCAGAATTCCCATTAAAGTTTGTGACAGGAACATGATTCCTATTGCCAAATCTCTATATTCCATTCCCATATCTATCACATTTTCCTCTAAATTGTGACACTCGTTCCTGTGCTCAGAATAAAAACCTAAATATTTTTGTAGATGCCATTGTGATGCAGAGTTTCAGATCTGCCCTGTTTGGAAGGCTGAAGCTCAGGCTTTCCCCTGTTGGGAAGGCCAAAGCTCAGGATCTGCAGTATGACACCATCCTGAGTCAAATAACACAGCCGTGTATGAAGAATGTTGTTGACACAGGCAATAACTTTCCAGGAGATATCCTAAGTCATCAGGATGTTCCTGTTGTAGATGGAATTATGAGCACCTGTCTCTGAGAAGACATCACAAAGAATGAGGTGGTGAAGTCTAGAAGAAGCAGTGAAGTGGGAGAGAAAAAGGAGTCAAAGCATCAGCCCACATTTCCAAAAACAAAACACTTGCTGGTCATATCAGAATAAAAGACAAGCTCAATCACCACCCACAGTATAAAAAAAGGCATTTTACATGAATTTGTGATCTAAATCTGAAGAAAAATAATGACAATTGTATCATAATGGAAATTATATGTCTGTGGTCATACACAAGAAAATGTTCATTGATTTTCACTACACAAGATCTACACGGATGAAATGACAATTTAGAAAGAGCTGAGAATTAGGTAATGCTCACCCATTAGTATGCACATGCCACTTATGTGAACCGAAGTGGGGAGAGAATACGGCCTCGATCCAGTCCATAGAAGTCTTACACAGCCAGACAACAAAGACAAGGAAACTCCAACAAATTCCACATTCTCACTGTTATGTAAAGTCTGGAGGGCCTGATGACCAAAAGTTTCTCCACTTTCTATAGAACTGAATATTTGTCTCAAACCTGCGTAAAGTGCAGTGAAGTCACACTTGAGGTTGAAGAAGAGAAGCAGTTCCATTTACAGTAGGTGCATATGAACCACTTCTTTCTCCAGATCCTTGGAAGTCACTCTGCCTGGGCCTAGTTATGGAAGCTATCTCTATAATCACAGAATTCTGTATGGGAATGAGCAATGTTACCCCATTTATCACATCACTGAAGTCCAGTATTCTCAGTGACATTTACCTACAGTTTTATTTTGATAAGCCCTCTAAGAGTCACATATATAAATGGCAAATTTCACTGGCAATTAATGAATCACTGTGATCCTGCCGATTGAGCAGTTCTTTGATTTTCACATTTTCACAAAAATGTCCAGTAGCATTATTTGCATTGTCAATACAAGGTCATAGAAACAGCAACTGTGACTGTTGAAATTCAATCGTTGCTTAGGGACAGGGTGGGAACTTGGAAGACTGGAACATGTCCTCACTGGCTGAATAGACAGTCAACTAGTCTATACTCAGGAAGCTAGAAGAGCACATGTTCAAGTACATTCTAGTCTAATAATCGGATTCTTTTCAAAATATTTCATTTTTTTATTTGTGCTTTGTGCATTTCATACATCATTTTCCAATTCAGATCAGGCATATTTCCCTTTCCCTTCCCCCCTACCCCCACCCCACCCCAGATCATGCATTTTGTCATAAGTGTCCTGCATCTTTCTCTCAGTTTTTTTTTCATTTTTGAGCTATAAGTGATGATCCATAAGTACAAGCATCCTTCATATGAAACCAATTTACAGGCTGTTGTGCCCAAACCCCCACAGCCCCACCAACCAGTGGGGGGTGAGGGGTTGTATGTTCAATCAAGTTGATCAAATGAGTGTCCAGACTACATTGCTGTAGTTTCTCCATTCACCCCAATCTCAGCCCTTACATTCTACCACGCCCCCTCTTCCGCAGATTGTTCCCTAGGCTTAGGAAAGGGGCACAGGTGGATGAGAAGCAAAACAGTCCACTCTCTCTGGAGCTGTTGTCTTGGACTCTGGTCAATTCTGGCTGTTTCCTTTCATGGGCTGACAAAATCTCTGCCTTTATTTGCATTTTATGTTTTCCTGTAAACATTGACACCAAAAACTTAATTCAGATAAAATCATCCAACAGAGTACCAGTGACATGTATAAAATGATATATTTTGGGCTGATTAAAACAGAGCTGTAGTTACATTTTGTTGTCTTACGAAAAGGTGCTCACATTCCAAGTTTGATTTCACAAGTGCAGGATAAACCTTGTATTTTCAGTGTCACATGAAATCCTCATTTTCTATTTTCGCAGGGGAGAAAGTTTCAATGTGGTATCTGTGAAGCAATTATTAAGCTCTGGTACTTTGTATAAAACACAATATGAAATATTTATGTTAGTGGTAAATTAGCTTACTAAATTTTTCAGTTTAAAAATCCCTACAAAGGTGAAATATTTTTAAATACCTAATTATTTTGTTGTGAATGAGATATGTTCAGGTTGGGTGTAGAATTACCAAATGGTTGCCTTGTGGCAGAGGAGATCAGAAGAGGGCACCCTTACCCTTGTTACTGGAATAGCAGACAATTATGGGCTACTCTGTGGTTTCAAGGAATAGAAGCTGTGTCCTGTGCAATAGCAGCTAGTTATCAAACACCAAGCTATCTCCCCAGCCCTTACATTTACTAATTCTTTTATTGGTGAAAATAAGTCCTCAAATAAAATTATTATCCACTCAAATATAGGATAAATATTATTACATGTAGAGGAGAAACATATGCAAAAAGATTCTGAAGATTATGTTGCTTTTCACATTGAACAAATTAAAGAAGAAACTATTGCTGCAAGCACAGCTCAGTACTACATCCTGTATGCTTTGGACAGGTGCCTCTGTTCAGTTGACAGAATAAATAAGCAATCACAGTAGCTATGTCTCCAGGTCTGGATGAATATTATAATCTTATCACTCCAGGAGAAAAAGCACAAAATACAGTTGTTTCTGACAATCTCGGCCCATCATTCTTACTGTATCTTCACATCAATGTTCTGTTCAAGAGAGTGACACTGAAAACTGTAGTTATCATATCCCTGACCACTTAGTGCAGACTGTCTAAATGACTGGACCATAAACATACTTTTTCATAAGAACATACTTTTAATTCAGGAACAAATTATGTCCTGACTTCATCCAAGGAATGTTTATTTTTATATCTCATTTTAATGTTGATTGTAGGCATGAAATCAGTATGAACCCAGCTAGATGAAAAATAATACTAAAAATGTAGTCTGTGTTTCAGGCCATTTAGTCTCGACAGTAAATTAGCTTTTTTTAACACCTTAAACACATTGGCAGATACATCATTACCCATGTTATTCACCAATGAGAAACTCATAGCAGTGTATCAGTAGCCTTCAGCAACCGGCTCAATATCAGGACCCACTTTATAGGATCTTCTTAACTCACATATCCATTTCATGGTTCTGTTTGTACCCCAGATTCCGTTTCTAAGGACATTTACTCAGATCCCTTTTCATTGCTAGTTCTGCCTCTCAAACTGGAATACCAACACTCACCTGGATGCTTGCATCTGCAGGATGATGGCCTCAGTGTACAGAGCCTGACTTCATAATAATCACCACACAGGAGAGGAAGCAGTTCACCCCGACCTAAAATAATGCAGCTTCCCTTCAGAACTGAAAATTTCACTTCATAAACTACCGGTGACAGGACAGCCTATGGGAGTTGAGGACTTCTGTGGGTCATTTTTCCAGTTGTTAATTACCAAAATTACTTCAGATTTCCTTGTGAGTATCTCCAAAGAAACAAAAATATGATAAAAATGCTAATTAAGTTTTCATGATCCCTGCAGGCTGACACTGTCTCCTGTTAAAAAGTGTGGGAACGTTTATGGTCTGATTTGTGAGAGATTTCAAAGAAGTTTTTGTGTCTCCCTGGATTCCAACTTTTCTGACTTCTTCCAACAGAAATCACCCCAGGTATTTATTTCTGAACCCTATCCTACCCCTGGAACTGGAGTTAAAGATGGTTCTCAGCTGCCGTGTGGGTGCTGGGGATCGAACTCGGGTCCTCTGCAAGAGCAGTCGGTGCTCTTAACCACTAGGCCATCTTGCCAGCCCAACCAAGATACCTTCTTACTAAGTGCAAAATAATCATCCTTATATTTACAGACCAGCATCGCAGATACCACTCAATAAAGACGCTTCTTTTGCAGCAGATGAATAATATTACAGAGTCCCACAGTTGTTCACACACAGACCTTATCTCTTAATTGCCCACTCCTGTGAATTGCATCTACAATTAACCTAAACACCTAAGCTCGGGCAGGATAGGACAAAGGGTCATGAGGACACTAATTAATCTCTCAACATTCATTAGTGAAGCTCCTTCATGCAACAGGGGGCCAAGTACTCAAAAGGTCGTGAATGGCCAAACAATGGAGACTGGGAGTCTGCAGATTGTGCGTCCACTACCAGGTCTAGTATATTCATATTCACTCCTCCAGGGTTCAGGCAACATTGCTGAAGAGGAGGCAGAATGATTGTAGGAGTCAGAGAAGTGAATCAAGTCCATATGGAAAATGAATCCTTCAAGCTCCAGGGGCCCTGCTCATATGAACCTACAGCAATGTTGTCAGCATGCACAAGACCCATGCAAGTTCAATCAGACAAAAACCCAATATATAACTCTGGAAGTGATTAGCAGAATAAAACTTTAACTGTAAAAGTATCAGCAGCCAATTATTATTGGTTGATAAAGACTAGCTTTCTTAAAGTGAGGGACTCTGAAGAGGCTGACTCAAGCTCAGTGGATGAATTTGAACTGGGGAATAGACAAGGAGATAAATATGGCACAATAGGTCATGACAAACATGACAGAATGTGTAAATTCCAGATGTGGTGCTATAGGAGGGTGCTAATGGAGAATGGGAGTATAAAGAAGACTAAGACTGATTGAGATGTTATGTGTGAAATACACAAACATTCAATTAAAACATTACTCTCTGCCCCCCAAAAGAATAGAATTTGTCAGCTGTCCCACTATTAAGAGTTGGCCTTACCCATGTTAAAATGAGTCACAGAGATCCAGTAAATCTCTGTTTCACCTCATTGTCAGTTTGGCAGTTTTCTTAGAATAGTATCATGCTATCACCTGTTATACAAATTAGCACAATGGTTCCCAATATGTATTTTGATATTACACAAATCTTTCAGGAGAAATTCTTCTCAAATCTTCACTGATTCTGTCATATTGCTGGGTGTCTTAAAGTGATGTAGGTGAAGTATTATAAACTTTAGACCTAATTTAATTTCTGTTTGAAGAATGAATTCAAATAAGATACAGCCACTTGTTTTTAATTTCTCAGATATCACAACATAAAGTTTTCAAAAAGTTATCATGAGACACTGTGTGCTGGTATGGATCATAGAAACTTAAGAGCATTTTCAAAACACTTTGTCTCTAGAAGTCACTCACATGGAATCCTTAACTGGTGTGTGCAATTAACACAATTAACTGGAAAAGTTTCATAAAAGTTCTTGAATCTCAAGGCCAATACTGTGATTGCCAGTGCAGGTGAAATGAAAATTGTAGCACTGAAGGAAGGTGAGATCGCAGAGTCATAGAACTTTATCTAGGAATAGACCAACCTCCCTCAACCACAGAGCTCATTAACATGAAGACAAGTTCTGTCCACTGAGTGCACAGTCCTGCAGAGAAAGGGAGTCAGGTGAGTGACTTCCATTTAATTCTGAGGGGAAGACCCTGTAAAACAGAGATATGAGTATTTCTATCTGCCAAAGGGAATATGGTAAGGATACAGAACCAGGAAATGGTCACAGGAGGGCCAAGCTATTCCATATTTAAGGCAAAAGCAACTAAAGTTGTCCTAATCCAACTCCAATCTAGGATGGATAGCAAAGATTTTAAGTAATTGTCTACTGAGAATGACTGTGTGTGAGAAAGCTCAGGGTCATGAAGTGTCTCTGAAGGTGCTTAGAGACTCTAGTAATAAATCAGTTCTGTGTTCACTTCAAATGACATGAAACAAACACTTATTTTTCAGTACTACTAGTAATAAAAATAATAATGTTGATGGATTCCTCTTGATTTCATGACTATAACAAACATTGGCATGAGTTATGACACTCATCTGATACTTGGATGAAATCATACTGCAAGTCTGTTGCTGGACAAAGGGTATTTTTGTATGAAACTCAAAGCTTATGATCCAGTTATGGAGACAGTGAGTGCACAGTGGGTGTTCACTGGGATGATGACTACTTAGAATTCCTCTCTTGAGCTTGAGAACATACCATTGAAAACAATGTACAGTACGAATATTGTGCCATGACTGTCAGGAGCAACAAGAAGGATAAGTCCACTGGCAGATCCAGGAAGTCCTCAGCTCTCAGCTAAGAAAAAAACTGGCTCTTTTTATTTGGGGGGGGGGTATTGACCCTAAACTACCTAACCAATTTTTTATTTATTTAGTTATTTCTGTATGTGTATGAATGTACTGTCTGCATGCAAGTTTGTGCACCCGTGTCGTGCAATGCCGCGGAGGTCAGAAGAGGGTCTCGGACTCCCCTGGAACTGGAGTTCTCCTGGAATTGGAGTTTTGGATGGTTCTCGGCTGCCATGTGGGTGCTGGGGATCGAACCTGGGTCCTCTGCAAGAGCGGTTGGTGCTCTTAACCGCTAGGCCATCTCTCCAGTCCAGCCAATTTTTATCTCCTACTTTTATCACATTACCCTCTGAGGAGGTTGCACCAATTGCCAAGAGGTAATTGGGGCACTGACTGCTCTGACTTCTTCCATGCTGAGAATGGGCATAGGAGGTGGCAACTGGGGTACACCTGCTCAGTAGATCTATGTAAAAGACCCTAAAAAGTATGGTTACAGAGAGAACAAAATCTTTGACCAGTGCCTGTGTAGGTGAGAGTAGCTAGGTACATTTTCTAGGCAGGGAACCAAGAGATGAACAGGGTGAATTAAATGTACAACTTAAAAGACCATTGGAATCTCTCAATGAGGGTTTTCAAAGCATCAGTTATTGGGCTTCACTTTTTGTTCATTTGTCCATGATGTCTGGACTCAGCATTTGCTTTCCAGGAGTGGTCCATAGTCACACTGTGAGTTTTCCCTTAGGTAACTGCTTGAACAAAAAGAGGAAACTTTATTATTTGGTAACAACAGATCTCATATGACTTTAAATGATTTAAAATCTAGTGTTTGGAGGCACAATCTTTCAGACTTTAAAGGAAATATAAGGATTACTTATCTTTTGGTTATACTTTCCTCGTGGGTGTTTAAGTCCATACAGTAAACCCAGATTAACCAACTTTTGTTTTCAGCCAAATTGGTATGGGCATTATGTATGGTGGTTATCCATCCAGAAAGGCTGAATGACACCAGTGTAATACTTTTAATTACTGTATAATATTCTGGATAGGGCTTAGACAGAAAGTTCAAGCAGTTTTGTGTAATACTGACTGGAGGAGGGACTTAACATGATAGATTAAGCAGGCATAGCCCACAAGATAGAATTAAATAATTTCAAGCTTATTTTAAATGTCTGAAACTCCAATTCCAGGAGAACTCCAGTTCCAGGGGAATCTGACACCCTCTTCTGACTTTCGCGGCATTGCATGACACGGGTGCACAAACTTGCATGCAAACAATACATTTATACACATACAAAAATAAATTAAATTAAATTAAAAAAATAAAATAAAATAAAAAAGATAAATGTCAGCTGATCAGTACAATTACTACAATCAGGAACAATCTCTTTCTTTTTCAGACTCCTTATCCTGATTTATGGTTTTCCCAGAAAGACAGGATTTTTAACACATAACAGAAGACAGGAAATAAACTGATAAGGATTACCAAGCCCATCCAGACTGTTTTCTTTTGCACTGCATAACAGCTGGTTCAGGAAGATAGAATCTAGTTTTGATCTGAATTATCTGGTTAGGCCAAAGGAAATATCAAAAGCAACTCTTGCAAGAAACATAAAGTACATTTTTCAGTAGACATAGGTAACCCACTAATTGTCTGTGTCCATTTAATCCAAACCTGTAACAGAGAGTCAGGTTCAAGCCAGGAGTGGACTGAGAATTAACTCTGGATATTCAAAATCCTATTCATGTCACTAGTAAACTAGCTTGAGCGTTTATACCAATTTAGTTTAATACAGGTATCTTATCATTTTAATATACCTTGAAGTGCCATGTGATATGCATATAAAGGTTGGACAAAAACTGAACACTCTTAAACAAACCTGGACTAGATATACATTTTTATTCTTGAACTAGTTGACCAAACCTTGGAAATTTAAGCTTATTTATATAGTGTCCTTTTTACTTGTCACTACAAACCTCCTCAGACTTTTATTACTTGCATAGACTTTTTCATCATCCTCACATAAATCCTTACTAAAAATACATTTTTAACATTTTCCACCTTTTATATCATTTTAATACCATGAGACATAGCATTTATAAACCAATTAACCCTTAATTGTGCAGATTTACTAAGTAATTAATATTTATTTTCCATGTAATGAGATGGAACAGTTATCTGAAATACACTAGTATAAACTGTGAGATGTTCGTGCCAGCTTGGGAGCAGGTTTTGAACAACCAATTTTCTTTGAGTGCTTAGAGGTATTTCACCTAGGCCTGGCAAATGTCCCCATATGTGTAACCTCTGGAAATAAATTACACCCTAAAACAGAATTGATCATTCCTTAAAATGAACTTATACTTTAAGGACCAAAAACCATAGTTTAATTTAGCAGTTTTAGCTCACATGACAGTTTAATTTTGAATCAACTTGATATCAAGTAAGTCATTAGCATTAGATGCAAGCCTATTCATTTAGACAGCTCCATAAAACAAATATGTTTAATAGTTTCAAACCCAAAACTTCAGCACCTTGATGAAAACTCTAAATTAGAGATGAAAACTTAAATCAGACTAAAACATGACTCTTAAGTTTATAACAGTCAACATAACAACATTTTACAGTACTGAGGTCGTGTAGCTGTGAGGTACATTTTCTGACTCAAAAATTCTACAGTAAAGATCTTTACGTTTTTGAAATGATCTGCATAGATTTTTGTAAACATATGTTTTAAGCAAGGTGCTGTTTATGAACTGACCTGCTTCTCACAGCTACTGACATGCACCCTACTGAGTCATTAGAGAAAAAGGAGGTCACCTTCCTAGATAAGCCTGCTGGAGTCTAGACCCAGAGTCTACTGTGGGTCCCTTGAGTCCCTACTGTATGACCTGTCACAGCCATTGGTCTCTGATATTTACAGCTTGATAGGATAGCTCTGTATTGGACAAAAAGCATTAGGAAAATCACCTAGAAACCTTGGTTGAGCTAGGATTGAAAGCATGCTAAGAATAAACATGTGGCCCATCACATCTGGCTGGGGAACTTCCAGGAGTGGACACATCAGCAGGACAGCAGTTCAAAACCAGGTAGGTATGTTTGCTTCCTAAGAGAAGGAAGGGGGTAGGGGGAACAGATAGTAAACACAATAAAGCCCATTAGCTACCCTAGGAGAGGTAGCGCTCCCATTCTGGAGGAAAGAAACAGGGCTGTCCTGGTATAAGTTCTCCACCAAAACCAGACTAAGATATACACATACCTCAGTCTCCTGAGTGCTGAGACAGAGTTTGGAAAGATATTTTTAGGGTAGACAGGTCACACAATTAAAATATTTATATTTCTGATTATGCACATCAGAATAAGATTTTACTAAGTATGAGGGCTTAATGCACGTTCACCCTCCAAATAGGTTCTTACCCATAAGCTGAACTGAGGTTCCACAGTTTAAAAAGACTCAAACACACATTCAAATCATCAGGAGCCTGGGGCGAGAGGGCTGCTCTATCGTCTTAAAGTGATCACAATAATTTTTTTGTCTTTTTGGGACAGAGTCTCCCTGTAGCTCTGGCTGTCCTGAAACTCACTCTGTAGACCTCACTCTGCCTATGAACTCACAGACATCTGCCTGCTTCTGCCTCCCAAGTGCTAGGATTAAAGGTGTGAGTAACCACGCCCTGCTAGGGGAGTAAAAACATGGAGTGAAGTACAGTTTACATGAGTTTGATTCACCCAGTTCTCTGAGACCAACTCTTCCACAACAAAAACACACAGCACACAGGAGGGACTGACATCCAGATCACCAAGGATGGCACAGACCCAGAGAGGTCCCTTTTCCTCCCATGAGGAAGAAGGGAGGGAGGGAAACAGGCTCAAAAATTCTTGCAGAATCATAACAGAGCCCAAAACCTGTTCTAGGCTGCTCTCCCTCACCTTTTGGAGGCAACAGCCTATAATGCACCCCTGGAAGCCATGCAGCACCCCAAATGATCCATGTGCCAGACCCCAAAATTGGTGTCTAGCAGAGATGTAAAGGTTGCCACGTGGGCACTCCAGAGAGCTCAGGAATTGCCCAATCTCTGAAGAACTCCTCCCAAGCCAGACCAGGATTCCTGACTAACTGCTGATGCAAATTTTACTAGCTAGTAAGAGGCAGATTATCTTTGATCCTTCTAGATAGGTGTAGTAGCTGGGTGGAAACTCACCAAAGCAGACCAGATGGGCTGATTTTGAGTTCACAAAGAACTGCCTGCCGCAAACTCCCAAGGACTGGGATAAAAGGTGTGTGCCACTATACCTGGTCCAAGAATTAATTCCCAGTCCAGAAGGCTAGTTAATGTTAAATCAGGGATATATCTACCCAGAGAATCTGGCCTTCAGAGGTCTCAAAAAAAGTATTTAATTCCAAAATAGGCAAGTTTCCTCATACAATCACTTTTGAAAGCAGACAAAAACCAAAATGTCATCTTAGAAAATAGGATCCTTAAAAATTCAACTCAGAGGCTAATTCCTATAAAAATAACCACCTGTTGTGAAACATTTGATAGACTTAGAGAAAATAAATTTAGAGATCTCTATAGTATGCAAATTTTAGGTCTATAAATGTATTTTAAAATATCAATTTTTTAGATATATAGGTATTTAAGCAGCACTAATAGTTATGGTAGGTTACTTTAGCATAGACACATGTTTGGATATGTTAATCCATGAATTACAATTTTCCCCCCTGTTAAATATGACAGGGTCTTACTGTGGCTTATAACATCTCCTAACCTGTAGAGGATGTAAGCTTGTGGCATCAGCCATGGGTTATTTCTCCAAGGGGAGAGCCAATAGCCAATTAGATTTGGGATATACAGGCACATGGCTGCCTCTGCTGCACAGTATTTCCAGGCAGGTGAGGTGTAGCTGGTGCTGACGGTGGAGTCTTGCTTGACTCAGGGAGACCCATATTTGCTTTATTGGTTTAGTGGCCTTTGGTAACACTCTCTGGCATTCCAGAGGCCATCTGTACACTTGCATGTGTGGTCTCAATACATCCCTCCCATGTTAACGTCAGGTCTTCGGCAGCAGGGTCTTATTGCCTCTCCTCCTGTAGGTATCCCAACTTAGAGGCAAGGAGCCCTTACCTTTTGTGGGGCCTTGGATCCCCTGGCCAACATCCACCTGGTAGAACAATCCATTGCTGATGTCAGAGCTCCTGTATTAATATATTTTGCCTGAGTGCATAGCCCTAGGACTTTAGTATTATATTTGGTTCTGAACAGAGAGTAATCCCTTCCACAGTTCCCATGTCTAGTAGTCAATTAAAGAAAGCAGTTTTACCGGTTTTATAAGAGATTACCTCTACAATAGTTGTCTCCAATTTACAGTTGGGGAGCGACCTCATCATTGTCATATTTCTCCTTGTTCTATGGGTGGGAAGGCAAGGAAGTCCCTCATATCAAAACCTTTGCGGAAACTAGAAGGTAAGTTTCATTAGACTCATTATAACTAGTTGTTACATTAGGATCCACAGAGGGGTTCGATGTTTATCAACCTGTCACCCCCCACTGGATGGTGGGGCTGTAGGTGTTTGGGCACAACAGCCTGCAGATAGGTTTTGCATGAAGGATGCTTGTACTCATGGATTATCACTTATAGCTAAAAATGAAAAAAAAAAAACTGAGAGAAAGATGCAGGACAGTTATGGCAGAATGCATGATCTGGGATGGGGTGGGGGTGGGGGGGAGGGAAAGGGAAATAAGCCTGAACTGAATTGGAAAAATGTATGAAATGCACAAAGCATCAATAAAAACTAATTGAAAAAAATACCCACGTGCAGAATTTTGTTTGAGTATAAGTTTCAGTTCACTTGAATAAATACTAAAAAACAAAAACAAAAAAAATATCAATTTTTAAAGTTTGCACATTCATATCTAGTCTGGCATGCCAAAATGAATGATTCTGTGCACATAAAGGATTGAAACATGAAGTGACCACTTTGTTTGACAGAACAAACATGAGACAATTATGACTGAATTACAAACACACGCAAAAACTTAGTCACATGCTTAGACATGAGGAAGAACAATTATCGTAAACAAAAGACATAGTCAGATGAAGAGAGGAAATGCTGTGCACATGGAGCTGACACCCTGTTGGTCCCAGAATCAAAAATCCAAACCCCTTGCCTGGACTGCAAATCACTGAGGTGAACCCCATTTTTGCACTTTACCAGTGGAGAATTGGGACATTCACCAGCTCAAAGTTCATGGAGCAGTACTGCACACAGTTTCTCCTAACTGAGCATCCCAGACCAGAAAATTGAGTTTAAACAATACCAAAATGAAAGTGAAAAGTAAAAGAGAATTGAGCTCTTTCTTACCCAAAAGACACAGCCAGCCTAGCAAGATGTCTTTAGTCTTTCTGGTAAGAGAGAGCTTCCTGGCCCCCCTCCAAAGGTATATTGGCAGCAGGTTAATGAGTATCCCTAGCAGTGGCAGCTAAAGGGAGTTTGGCGGGTTGGGATGGGGACGAACCTTCATTGTCCTTGTGAAAGTCAGGGATACAGGGCAGGGCCAACTTCACCTCAGTGTTCCTGTGGCAGGCTGAGTTATGTTCATGCAGAACATCCTCCACTGAGGAGCTGTTAAGGCTTGCAGTTATGGCAAGGAGGGGCAATGCAAATGGCCTCCAGCCAAATGAACCCAAGTCCCGGGATTTCATTTTAAGTCCACGGGTCTGGAGGAGTGGGGCAGCCATCCATGACTCCCGAACGTGGGGAGGAATGTTATCCATGAGGGCAGGAAATGGTAAAGGAGGAAGGGGGTTGTGGGGGGACGGGTAGTGGGGGCCTGGTGCTCACCCTAGTGCACGGCTGAAAGAACAAAGAACACAAAAGTGGGCTACTCACCAATCAAGGAAGGGGGTTCCTCGCCAGCATCAGGGGGCTGAAAAACCACATTGCTCGCCAGATGGGGTCAATCCCCCAGGCCTGCTAGGGAATTCATGGTCTGACCATGACTGAAAGGAGATGAAAGGCACAGAGTCAAGACACAGACCCTGGGAATCTGGGGTATGCAGGCAGTGGGCGAGCTGCCACAGATTTGTTTATTGGTGGCAAGGTTAGGGTTTATATACTGTTCACATTCTGCTTGCCTCTTAGTGCTGTAGTCATGTTGACTTGTGATTGGCCCAGGCAGGTCTGCAACTCGCTGCATGTATGGTCTCGCCTGCCAGGCAGGTTAAATTGATGAGGGACAAGCTCTGCACAGGTGCACTGCGTATTTCTCAGCATACTGGCTACTACAGTGCTGGATAGCTTTAGTGTCAACTTGACACATCTGGGTTGAGGAAGCCTCAATTGGGGAATTGGCTTCATTGGAGTAGACTGTGGCCACCTCTGTGGAGTATTGTCTTAATTGTTGAGTTATTTCCACTAGGCAGATTGTTATGTACAGTATAAAAAGGCAGGCTGGAGGCATGGGCCATGGAAGCAAGCCAGTAAGTAGCATTGATTCATGGTCTGTGCTTCAGCTCCTGCCTCCAAATTCCTTCCCTGAGTTCCTACCTTGCGCTCCCTCAGTGATGAACTGTAACCCTGGAGATGTGAGAGAAATAACCCCTTTCCTCCTCAATTTGGTAGTGTTCATTGCATTTTGTCACACTCGAAGCTCTCGTGTTTCCTGCAGAGCCTCTCCTTAGACCAGAAGTACCTGCAGCGTACTGGCACTGGTGTGCATATTTTTGTCTTTTTATGCCTTATCCTCCATCCTTACATGCCATTGTCCCAATTCTGTATGATTCCAGTTGGTGGTTGTTGAACCTCAATTGGCTTGTAACTCTGTGAGTTCCCTCATTTGGTCCCTTGGTTCTTATGAGTCAGGATTCCTCTCTGTCCAACATCTTTTTTGTCTCACTAAAGAATAAAATCTTCTCTAATTGGGGCTAAATAGATGTCTTGGTGGTTAACAGCACTGTCTGCTCATGTAGACCATCCAGATTTGATTGAAAGTACCCACATGTTGGCTAACTAAAATCCATTCCTACCTACAGTTCCTGGTTTATCATACTTTAACATAAACAGAACATGGAACATGTGGCTACTGTGGCTGTAGGCTCTAGTGCAAAATATATTACTATGCTTATCCTAAACAGATATAGTATTAAATCCACTCTTAATGACTTATCCTCGTACTATAGATTATTTACCTTAGTGTATTCCTCAACGTTCATCAGAGAAGCTACTTTGATAGTAGACACCTATTTACACAGGACCTCAAAACTGATAAAGAAGAAGAGAATGGTAGACTGGAGAATAGGACACCTATTGAATCCCCTCTCCTTCCAAGAATCAGAAATCTTTGTGGAAGGTGGGTCAATGTAATGTGTGTAAGAAAGGTGGTGAAATACTACAAGGAATCAATACTGACTGCATACCATTGTAGGCAAATCCAATTTGAGTGTAGGTATGCATGTGCTAGTATTTCCAGCCAGCACCTCCCAGAGGCACAAGTGAAAGTCTTGACACTTCACTGGCCCATGTATTGGGATGTAATGGTGGAAAGGTCTCAGATTATATCCTGGAAGGTGAGGTCACAAGACCTATAAAATCCATTCATTTTGAATAAAGTCTCTCTCTGTATTTGGATTCAAACCTGGCAGAGCTATTCATGAAAGGTTCACTGCTTTAAAATGATCTAGTGATCTGACTTGTCTGGTTGAAGTCTGCTTTCCAGCTGACCTTAGTTTTTAATAATTCTTCTTATCATATTAATTCTTATTTTTCTGGCCTGCTTGACTTTTGTTTTTCTAACAGTTAGGGTACCTACTTCTGCCTCAAGGAGTGGAACTGACACTTTTGCTTTTTCTATAAATGAGTGCTTTGTGAGAAATACTGTCACTGTCTACACAACTTAAAAGTATGATACAGTAGTAATTAAGACCTCTAGAGAAACTGTCACACAGAGATTGCCCAAGTAAAGAAAGGAATTTTGATTTCATGGTCAGGTTTAAACTAAAAAGAGGATTGTAGGGCAAAGTGAAACGAAGTCCAGTAAAACAGTGGATTCTAGTGATCAGACTTAAAGATTAATAGCCCTTAGAAAATCACCTTAGCGGCTGGGTGTGGTGGCGCACACCTTTAGTCCTAGCACTCGGGAAGCAGAGGCAGGTGGATCTTTGTGAGTTCAAGGCCAGCCTGGTCTACAGAGTGAGTTCCAGGACAGTGGGGGTTACAGGGAGACCCTGTCTCAAAAAGACAAAAAAAAAAAAAAATCACCTTAGCAGAAAATGTTAAAAACAGAAACTGATGAAAACAATGACCATAATAAACACAAGATATGAATCAAAGCTACATCAGCTACAAAATGACTTACAGGTCTAGTGAACAAGGTACTAAAGTGAGAAAAATAAAGTTCTCTATTGTTAAAATTTAAAGCTCATTTTTTACACTGTCCAGCGCTATGTAACCACAAGGCATAAAGAATGGAATCCTCAGAGTTAAAAGTTAATATTAACTTCACTTTGCTCTAAAACTGTTAAATTGGTTAGCTGAATGGCTGTACTATTATTGCTTCACTTGATGTCTCAACTAAATGATTGTACCATTATCGATTATTTTACTGTTTTTGATGTTAAGAATAGTCTCAGGTGTGAATTTTATGAAAAATATTTATGGGGAAGTTGGGTTATTTTTTTCATCATTAGCTTAGACTTGCATAACATGTATTAGTTTTAGGGCATATGAAAATAAACATTGGGACCTAAGGAGCGGAGAAGAAAAGAGAGAAGAAAATAAATCAGCAGAGTGGCACACCTGAAAGGCCCTCTGCACAGGATCAGAGAAGACAAATTCTCTCTGATCCTCAGGTCAAGAAATCGGCAGAGTGAAGAACCCAAGAAGACCTCTGCACAGGAGCAGGGAAGATAGATGCCCCTCAGGTCACAAAAAAGAAAGAGATTCCTGTGTCTTATTTGATTAATTTATTTGCCACCTTTCTGACCACCCACTTCAGGAACTGAACCTGCTGGAGCTGGACTCCAGCCATACCATATCAGGTTCTCCTGTGTTGTTCTTCTCATGCAGGTGCTTTGTGTGTGGCCTGGCCCAGCATGGAAATAAACAGGCCATACTGAAAATGGCACCTGAACTTTGGGCTGGAAAACAATCTGGGATAATTTCTGTATGCAAAACTTAAAATCCTGTCTCTTTGCTATCAAACTCTTCCACTCTTCTTGGTTGCCTGCTTGGTTGGACAAATGGGAGTCCAACCTGAGTATATGTGCAAGCCATGGACGTCAACTATTTTCTGCCCCGTTGGGTCTGGGGAGTCATCAGCTCCCCAGACACAAGTTTACCCATAAAGCAAGCAGTGTGCCTGGGAATCTGTGAAAAAATAAAAAAAGGTTTCTTAGTCTCAGGAATGACCATCCCATTGCCTCCTGCTGTGAAAAAAAAATGGTTCCTCAACTTGGCCAGCTTACCTTCAGCCTAATTCTTCATATGCAAATCCCCTCCAGGCTCATTCTGGACCTCAGCTCAGAGGCCAGATCCTAGGCTTCTTTAATGCAAATTTAAAGCTTTTTACATTGGAGACACCCTCTTGAAAGTTAGAAAATTAGTATTAGAACCTACTCTAACATGTCCTTACCTTTTTCAGTCTGTCTTGGTCTTCATTCTACAAACATTTTTATCTTTGCTTCAAGTGTTTCTAGATGGGACTGTGATGTGCTCTTGGCTTTTCTGCATTCCTTAGGTAACTCTGTAAATTCTTTATCTAACCTGATCCTTTTTGAATCCACACGTGTTTTTGAATCCCAAGATAAGGGTCTTCACCAGCTCTTCAACAGGATTGTAGAAGAACGTTTTCCCAATTTAAGAAATATATGTGCATACAAATACAAGAAGCACACGGAACACTAAATGTAAAAAACCAGAAAAGAAATTCCCCACACTATATCATAGTACAAACATTTCATGTCCGAAACAAATAGATAATACAGAAACCTGTGAAAGAAAAACAAGTCACATATAAAGAAAAACCTATCAGAATTACAGCTGATTTTTCAATGCAAATGATGTAAGCCAGAAGAACTTGGACGAAAGTATTTCCAATTTTAAATAACTATAGATGCCAACCAAAAATACATTATCCAGCCAAAATGTCCATTACAATTGAAGGAAACAGGAAATTTTTTCATGACATAAATAGGCTGACAGAATTCTTGTCCAAAAAGCCAGCCCTTCAGAGAACACTTGAAGCAATACAAAGAATGGAAGGTAAGAACAACTATACACAAGCAACAACAGAAAATACTTAATGAATGTACTACTGTGGAAATACAAACTGAGAACAAGAATGCACCAGAAAGCATAATAATGGGAAACAATACACATCTCTCAATAATAACTTTAAATATCAATGGACTGAACTCTCCAATCAAGAGGCGTGGACTAGTAGAATGGATTAAGAATCAAAATGTGGGGCTGGAGAGATGGGTCAGCAGTTAAGAGCACCAACTGCTCTTGCAGAGGACCCGGGTTCAGTTCCCAGCACCCACATGGCAGCTAAGAACCATTTTTAACTCCAGATCCAGGGAAATCCAATGCCCTCTTGTGACCACTGTGGCATTGCACGACACAGGTGCACCAACCTACAGTATACTCATACACACACACACACACACACACACACACACACACACACACAGAGGAAACAACATGCATCTTTCTGTTCTCTGCAATAAACCAATCTCCCATTCAAGGATAGGCATTATCTTAAGATGAAAGAATGGGAAAAATATTCTAAGAAAATGGCACTAAGAAAGAAGCAGTAATTGCTATTCTAATATCAGATAAACTGGACTTCAAACTAAAACTATTCAGAAGAGATGAAGAGAGTCACTTCAATCTTATCAAACGAACAACTAACTCTGGTGCACTGAACTTAATAAACATAATTCTACAGGACTTCAAGACACAGATTAATCCCCATACACTAGTAGTAGGGGACTTCAATACCCCATTGTGTCCCTTAAGTCAACCAAAGAAGAAACAAAGAGACATCTGAACTGAACAATACCATACACTAAATGGACCTAACATACACCTACCCATTTTCCCAGGATTATCATACAGGTTAAAATCTATCTGGTCAATCCAGATACCCAGATTTCTGACACTGCAAGTTCATCCAGTAAAGTCTAATCAGTCTATCATTTTAAAACACTTATTTCCATTCTCCTCATAGGCCTCCTTTGTGCTCTGTGCTAATTTTTCTTCCATCCTCATGACCTTCATCTTCTTGAGAAATAATTGTGGCACCATGACCTTCATCTTCTTGAAAAATAATTGTGGCACCATGACCTTCATCTTCTTGAGAAATAATTGTGTCACCATGTATGGTGGACATAGATAGTTTAGCCAGTGAAACTCACAGGAAAGGAGTTTCTGGTGGGTAAGACACTTGCAGCTCTCTGAAGATGTTCCTGTATCTGGGAATCTGCTCTGCCTCTGCAATCTCTCCTCTCCACATTCTCAGCCATCTCTTGTCTCTGCTTATGGCATTTCTCCGCAGCTCCTCAGCTGCCACTGCTCTGGTCTTGACACTGTTCTCATTGCTGCCTGACATGCGAGGGTCTTGTCCACTATCTATGGAAGCAGCTGTTCTACCTCCATCCTATTCATGAAAAGACCACACTCTGCAGTTCATGGAGAGATACATTCCTACAGAGCCAGCTAGAGACCAGCATGGAATCATGGGATCTAAGAGACCACTCTCCAAGCAAGAACTCTAACTCTCTCTCTCTCTCTCTCATAAAAATTCCCACAAAAATTAAATTAAAGACCAAATAACTTTTTTTTTATTATTATTTATCTTTGTATGTGTATGAATGTACTGTCTGCATGCAGGTCTGTGCACCTGTGTCGTGCAATGCCGCGGAGGTCAGAAGAGGGTCTCGGATTCCCCTGGAACTGGAGTTCTCCTGGAATTGGAGTTACAGACGGTTCTTAGCCGCCATGTGGGTGCTGGGGATCGAACCCGGGTCCTCTGCAAGAGCGTCGGTGCTCTTAACCGCTAGGCTATCTCTCCAGTCCCCAAAGACCAAATAACTTAAGGCAGAAGCAGTGGTCATTCCGGAGACATATTCGTTGGGAATTGCTGGAGATCCGTGATGTATGGTCAAAGAGAAAAGCTGCCTGAATCAACCACAAGAGAAGGTCACATGGTCAAAAAGGAGCATGCCTTTCTAGTATTTCTAAATTCACCAGGTAAGACTTGGATACACATGCCTGTTCCTTATAGGAACAATTGGCATGGGAAATATACCCATCTCATTTTGGCATAAGTACCAAAGAGAAATAAGGTACAGCATATGATTTTAAATAATAATTTTGTAGTTAAGTAGCAAGATCAGGTGTTTTTGTTTTCCTTCCCATATTTTGCTGAGGACTGTGCTATGAGGTTAACAGTAGTCTGGTTTAGATTTCTCTTAGCCCATTGTAGAGAAGGCACTCCAGGATTATTCCTCATGTCTTCTTTCACTGCTACAGGATACATTAACTGTAACTGCATCAAGTTCTTCTGAAATAGATGGTGTTGGCTTTTACAAATGTTTATAGGGTGTTGAGAGATGGCTCCAGGGGTAAGAGCACTGGTGGCTCTGAAGTGGACCCAGGATTCATCCCCAGCACCTGCATGCATCCAGCAACCATGCATGACTCCAGTTCCAGGAGATCCTATGCCCCCTTCTGACCACTATGAACTTTGCACAACATGAGGTCTTTTACATATAAGCAGGCAAAACCCTCTGACACCTAAAATAAAAGTAACAAATAAAATACTAAAGATAGTTTCTGTTCCTAGGGAATTTCAAGGAGTGTGCTGTAGCAATATTTATCACCCATCTTACAAATGTCCCACTTCCTGCCCTCTCCCACACCATCTAACTTTATGTCACCTTTCTCTTTCCTTTATTCTGTCATTTTGAGACAGGGTCTCCCTGTAGCCCCATCTGGCCTGGAACTCACTATGTAGATTAGGGTGGCCTTTAACTCACAAGAGATCTGCCTATCTCTGCCTCCCAAGTGCTGCAAATAAAGGTGTGTGTGTGTGTGTGTGTGTGTGTGTGTGTATGACTATAATAGGCTCCTTTTTCTTTTAAACATAGTGAGCACATTCAGTGCTGCCCTCATAGATTGGAACATGTGAGGATGCCCTGAATTGTGAACAACCAACAAATGATCACATTTTACATAATAATTAGTTATTTGAGAAACTCACACTGAATTTTGACCACGCAAACACCCTCATCACTATTTCCCAGGTCTGCCCCCATCCATACTGACATAACCATGGGTCCTCTTTATTTTTTAATTCACATTGTCCAATTTGATGAAATATACTCTTAGCTCTATGGAAATCCAGTGGACAATGGTAGATGTTTACCTTGCCAGACTCTTAAAGAAGACCGACATGTCCTCTCCCAGAAGATGTCAGTGGACAATGGCTCATCCTCTAGACTTGGAACTGTTGGTGTACCTCTCCTCTCAGGTTTTCTGATTGAACATGAGCAGATCTGTGTGTTCATATGTGCACCTACCTTGTGGGACCTAGAAAATACTGTTTACTTCTCCACCACCTCTGCTGATCACAGTGTTTTGCCCTATCTTCTACAATCATTCCTGATTCCTGTAAGGAGCAGGTGTGATACTGGTTTTCTATAAAAGACTGAGAATTCCCCAGTCTTTCATCTGTGCATCTTGATCAGTTCTGTGTCTCTCTGTTAATCGCCACCTACTATCAAAGTATCTTCTTAGATGATGGTTGAGAAACACACTAAAGTATATAGTCTATATGTATACAGATAAGCCATTGAGTGTCGACTTAATACTATGTCCATTTAGGAAAGGAATAGTAACATATTTTCCACTAGAGCCTACAACAAGAGTTGGCACATGTTCTCTGTTCTGATTATTGTATCAAGTATTGTTAATAACTTGTAGGCCTTGTATCTGATCAGAAAGTGGTTGGCTATTTCTGAATTCTAATCCACCATTGTTACAGTAGGTGGGTCCTGCCAAACAGCCATTACTCCAGTTCACAGGGTTCAGAGAGGTAACACCAAAGATTACATTTCTCCTCCTGTAGCATGCTTAGCACTTTCTAGCACCATGAAACATTCCTAGGAAATACACAGCTTCCTAGTGAGGGAAGATAAAATAGTGGTTTATGGGATAAATGAGAATCATGGAACAAGATATATTTGGTTGTGAATAGGGATGGAGTTCAATGCCTAGTATGGCACATGGGGTGGATAAATAGCACTAAGTATATTTTGAAAAGTAATATGGACACAGTCTTTTGTAGAAACTTCCATACATATTTCTATATAAAAAATAATCTAGCAGTTAAAAGCACCGACTGCTCTTGCAGAGGACCGGGGTTCGATTCCCAGCACTGACATGGCGTCTGAGAACCATCTGTAACTCCAATTCCAAGAGAAGTCCAGTTCCAGAGGAATCCAAGACCCTCTTCTGACCTGCACAGCATTGCACGACACGGGTGCACAAAGCTACATGCAGACAGTACCGTCATACACATACAAAAAAATAAATAAAAGAAAAAAAAAAAAGAAAAAGAATTGAAATTCACTGTCCTTTAATGAGGTTGAGCTCCCATAGCACACAACACAGCCTATCCAATGAAAAGCCCACTGTCAGGAATGGGTTCTTAAGTGATAAATTTGCTATCCCAAAAATTGTAGAATATTGTCACTGCTCATAGTTATCCTCCAGAACTCAATGGTATTATGGAATTTCTTTACAGACAGAGTACTTGAGACATAGATGACAAAGTTCTCAAGCAAGTACTGGCCCAGAAGTAGGTGGCCTAAATAGCAACAACCATATTTTTTTTTCTTTTTCTTTTTCATGTTTGATTCTGTTTTCTTTATATATATATATATAGATATAATATATATTTTTTTTTTTTTTTTTTAAACCAATCTAGACCCATGTTCCCGCCCATCTCCCCCACCCCACCAGAGCTCATGCATTCTGCCAAATATGCTTTTCATCTCTTTCTCAGTCTTTCTCAATATTCTCCATGAGGAAGTTGACTGTTTTGAGCAGAAGTTCACTGTTTCAGTCAGTTCTTTGATGCAGTCCTTTCTGTTGTTGTTGTTGTTGTTTCCAATATGCATTACGCCCAACTGCTTTGAACAAAAGCTCAGGGGGCCCTAC
The DNA here is from genome assembly GCA_009823505.1 of Rhizomys pruinosus. Classification (NCBI taxonomy): domain Eukaryota; kingdom Metazoa; phylum Chordata; class Mammalia; order Rodentia; family Spalacidae; genus Rhizomys; species Rhizomys pruinosus. Next base: position 2,669,839 of record VZQC01004543.1, read on the forward strand.
ACAAGAAATACTTACAACTAGGTAATTGGCACTAGCATCCACAGATGAAGGATACCATTCGTCGTTTGTTTTTCTGGGACTGTGTTACTTCACTCAGCATGATGTCCTCTAGCTCCAGCCATTTTCCTGCAAATCTCGTGATGTCATCTTTCTTTACTGCTGCATAGATCTCCATTGTGTAGATGTACCACATTTTCTCTATCCACTCGTCAGTTGAGGGGCATTTGGGTTGGTTCTAGGTCCTTTCTATTGTGAAGAGAGCTGCAATAAACATGGCCGTGCATGTATCTCTGTGGTGGTGTTAGTCTTGAGGGTACATGCCCAGGAGTGGTATGGCTGGGTCGGGTGGCAAGTTCATTCCAAGTCTTCCAAGGGTTCTCCACACTGCTTTCCATAGTGGCTGTATCAACAACCATATTTAAAGTGATTTTTTATTGGAATATAATGTCCTTTTGGTTCCTTTGAAAATTTCAAAGCATGCAACTACCATGACAGGTCCCTAGATAGCCAAGATGGAGAAGATGTGTTCAGATCTTGTTTTCAAGCTACTTCTTTGATCTGCTGATTAAAAAATCAAGGATTTTATACCTTTAAATCATAGAATGAAATGGGACTGATCTGATGTGATCAGTTTAGTATGTTGCACATTTGATCATGGGAAATAGCTCCAATATACTTCAGCGTAGTTCTATCCAAGAATAAATAGTTCTTCTGTGAATTGTCATATTGATTTTTGGAAGATGATGTGATGAAACAGCCATTACACCTAAGGCTGCTGGAAAATAACAAGACAATGCAGAGAGAGAAAACAAATGCTTTCATCTACTCTCACCAGTAAAGTTTCCTCATGCAATAGATTGTCAGGTGCACAGAAGGCCATAAATGGACAAAGCGTAGAAAATAAGAGAGACCAGAGTACATGTCCCTGGATAGGATTCCTATATTACAACTCATCCACTTATGGCTAAGGGACTATTCAGGAAAATTGGAGCAGGAAGAATGTAAGAGCAGTGATTGGTGTATGAACATAAGGAAACAGCATCTTTGAGGTCTCAGGAAACTTGCTCATAGGAATGTGCATCAATCGTAGCAGCATGACCAAAACCCATAATGAATAAATCGGAAAAAAAACCCAGCATGAAACTGGGGAAATGGAAAGTAGGCCCAACCTTATCACAGGAAATATTGGCACCTGATTACTGGTAGGAGAGAGAACTAATCTCTTTTAGATTGACTCTAGATACATTGACTAGACTCCAGTGGATGAACATGCACCCAGTGATATCTATGTTCAAATCTTTACTGGATAGTCCTTCAATTATATGACAGAATCCACGGAGAAGTATGGATCTGTGATGAGGTCAAAAGATGATAGTTTTATTGTATGAAATGCAAAAAAATTCAATAAATACATGCATTGAAATTAATATATATGGGAAGAAATTGGGTGATTTTTTCTTTATTATTTTTTAATCTTATATGCATGAATGTATTGCCAGGATGTGTCTAACTCCACCATTTCATGAAATGCCTAGGGAGCACTGAAGACAGTGTGGGATCCATGAGATCCATGGGAAATAAGTCCTGGATATTTGCTCCTCACCACGTCCCTGCTGGCAGTGGATCCCAGAATCTCTGCAAGAGCAATCAATTCTCTTAACCACTGAGCCATCTGCCTAGTCCCAATAAGAAATTAATTTTTTTCCTTATCCAGATAAAACAGAGTCTGGACAGTGAAGAATCCTGACTCATCAGAGCAAAGGGTCCAAAAGAGGGAAAACAGAGAGAAATGAGGCGATTGAAGTTCATCAGCCACCAACCAGGATTATACAAAACAGCGTTGAAACCACGTACGATGGAGGACATGGTATGAAAAGCCAGAAATGTGGACACCAGGGCTAGGACATTGCAGGTGGCCTTGGTCTCAGGGGAGGCTCTGCAGGACACATGAGAGCTTCGGATGTGTTGAACCTGCTGCTTGTGTCTGTACAGGATAAAAATCATGGAGCTACTGGACCAGATGATGAGTCCAGACAATAGAACCTCAGGGAATACCAGTAATGCTGCATACAGTGAATCTCTGACTGAATTATGGCCTTCAATGGTGCAGAATTCCAAATCTCTTTTTCTGCTCAGGTTTTTGTTATTCATTACAGTATAATTATGTAGAGGGAAAACAGAATTTACTACCATGTATGTCGTCCAGCATAAGGAAATGGAGTATCCAACATACTTTGGATTTTTGGCTTCAAATTTCTTCCAACCTAACTCTGTGGAGCTGATGGTGATGGCCTGGAAGACACTCAAAAGGCAGGTGGTACCAATGGACACACTTCTGCCAACTCTTTCAATGTACAAAAAGAGTTTGCATATCAAATCATTTAAGAACTGCTTAAATCCAAAAGCTGCCACTGTCTGGGGCACTCCTTGAAAGAGAATGGTCAGGATGTTGGCTAAGGTCAAGTGTGTGAGAATTAAATCTCTGTCCCTCTGTGTGAATTTACATTTGGAAATTTTTAAGTAGTGGGAAAGGAGAGAGAAATTTCCCAGAATTCCAATTACAAGCAGTGATAAGAACATGATTGCCATAGTCAAATCTCTCTGCTCCATTGTGACATGAACTGCATTCTCTTCACATTATAGCACCAGCATTCCTTTCATCCTAACAAGTGGACAGAATATTTCTCATCACCTGTACAATGCACACCTGCAGCACTGCAATCTTCCTAATGGGTGGAAGAAAGAAAACCACTTGAGATCTGCAGCATGATGTCATCCTCACACAAATGGTGTTACCCTGTATTAAGAATGTAGAATTTTTAAACCAACTGCTTTCATTATACATTCCAAGGCATCAAGCTATCCCTGTTGAAGGCTGACTTCTGATTACTTGACATGGAAAAAGCATCATAGACGGTGAAATGATGTTGCCTGGGAGAAGCATTAAGATGGAGACAAAATGCAGTTAAAGCCTAGACCCACATTGACAGGACAAACAGATATTTGTTCGTTGCACAAGAAAAAAAGGGCAAATGCAGTCATCGCTAGTGCTATAAGAAAACTGTTGTGAATGGATTTGTAATCTAAATCATAAGACAAATAATGAAAATTTCACCATAATAAAAAGGATATGTCCAGGGCCTGGAGAGATGAGATGGCCTAGTTGTTAAGAGCGGAAACTGCTCTTGCAGAGGACATGGGTTTGATCCCCAGCACCCACATGGCAGCTGAAAACGATCTTTAATTCCAGTTCCAGGGGAATCCAACACCCTCTTCTGACCTCCACAGCATTGCAGAACATGGGTGCACAAACCTACATGCAGACAGTACATTCATACACATATGAAAATAAATTTTTAAAAATTTAAAAAAGGATATGTCCATGTTTCACAAAAAAGTTCAATCATCAGGATCTATGGTCCATAGGAATAAAAAGAAAATTATATGCTCACGATGCACAAACTTTGAGGCAGCTCACTCCAACTACCATAAAAAATCTGCATAGTGGGGACTGGAGAGATGCCTCACCTGGTACAGCACTGACTGCTCTTACAGAGGACTGAGATCCGATTCCCAGCAAACACATGGCAGCTAAGAACCATGTTAGGCCAAGCATGGTGGCTCACACCTTTAATACCAGCACTTGGGAGGCAGAGGCAGGCAGATCTCTGTGAATTCGAGGCATGCATGGTCTACATAGTGAGCTCAAGTCCAGCTGGGACTAAAGGAGTCCCTGTCTCAAAATAATATCTGCATGCATGCATATCTGACTAAGGATATGAAGACCCATATTAGCAATATCTGATGGTTTGTAACCTTTCATTACACATAAAAGAAAAACAGGCAAAATTCCAACACATTGTACTGTTACTAGTACATAAACTCAGGAGTATTTGATGGCCAAAATATGCATGCACATTTTTGAGAACAGAGTATTGGTCTCTAATATTTTTCATTGTAGTGAAAGAACATTCGATGTTAAAGAGAAACAATGAGCAACATTTCCTGTACAGTCTGATGCACACGGGTTATTCCCATGTCCAGACACCTGGAGTTCACCCTGCCCACTTCTAATCATGGGCACTTGCCTAATAGACACAGTTCTCCAAATAGGAAAGCCCATGGGTGGGTGCCACTTTATTACATGGCTGAAATCAAATAGCCTCACCAAGAAATTGACTTACAGTTGTATTTTGCTAAGCATCCTATAGGAGTCTATGGTATGAATGGAAAAATTAGCTGATGATTCATGAATCAGTTATAATGATAATTTTATACTTTCTTTGATTTTCACAACCCTCTGATGCAGAAAGTGGAATTATTTTCTTTGTCTAGAATAGAACAATGTAATACAAATTGTAAGTGAATATTCAAATCCAAAAGCTGATTGGGGCAGAATGTAAGCCAGACTGACTGGAACATATTCTAGCTGGCAAATACACTGTCACTTTATTTACTTCACTGTTTCTTTATTGCATGATTGTTTCTGGAAGAAATATTATTTTGTTTCTGAAGAATTATCATTAAAAAAGACTTGAATTTTAAGCAAATCAGAGGACTAAACAAATATTTCAGATTGTATAGAAATCTGATCCAGTTCCAACTTGAATTTCAAAAGTGTAAAAGGTACCTAAGAATTATGTAGGCTTCTTGATTCTTCACTTGCATCATTACAGGGAGAAATTTTTGCTTCTTTCTATGAAGTAAATTATTAAACACTTAATTTTTCTGTATAAACTGCAGTGAGTCCTGATATGTGTTAAATAAGAAAGAGAAAATATAGCTTACTAAGAAATATCAGTGTTAAAATATCTCTATATAACAAGTTTTTAAATCTATTTATACTTATATGAATGAGCAGTTTGCCTGTAAGCATATTTATTCACTCTATGCATGACTGTTGAAAAATCATACCAGAAGAAAGCATCAGATATCTTAGAATTACAATAACTGAGGCTGGTGTGCAGGGAAGTGGGTGCAGGGAAATGAATGTGGGTCCACTGCAAGAGCAGCAAGTGCTCACACCTGGAGTCTTATGTCCATCCCTGTCTCTTCTAAATCTTATATCAATGACATTAATATGTGACATTACAACCAGGTGCATTCAACATAGAACACATATGTAAGTTATGCAAGATGCTGAAGAATATGCAAACTCATGCAATGTACAAAGGAAAATAAAGAAGAAAACCTTGGTGCCAGGGTACACCAGTAGCAAGAGGAGTAGCCATGTCTCCAGGTTTAGCTGAGTATTGGAATCTTATAAGTGCAGGAGAAGAGCAGAGAACACATTTGCTCCTGACAGTTATGGTACGATATTCATACTGTACATTCTTTTCAAAGATATGTTCCCAAGCTCAAGAGAGGACAATTGTAAGTACAGTCATCATCCCAGTGACCACCTGCTGTGGACTCACTGTATCCATAACTGGATACTAAACTTAGAGTTTTATACAAACATACTCTTAATCCAGTAACAGACATGCACAATGATTTCATCCAAGGATCAGGTGAATGTCATATGTCATTCCAATGTTTGTTATAATCACAAAATCAAGATGAAGCCAACAATACTATTAATAGTAATTAATAATAATAATATTGACAAACCAGTGTTTCTTTCATGTCATTGGATGTGAACATAGAACTCGTTTATTACTAGAGTCTTTAAGCACCCTCACAGACATTTCATTACCCTGGATTCCTCAAATATACTTATACTCAGTAAACAGTTCATCATAGTCTACTAGTACTCAACATGGACTGAAGTTAGTTTAGGAAAAATTTCACAGCTTGCCTCTTAACTGTGGCATTAGCTTTGCCCCCCTGTGTCCCTTTTATGGTTCAGCTTCCATGCCACATTCCCCTTACCATATATAGGTATACAGATATCTGGTTTTCAGGGTCTACATCTCAGACTCAAAAATAAGACACTCACCTGGCTCCTTTTCTCTGCAGGACTGTGCACTCCGTGAACAGAACCTGAGTTCATAGTAACCAGCACTGTGGTAGAGGAAGGCAGATCTATTCTTAGATAAAGGTCTGTGCTGTGTGACCTCACCTCCTTTCAGAGCTGCAATTTCCATTTCACCTGCACTGGCAATGACAGCACTGACCTAGAGACTCAAGAACTTTTCTGAAACTTTTCCAGCTAATTGTGTTAATTGCACAGGCCAGTTAAGGCTCCATGTGAGTGTTCTCAAGACACAGAGTGTTTTCAAAATGCTCTTAAGTTTTAATGATCTCTGCAGGTAGACAGTGTCTCCTGATAAAAGTGTTGGAAACTTTGGGCTGTCATTTGTGGGTGATTCACAACAAGTAGCTGTGTCTCAGTTGAGCATATTTTTCAATCATAGATTAAATTAGGTCTTGAGACCCCCCATGAGATATTCACATACACTGTCTGACTATCACTGCATGGATTGCATAACCTGGTAGCTGTGTGTTAGGAAACACAAGGTATGAAAAAGTATACCTACCTTTGAATGACTGGTGAGAGAGATCCAAATGATTCCCCCAAAAAAGCAGCCTGTCTCCAAACTATTATGTACCAGAAATAGAAAAGAAGACCCTACTGTTCAGAACAGGCCATGCTTCAGGAATAGGACTTAGACAAAGCAGGAAATGACCTGCAACTTTTCTATCTGAAGATAAGTGTTCATAATGCTAGACAATGTGTACTCTTCCATGAGAGAAAATCAATCAGTGGTACAAACCAGCATGAAACTCTAACAACGATGATGAGCTGCCCAGAAAACTATCTCTGTTAGTGCAGTAGAAGTACTGTTCTCTGAGGGATGCTCAACGGGTATCTGAACACCCTCAATGGGCGTGAAACTGGTGAGAGCCCCTATAAACTGAGCCAAATGCACAGGGGTAGAGAGAACAGAGAGCCTAGCAAAAAAATCTTATCAGGACTGTATCTCTAGAAAAATGAAATTTCTTACCATATACTACATAATCTTATATTTACAGACAAGTACATCCTATGCCATTCATCAAAAAAGCTAGTCTATGCAAAATATAGAGTCCACTGTAGATTCCAACAACCGGTGAGACACAGAACATATACATATGAAAAATCCCCTTTCCTAGGAGACACATCTGAAATTGAAACTCTACATGCAGAATGAGGATCAGAGAGAAAATGAGTACACCCCTCGATTCTCACCAGTAAGTCTTCCGTACCCAATAGAATGTGATGCAAACAGAAGTCCACAACCAATCAACATCCAAAGAATGGGAGCCCCCAGATTGCGTATCCCTGGATAGGCCCCCTATATTAAACCTCACCTACACAAGGCTCAGGCATACTTGGGGAAGAGTAGGTGGAAAGATTATAAGAGGGCTGGTGCATGAACATAGAGAAGCAGTGAGTTATAGTTGAGTGTAAGCTTTCACATTTAAACCTGTGGTAATGTAGGCATCAGACATGGGATGCATGCCATTTGAGACAATATCTCAAAGCAGAGAAAGAGAAGTGGGTGGAGTGACCTTGGACTGAGAAGTATAAGAGACTGAGTACTGTTGGGTGAGGAAGAGTATGACTTACCTAGGATTACTACATATGCTGACTAGACTCCAGAGGATTTGTTTGCACAGAAGGACACCTGAGTTTGGGCGCTTGACTGGATAGGGCTTAGTTTAGTCATTGTAATGCATGAGTTCTGATGGGGGGGTTGAGGCATGGGGATACTGGGTTTGATTGGAAACAATTGCATGAGTTGTACAAATGCTCAGAAAAACAAAGAAGGATTTCTCATGAATGATTAATATACTGTCAAATACATTTTGGAAACAATTCTGTGAACTCGTATAATAATAAGAAAATATATGTGATATGCTAGGAAAAGTGCAAATTAGAGGATGGGGTAAACCAAACATTTAATAGAACAATTTGACTCATTTTAGCATGGTTATAGCCATCCTTTACTAGTGGGACAGCTGAAAAACATCGTCTCTTTTTTAAAGAAGTAAATGCATTTAATTAATTACAACATACATTTTTTAAATGTTTCATAAATAGAAAATGTGGTACATCTATGCAGAGCCCAATTCTCCACCCCTGACCTCCGTGAACTGCTGCAGAGACAGTGGACCAGGAACTGGCTTTGGCAGAGTCCCCTGGAGAGGTTCAGACTTCCAAGACTCTGTTTACCATAAGGGATTTCTTTAGATAGCACTGTCTTAGTAAAAGCTTCTTTATTAAAAGTCAAGGATGAGAGAGAGAGAGAGAGAGAGAGATACATAGATGATAGATGATAGATAGATAGATAGATAGATAGATAGATAGATAGATAGATAGGTACTGTTGTGGCTAGTTCATGATGGCTGTCCTGATGGCTGCTCTCGATTGTCCTTTTCTTTGTATACTGTCAATATAGATAGATATAGATAGATGCTAGATAGATAGATAGATAGATAGATAGATATAGATATTGATATATATTGATATTGATATATATTGATGTATATATTGATATATAATGAGTATATATGAAAATCAAGTAATGAAGTGTCTGTGAGAGTGCTTAAACTCCAATAAACCAGTTCTGTCCTCATTTTCAAAGAGAGGAAGTGAACTGTTTTTCAGTACCGTTATTACTGTTTTTATAGGTGGGTTCATCCTGATTTCATGTCTACAACAAACATTAAAATGAGATATGAAAATAAGCTGATCCATAGAAGAAGTTGTTATATTATTCTGTTTCTGGATTTCATAAGGAAACACTAAGATTATGATCTACTTATGGATACAGTCATTTGGGACTGAGGGGTCGGTGGTACACTGACAGTATTTCCAATGTTCCACTATTGAGCTTAGGAGCATAATCGTGAATGGATGGTGTAGTGAGAATACTGAGCCAGGACTGTCAGGAGAAAACATATTTTGTTCTTTTCTCCTCATTTAGTAAGTTTCTAGTGTTCAGCCAAACCTGGTTACATGCCTCCTTCTTTGGGCTTATTGGTTTTGTCTATTGAATAGAGGGCCTTGTGCCTAGCACACACGAACTACTGAGTGACAGATGCACCAGTATTCTCTTCTTCATTTTAAAGTTTACTCTGTATTAAGTTCCATATTTTTCAGAATCTTTTGCAATCTTCTCTATGTACCTGCATATTTGCTTTATACTGAGCATATCCTAATTTTACCTGGTATTTTAGTTTGACCAATATTAGCATTAGATAATAGAGACTGGAGAGATGTCTCAGCATTTGAACAGTATTTCCTCTTGCAGATCACCCGGGTACAGCTCTGAAACCAATGCTTCGCGACCCTCAGTTAATTTAATTCCATGATATCTGATGGCCTTTTTATGTGTCCTCTAGCACTTGAGGGCAAAATGCTCCTTTGCATAAAAATAAAAAATAAGAAATAAAAATGTAGTTAGCATATAGAGAGATTTTGAAACTGAATCTTACTTGCAGGATAGTTATGGCAGAGTACATGATCTGGGATGGGGTGGGAAGAAGTGAAAGGGGAATATGCCTAAACTAAACTGAAAAATGATGTCTGAAATACACAAAACATCAATAAAAGCATTATAAAAACTGAATATTCTGGGGCTGGAGAGATGGCCTAGCGGTTAAGAGCACCGACTGCTCTTGCAAAGACCTGGGTTAGATCCTCAGCACCCACATGGTGGCTTAGAACCGTCTATAACTCCAATTCCAGGAGAACTCCAGTTCTTCTGACCTCAGCAACATTGCACGACATGGGTGCACAGACCTGCATGCAGACAATACATTCATACACATAAATATAATAAATATTATAAAAAACTGAATATTCTTAGTACGCTAGTTTTATCCCTCTCTAATTTAGTACATATTGATATTTCATGTTGCATTTCATACAGAAAAAATAATAGTGTTTAATAATTTATTGAGAATATACAAACAGATCATTTCTCTCTGCAATGATAGAAAATAAAGATTCCAGAATTCTGCATAAATACTATTTTAGTTGTGCACTTGTGAAATCCAACTTGGAAATGGACCACCTTTCCCTAAGATCTGAAACATGCAATTATTGCTGTTTCAATGACACTATGAGTTTTTTTGCAATCGATGTTTGTTTATAAATCTTTACACAGAAAAGAAAAATTCTTGCAGAAAGTATCATGCAACGAAGGACAAAGCTTTGCCTGCATTTTGTCTCCATCTCAAAGCTCCTCCCAGGCAGCATCATCTTATCCTCTGTGATGATTTTTCAATGTCAATACTCAGAATTGAACCTGCAATAGGACCATCTTGATGCTTTAGGATATGGCACTGACAGCTATTATTCTTGTGCCAAACCCCCATATTCTTTAAACAGGGTCATGCCATTTTAATAAGGATCACTTCACACTTCAGATATCAAGCAATTCTGTTTCAGCAACACATGAAGATTGTAGAGCTGCAGGTGTGTAGTGTATTGCTGTCTACAAAAGTTTTTGTCTAGTTATTTTGATGAGAGGAATGATGATGCTATAATTTCAAGGCAACATGTAGTGGATATCAGAATGGAACACAGAGACTTGGCTGTGGCAATCACGTCCTTATCACAAGTGATAATGGGAATTCTGGGAAACTTCTTCCTTCTTTAATACTATATAGAACTTTAAAAACATAAACATACACAGAAGAAAACAGACTTAATTCTCAAACACTCGATCATAAGCAAAGTGTTGGCCATTGTCTTTCAAGGTGTGCCCCAGAAAGTGGCAGCATTTTTATTCAAGCAGTTCTTCAATGATTTGCTATGTAATTTTTTGTATATGTTGACAGTGTTGGCACCACCTGCATTTTGTGTGTCTTCCAGGCCATCATCAACAGCCCCAGGGTCTTAGGTTGGAAGAAAGTTAAACTAAAAATTCCAAAGTATGTTGTCCATTCCATTTCTGTCTGCTGGATCACATACATGGTGGTGTATTTTATTTTCCTTCGACATGAGGATACTGAAATTAATAGCAAAAACACAGCAGGAATTGATATTTGTAATTCTGCACCACTGAAGGTTGTAGTACATTCACAGTGTCACTCCGTATAGTATTGCTGGTGTTCCCTGAAGTCCTATTTTCTGTGTTCATCATCAGCTCCAGCAGTTACATGATGGTCCTCCAGTACAGACACAAGCAGCAGGTTCAACACATCTGACGCTCTCATGTTTCCTGCAGAACCTCCACTGAGACCAGAGCCACCCCCCACATCCTGGTCCTTCTGTCCACATTTCTGACTTTTTATACCATATCCTCCATTTTACGTGATTTCATTGATATTTTGTATAATCCTAGTTGGTGGCTGGTGAATGTCAATCGGCTCATTACTCTGTGCTTTCTCGCTTTTGGACCTTTTGTTCTTTTTTTTTTAATTTATTTTTATTGATGCTTTGTGTATTTCATACATCATTTTCCAAATCAGTTCAGGCATATATCCCCTTCCCTTCCGGCCCACCCACTCCTACCCATCGCAGATCGTGCATTCTGCCATAAGTTTTCTGCATCTCTCTGCTTTTTTGTTTTGTTTTGTTTTCATTTTTTTTTTTTTTATTTATTATTTCTGTATGTGTATCAATGTACTGTCTGCATGCAGGTCTGTGCACCCGTGTCGTGCAATGCCGCGGAGGTCAGAAGAGGGTCTCGGATTCCCCTGGAGCTGGAGTTCTCCTGGAATTGGAGTTTCAGACGGCTCTCGGCCGCCATGTGGGTGCTGGGGATCGAACCCGGGTCCTCTGTAAGAGCGGTCGGCGCTCTTAAAACCATTCTAGGCTATCTCCTCGCAGCCCTGTTTTCATTTTTTTTTAACAATGGTATAATTTGTGAGTACAAGCATCCTTTCATGTAAACCATTTTGCAAGCAGTTGTGTCCCAAACCCAACAGCTCATGGGTCCCACACATCCAGGGCGGGGGCTTGTATTTTTCAATCAAGTTGATCAAGATGAGTGTCCAGTCTATTTTTTTGTAGTTTCACCATTACCACAATCGAAGCCCTTACATTCTACCACGCCCACTCTTCCGCAGATTGTTCCATAGGCTTAGAAAAGGGGCACAGGTGATGAGAAGCAAAACACGCTACTTTCCTCTGGAGCTGATAAATTGTTCTGGTCTCTAGTCAGTTCTGGCTGTTTCTTTCATGGGCTGCCAGCTTTGTCCAGGCTTAACTCTTTCGATCCTACTAATGAAGCACACACAATTTAGATAGATATGGGTATTAAAAAGGTACTAATTGTTATGGTAGTACTTTGATATAGACAGCAGAATGTTTGGGGGAATGGTATGTCAAATCCATGATCACAGATTTTCTTCTGTCCAAGTATGGCAGGGTCTTCGTGTGGTTTATAACATTTCTCTAACCATTAGAGGATGTAAGTTTTTTGAAATCAGCCGTCGGGTTATTCCTCCAAGGAGAGAGCCATAGCCAATTAGTTTGGGATTACGACAACATATGGTCTGCCACTAGCTGCACAGTATGTTCCAGCATGATGAGGTGGAGCTGGTGCTGAATGGAGGAGTCCTTGCTTGACTCAAGGAGACCATATTTTGGCTTTAATGGTTTAAGTGGTCTTTGTAACGCTCTCTGGCATCCAGAGACCATCTGTATACTTGCAAGTGCGGTCTCCATACAATTTTTCCATGTTTGTTTAGGACTTAGTAAAAAGTAAATAATGTGTATATTAAACAACACAGGTTTAAGACGTGATAAAAAAACGGTAATGCATCTGAGTTAATTGGTGATATAAATTTGCTGTCTGTCCACATTAGCTTAATCTAAATCTGTATAAAAATTACTTTGGGATTGGTATAAACAAATGTTCTCTATAATTTTGCTGTCATATAGTATCACCTGGTAGCAATCTCTTTCACCTATAGGATGATTTAACTCAAAAATGAACTTTGTTTCCCAAGTTAATCACATACAGTAACCCAAAACAGCATGCGTGAACTTGATGAAATCTGTGCCTTGATCCACCCTATAGGTATGTATAGAAACAACTGCTTTTTTGAGATCATGGGTCAAAACAAACAACTTAAATAAAAAAGGGGGATATAGATAGATATAAAACTTTTTTGCAAAAAACCTTGCAACTCAATCTTAAAACAACTATGGGAAAGGATTTTATGTTCCAACAGGCAGAGTATCACCACTTAATGGCTAGAAAGAAAATGCAGCTTTGCAGTGAGTAGGATGTACCAGAAAGTCCAGCAGAAGGATTGACTCCTCTGGCATTGAAGGGAAGATGCCTCAGATTGCTGCAGACATCAGGCCCCTCTGTGTGATCCTACGTAGACAACTATTTTTTAATGATTCCTAACGAAAGCTTACCTTCTAGTGCTGCAGAAGGTTTTAATACAAGAGACTTTTCTTAACTCCCCCCCCATAGAATAAAGAAAATAAGAGGATGATGAGGTCTCTCCAGCTGTAATTGGAACCAGCTGTTATAGAAGTGTTTCTTGTAAAATCAAACTGCCTTCTTTAATTGACTAATGGACATAGAAACTGTGAAAAGGATTATTTTCTATTCAGAACCAAATATAATGCTAAAGTCTCCTTAAGCTATGCACTTAAACAAAATATATCAATACAGGAGCTCTGACATCAACAATGGATTATTCTACCAAGGAGATGTTGGCCAGGGGATCCAAGCCCCCACAAATGGTAAAGGTTCCTTGCCTCCTAACTGGGATATCTGCAGGAAGAGAGGCAATAAGTCCCTGCTGTTGAAGACCTGATACAAACATGGACCTTTTGTTCTTATGACGCAGGAATCCTCACTGTACAAACTCTGTTTCTTTCTAGATAAGAAATAAAATTTCCTAATTTGGACTAGAGAGATGGCTCCAGGATTAAGAGCACTGTCTGCTCATGCAGAGCATGCAGGTTCAATTCCCAGCACCCACATGGAGGCTAGCCACAATTCCTTAACTCTTTTTGCATGGTTACTGATGAATCCTACTCTATCTTCTAACACTGGGCAGTGCAAGACATGGATGCATTCACAAGCAGGCTCACAATATATTAAAACAAATTAAGTGAAAGATAATACATATCAATCTCCTAATTGTTTCATATAAATGCATGTAAATGAATATTTCTATTGAACTTTGTGCATTTAATACCAAAAATCTTAACCATCTTTACAATATATTCCATCTATAATTCCTACAGTCTCCACACCAAAATTCATGAATTCCATCATATAATTTATGAACCTCTCCTAAATTGATGTAGTACTGAATTCACTCTTAATTACTTATCCATATTCATATAAAATATAATTTATTGTATTTTTCAATGCTCATCAGAGAAGCTTCTTGGCCCCTAGATGGTGATTTACACAGAGATCCATAACTCTTCAAGTAGTAGAGAATCAAAGACTGGAATTATTCACTCTTGAAGAGGACACTACAATTATACCTTCCCCGCCTAAGAATCAGGGATCCTTGTGGAAGTTGTGCCAAAATAGTATGAACACCAGAGGAAAGCAGTACATTCTGGACACCACAGCATAAGTATACAAACATCAACTCTGACATGCATAATGATCTGCTCTTGCTCAAACCAGAAAATGTCTCAGCCTGAGAATGGTGGTAGACCAGCAGTCTCATTAGTGGAGGAGATATTGTCCACTGACAGCTTCTAGGAGAGGCTGTGTCAGCCCTTTTTAAGAATCTAGCATCTTATATGTCTATCATGTTAGACAGGAGGGACACAGAACCAAGTGTACATTTCAGCATAAAATGGACATTATGCATTAAAAAATAAAGGGCACACACTATTGGGTAGGTACTGATGTTGGTGGAGATGTGAAGAGCTGAAGAGGTATGTGAATGTGGTCAAACTACAGTGAGAATTTCTCAAAGAACTGATTATAATGCATACATTAAAGGCATTATATTGTGTCTGGACAGCCACAATCCAATGCATGTTCACATATTCCAGTCTATATGGGCAGCAGTGATTGGACTCACTGTGTTTAAAGAAAAAAGGAGAAGTATGTTGGATGGGTCTGGGAGGTGCTTGGACATGGAAGAGTTCTAAGAGGTGTGGTGAGAATGCTTACAATTCACTACTTGAAGTTATCAAGAAAGAAGGGTTTTAAAATATTTTATTGTATTTTATATATGTGAGTATTCTGCTTGAATATGTGTAAGTGTGCCCATGTTGTACAATGTTGATGGATGACAGAAGACAATAAAAGTTGACATTTGCTTAAGTGATTCTGAGTTTTTAAAGTAGGGATAGCATTTGTCCGCTGTCCCACTAATAAGGGATGGCATTAACCATGTTCAAATTAGTCACAGTTAATATTCGTTTCACTGCATTCTCCATTTTGGATGTGTCCTAGAATTTTATAATGCTATCACATTATCCTCATCCCATATACAAAGTAGCAGAATCTTTTCCAATGTGTATTTTGACTTTACATTAATCCTTCATGAGAAAATCTTCTCAAATCTTCTCATTCTGTCATACAACAGACTACCCTAAAGCATTTTCAAAACAGTCTGTGTCTTGAAGACTCTCACACAGAAGCCTGAATTGCTTTGTGTAATTAACAAGTGGAAAAATGTTTCAGAAAAGTTCTTGAGTCTCAAGGCCAGTGCTATCATTGCCAGGGCAGGTGAAATGAAAATTGCAGGGGCTGGAGAGACGGCCTAGCGGTTAAGACCACCAGCTGTTCTTGCAAAGGACCCGGGTTCGGTCCCCAGCACCCACATGGCAGTTGAGAACCATCTTTAAGTCCAGTTCCAGGGGAATCCGACGCCCTCTTCTGACCTCTGAGACTTTGCTTGACATGGGTGCACAAACCTACATGCAGACAGTACATTCATACACACTGAGGACTGTGTCTGTGAGAGTGGTTAAAGACTGTAATAAATCAGTTCTGTGCTCACATCCGATGAGAGGACCACACACTGATTCTTCAGTATTATTATCACTGTTTCATAGGTGGGTTCATCATAATTTCCTGTCCTCAACAAACATTGGCATGAGAAATGAGACTTACTTTATCCTTAGAAGATGTTATTATATTATTCTGTTGCTGGATTGAACTTCGGGTTTCCTAATGAAATACTATGTTTATGATCTCCTATGGAGGTAGTGATCTAGGACTGAGTGGTCAGTGGTATGTTGACTGCATTTCCAATGTTCCAGTCTTGAGCTTGGGAGCATAACTGAATGAAAGCTGTAGTGAGAATACTTGGCCATGACTGTCCGGAGAAAATGTATTTTGTGCTTTTCTCCTTGTTTAGTAAGTTTCTAATGTTCAGTAAAACCTGAAAACACAGTTCCTCCAATTTTTATTTGTGCTATGTATTGAACAGAGGTCTTTGTGCCTAGCAGATGAAAAGAACTACTGAGGGTCAATGGCACCAATATTTTCTTCTTTGTTTTAAGTTTTAGTATGTATGAGTTTCCAAATTCTTCTAAATATTTTGCATTTTACTTCTCTCAATATCTTACATATGTACTGTATACCGAGTGTATCCTAATTTTACTTGGTATTTTACTTTCACCAATATTAGCATAAAAAATACAGAGATTGGAAAGATGGCTCGGCATTTGAGCACCAACTGCTCTTGCAGATAATTCAGGTATAGCTCCTTTTCCCACATGGTGGTTCATGACCACAGTTACTTTAATTCCATGGTATCTGATGGCCTTTTCCTGCATCCACTGGCATGAGGCAAACATGTAGTATAATATTTGGCTAAATATATACATATATTTAGCCACATGCGTGCCTCATGCCAGAGGATGCAGGAAAAGACCATCAAACAAATATCATAGAGTTAAAGTAACTGAGGGTCATGAACCACCATGTGGGAAAAGGAGCTATACCTGAGTGATCTGCAAAAGCAGTTGGTGCTCAAATGCTGAGTCATCTCTCCAGTCTCGATATTTTTTGATGCTAATATTGGTGAAAGTAAAATACCAAGTAAAATTAGGATGCACTTGGTATAGAGTACATATGTAAGATATTTAGTGAAGGAAGATGGCATAAGATTTGGAAGAATATGGAAACTCATACATAGTAAAATTTAAAATAAGGAAGAAAATATTGGGGGAACTGTCCCTCAGTAGTTCTTTTTGTCTGCTAGGCACAAGGCCATCTGTTCAATACATAGCACCAATAACAAATGGAGGAACAATATCACCAGTTTCGACTGAATATTAGAAAATTATTAAATAATGAGAAAAGCACAAAATACATTTTCTTTTGACAGTCGTGGTCCAATATTCTCACTATACATTCCATTCACAGTTATGAGCCCAAGCTCAAGCATGGAACATTGGAAGCAGTGTCAACATACCATGGACCACTCAGTCCTGGATCAGTCTCCATAAATAGATCATAAACTTAGTGTTTCTTATGAAACACTAAGTTCATTCCAGCAACATAATAACTTCTTTAAAGTCAGTCTCATATTTCATGCCAATGTTTGTTGAGGACATGAAATCAAGATTAACCCACCTATAAAGCATAAAGCAATGGTAACAGTACTGAAAAATCAGTGTTTGCTTCCTCTCGTTGGATATGAGCACAAAACTGGTTTATTGGAGTCTTTAAGCACTCTCATACACATTCATTACCCTGTACATTCTCACACATAATCCTTCTCAGCAGATAGCTCATGTAGACAAATAGTAGCCACTCTGTAATGGAGCTATGTTAGGACAATTTTAGTAGCTCTCCCCTTAAGTATGGAAATAGCCTAGATCCCCTATGTTTCATTCCTGGTTCTGTATCCAAAACACATTCCTTCATCAGATGTACTTATCCAGATCTGTGTTTGTCATGGTTTTCCCCACAGAATGAAACAGAAGACACTCACCTGGTTCCCATTCTGTGCAGGACAGTGCACTCAGAGGACATAATTCCAGTTCATAATAAGCAGCTATGTCACAGATGGAGGCAGGTCTATTCAGAGATAAAGGTCTGTGACTCTGTGATCTCACCTCCCTTCAGAATTGCAATTTTCATTTCACCTGCAAAGGCAATGATGGAAGCGACCTTGAGACTCGGGAACTTTTATGAAACTTTTTTTCCAGTTTCTAATTACAGAAACCAATTCAGGGTGCCATGTGAGTGTCTCCAAGACACAAACTATTTTTACAATGTTTTTACATGCTTATGATCTCTGCCAGCTGACAGTGTCTCCTGACAAAAGTGTGGAAAGATTTGTGACAGATTCGCACAGAAGCTTTTGTGTCTCATTTGATTCCATCTTCAAACAGAAATAAAATTACATAAGTTCCTGTTCCTTAATTCAGCTCCCTGTAGTGTACTTCATAATATGACAGAATCAGAGAAGACTGGAGAAGAGTTTCTCATGAAGGATTAATATACAGTCAAAATACACATTGGAAAAAAATGTTCTATGTTGCATAATGGGATGAGAATATATGTGATAGCATGATACAATTCTAGTAAGAGTCCAAAATGGAGAATGCAGTGAAAAGATATTTAACTGTGACAAATCTGAACATGGTGAGATCCATTCCTCACTAGGGGTACAGCTGACAAATACTACCCATACTTTTAAAAGTTGGAATCATGTAAACCAATGTCACCTTCTTGAGAAAAGTGCATTAAATAGATAACAGGTAGATATCTTTTAAGAATATGAATAGTCTTATTTTGGATTCCCAAAGATGAAACAGGTAAATGAATGATCAAGATAAATCGTTTGTTGTGTATTTATTATATGATCACTATGATTTTCCATTTGAACTTTTCTCCCAACTATTAATTTGCAAAATGTGCGGTTTGAATAAGAAACGTTGTAGTTCAGACCATTTATTTCCATGGTGTGCCAGGACGCACAGGGACCACATCTCTGAGACACAAAACACATGGACATGTGGTAGAGTAGGAATCCAAATATAGAACAGCACTTTATTAAAAATGAACAGAATAGGGCTGGAGAGATGGGCTGGTGGTTAAGAGTGGTGACTGCTCTTGCAGAGGACCTGGATTCAATCCCCAGCATCCACATGGCGGCTGAGAACCGTCTTTAACTCCAGTTCCAGAGGAATCTGACGACCTCTTCTGATCTCCACGGCATTGCACGACATGGGTGCACAAACCTACATGCAGACAGTACATTCAGAAACATAAAAATTTAAATGAAATTTTTTAAAAAATGAACAGTCTATATACACAGTGTGACCTCACCTCCCAGGGTCCAATCCCAGACCTTTGCAGCATCACATCCCAATTCCTGGGCATAGACAAGGGGGTTTCATGACTCTCACTTTTGTCTCTGGGAGAGACTGACTGGAATATTATCCCATACATACCTAAACTCAGACTGGAATTCTCCTACATCTCCCCATTTTGTATTAGCCTCAGATAGTGTTATAGAAAAAGTGGCCAACTATCTTTGTCTTGCCCAAATAGCCATGACTTCTCTGTAAAAATACTAAGACTAATTTATGCCCAAATAAAAACTTAATATAGAGAAAATCAATGTAAAAGCAACATTTGCACAAATCCAATTAGCAAACATCTGTGTCCAATGCTACATACATACGGAATTTTGTTGTACCCCAAAGTCTCAAACCTGGCTGGAAATGATTGGATGTGTAATTATGCTGACCAAATGAAGTCCAGCCCATATTTTCTGTGATCTCACAATTCACACCCATCTCTTCAGCCCTTACACTCTGATGCACCCCTCTTCTGCGAGTGGTCCCTAGGCTTTGGGGAAAGGGGCAAGAGAGGGTGAGAAGTGGAACACTCCATTTTTCCTTGAAGTGACACATCAGAATCTGGGATCTGTCCGAAATTACCTGCCAATGGATTGGCAGCTCATCCAGGGATCCATTTTTAATTCTACTAATAAAACTTAAATAGTAAGAAGTAGAAGCACTTAAACAACTTTAATTATCATGAAAGTTCACATTATGGGCACAGGAATAAATGGTTAGGTGGAATCTTAATCTAAGAACTGTGGCTTCTGTGTCAAGGTATGACAATAAATTTCTATTATGGCCTATAATGTCTCTTAGTCACTAGAGGGTGCAAGCTACAGTATCAATTGTGGGCTATCGCCTGAAATATTGAGCTAATGGCCAATAAACTTTTGAGGCACTGAACTATCAGGCCACCACTGATTACATAAATCTCCAGACAAGTTAGGTGTGGCTGGCAAGTCTTGGTTGAATTAAGAGACCATTTTTCCTTAGTGATCCATGTGGTGTGCTTTGGCACAATGGAGACTATCCATTTGCAAGTGAGGTCTCTAAACATCCTTTCCATGCTACCACCATGTGTTCAACAGCAGGGTCTACTGTCTCCATTTTGCACACACCTTAATATTATAGGAAAATAGAATTGTGGGTTTTTTTTTTGGGGGGGGGGTTAGGGACCTCTAGCCAACAGCTCCTTGATAGAAGTAGTCCATAACTGGCACCATAAGGTTTTATCCATCCACATGCTTCACCTGATCATAAAGCAAAATCTGCAAGTAGGGATATTTCCAAAGGGATAGACACAAATATCCATGTCACCATATATTTTAAATGTATAGATGTGTTCTAGTTTGTCTTCCATTTCTGTGACAAAACACTCTGACCAACACCAACTTGGGGAGGAAAGGGTTTATTCAGCTTATATCTCCTGGGACACAGTTCTCAGAGAGCCCAAGGCAAGAACTCAGGGCAGGAACCTGGAGGCAGGAGCTGAAGCACATGCCATGGAGGAGTACTGTTCACTGTACTTGCTCCCCTGGCTTGCTCCCCTGGCTCATGCCCAGCCTGTCTTCTTATAGGGTACACAACAACCTGCCCAGGGTGGCACCACTCATTGTGGGCTGGGCTCTCCCACACTGCTTGACAATCAGACAATACTCCACAGATGAGGCCACAGACCAATCCAATGGAGCCAATTCCCCAATTGAGGCTCCCTCAACCCAGGTGTGTCAAGTTGACACTAAAGCTATCCAGCACAATTGACCCCTTGTCAACTTGACACACAATACACCTCACTATTAAACCACCACCTTTCCAGTTCTTATCCCCAAAGTATGATGTTAACATTAATCACAACCTAAGACAATACAACCTTAAAAGCCCCACACCACAGTCCTCAAAATGTCCAAACGCTTAAAAGTTCAAAGTCCGTTAAAAGTCTCTTAACTGTGGGCTGCTGTAAAATCCAAAACAAGAACTGTCTTGTTTCAAAAGGAAGAATCAGGCACTCTCAAACAAAACCTAAGTCCAGCAAAGTAGCTCAAGGTTGGACACCTGGGATTCACTCACGATCTTCTGGGCTCCAAAGGATTTAGGCAGCTCCCCCTCTTCAACTCTGTCATCTGTGGCACACACAGCTCATCTCACAGGCCCAGGCTGACTCCATTCTACACCTGCCGCTGCTCTTGTTGATCGTCCTATGGTCCTGGAATCTCCAAAATGCTGGGATCGCCACTGAAACTGAGGCAGCACCTTCACCAATGGTCTATTCTGACCACTCCTGGTGCAAAGCCTCAGCTTCTCTCAATGAACCCTGCAATTCTCGGGTCTCCACTGCAACAGAGGTGCACTTCCACCAATGGTATTTCCTGATCTCTCACAGTGCCAAGCTTCGGCTGCTTTCTGTGACCCCCTCAAATTTCAACACCATAACCATATAGGAGACTCTTACACACTACCAAGTCCTGCTTCTGGCTTGACATGGAGGCTCAGGCCCCTTCTGGACCACAGCTTCTGTGTGCTGACCCTGAAGAAATTCTTCCTAGAAGATTTCGCCACATCAATGCTGGTCTCTTGTTACTTACAACTGATTTTTCATCCCCAGCTAACCAGCACAAATTGTCCCAGAACAACAAAAATTTCACTTCAGATTCTGGTCTCTTGTAACTTAATGCTGACTTTTCATCCCCAGCTGACCAGAACCCACAGATTACATAATCCTGATGATCTTTGTTCCCCTTTGAAACTAGAAACTTAACAAGCCAGGCCTCCATCTTCTACAAATCCTTCAGCAAAACTGCTCCAAGCTCCACAGCAACAATCTTTGGGCATTCAATGATCTTCCCAACCCAAAGTTCCAAACGCCTCCACAATCTTTCCCCAAAACACCAACGTCAGATCTGTCACAGCAATACCCCACTCTTCTGGTACCAATTTCTGTTCTAGTTTGTCTTCCATTTCTGTGACAAAACACTCTGACCAACACCAACTTGGGGAGGAAAGGATTTATTCAGCTTACATCTCCTGGGTCACAGTTCTCAGGGAGCCCAAGGCAAGAACTCAGGGCAGGAACCTGGAGGCAGGAGCTGAAGCACAGACCATGGAGGAGTACTGTTCACTGGCTTGCTCCCCTGGCTCATGCACAACCTGCCTTCTTATACTGTACACAATAACCTGCCCAGGGTGGCACCACTCATTGTGGGCTGGGCTCTCCCACACTGCTCGACAATCAGACAATATTCCACAGATGTGGCCACAGGACAATTCAATGTAGCCAGTTCCCACAACTGAGGCTCGCTCAAGCCAGGTGTGTCAAGTTGACACTAAAGCTATCCAGCACAAGATGTATAGACAAATTAACTAACTTACTGGTACCATAGTCCCTCCTCACTTGCGGGGGTCGTAGAGAGGTGGTTGGCAAAGACCACCCTCTCCAGTTTCCTTGCTGCTGAAGATCTTCACTCTGTCGGCCCACGACGGAGTGGGCCTGGGGAGAGTAAGTGCACTGCTGAACTGAAAGTAACCACGACAGGGAGTCGAGTCAGAGTATTACAGCTCAAGCTCACTTTATTGCAGGTTTACAGAGGCTTATAAGCCGTGCTGGCTTCCCTACTGGGGTATGCGTCTCTTCCTAATTGGTTCTTTTAGGAGGCTTAATTTACAAGGCCCTAATTGATCCAATCCCTTCCCTTCCCAGCATAATCCCTAATTATCATGTTAGTAAAGGTAGGAAGTAAGGAGGGGAAGATAAGCTTGGAATGTCCTGTGGGCTGGAAGATCCTGAGGCTTATCTTACACGGAGGAAGTAAGGAGGGGAAGGGCAGGATGAAGATAAGCTTGGAATGTCCTGTGGGCTGGAACATCCTGAGGCTTATCTTATGTGGAGGAAGAGAAGTGAAACTAGTCTTCCTTGCTCAATGGGCGGGGGTGAGTTCACAAAACCCTAGCACAGGCTTTCTTTTGTCCTTCAGGCCTATCTTTTCAGCTATTCCATGCTGTCACTCACTAATATCTTTTATTTAACCATTGCTCTTTTAAAGATTTTATAATTATATCTGGCCCTGATACTCACTTTCATTAATTTTGGGGATAAAGAATATCCCTCCAACAGAACTTATGCCTGTTAATCAAAGGAAACAGTCAACTATGACCCATAATGAGCCACTGTCATAATTGACTCTTAACAGGGACAGATGACAGCAGGAACACCTATGTATCAGCCTGAGTGTTGGTCCCCTGTGAAGTGCACTTTTCTCAGACTTCTCCCATTCTTTTTTGATGTCTAGATGAATCAGTCTCTTTGCTGGTGGCTTCTGGACCTTTTCCACTGTCCAAGGACAATCATTTCTCCCAGGCTCCCAAGTTGATTTTGTCCCTGCCTTTCAGAACATACAAGCAAACACTTTTGCTCTAGTTAGTAAAGAATGGAGTTGATATTTTTTTCCATTTTAAAATTGAGAAATTGACAAATGGTTTAGAGTAGAGAGTTTTCTGTACACTGTATCCCAAAGGGAGCCATAGCGCCCTTCCCCTTTTTGTATTACCACCATGAATAGGAAAGTCTCTATTATTTCTTAGGCTTTTATATTTTGATCAATAATTTTTAAAAGGCATTTGTACTACATATCCATAGACAGCAACAAAGTTGTCAAGGTCCATTAAGTCCATTTGAACTGTTTTTAATTTGACTGTGTACTGTTGATTCAAGGAGGCACAACCCAGTCTTTTTTCAGTCAAATTATCTGTTGGCAAAGAAATGTCACAGGGAATATTATACAATATAGGAAAATATAGAGAGCATTTGTGTACATTTAATTCCAAATTTGTCACTGGAAATCTAGTACAAATTAGGAGTAAAACAAATAATAATTTGTATCCCCAATTACCTTAACTGTACGTATTAGTCTCTTTCTGTTCCTGTGATAGAACCATCATGACCAAGGGAACTTATAAAAGGAAAAGTTTAATTGAACTTAAAATTGACGGTTCAGAGAATTAGAGTCCATCGTGGTGGGGAGGTATGATGGTAGGAGCTGGAGCAGAAAGCTGAGGTTCGCATCTTCAAGTAGACACAGGAAGCAGAGAGAGAAACTGGAGGTTGGCAAGGCTTTTTGAACTCTCTAAGCTGGCCCTAAGGACATACCTCCTCTAGCATGGCCACACCTTCTTAGATTTCCCAAAACAATGCAACTAAATGGGGAGAAAGTGTTTGAATACTTTAAGCCTATGGGGGATATTCTCATTCAAACCACCACATTCCACTCCCTGGCCTCCCATAGGCTCATGACTATATAAAATGCAAAATGCTTGCAGTCCTACCTTAAAATGTCCCAAGCTCTTTACCAGTCAAAATATTGTTCCAAAGTCTCTTTTGAGAACCAGGCCAATCTCTGAATTGTAAGTTCCTGTAAAATCAAAAGACAAATTACTT
Source organism: Rhizomys pruinosus (assembly GCA_009823505.1). Classification (NCBI taxonomy): domain Eukaryota; kingdom Metazoa; phylum Chordata; class Mammalia; order Rodentia; family Spalacidae; genus Rhizomys; species Rhizomys pruinosus. The sequence continues at coordinate 2,694,456 of VZQC01004543.1, forward strand.
ACCAATATACAGTGGAACCAAATACACAATCCCAATACAAAAGGGAGGAATAGAGGCATAGTGGGGAAATACAGGAGTAAAATAAGAACAAAATCAAACAGGGCAAAAATCACATCCAGAGATCAGTCACTTCAGCTATTCCAGCTGGAGCACAGGGGGTCGAAAGCAACAGGGGCATGTGCATAGAGACCAAGCACTTGAGCCAGGTGGATTATTCACCAGATATATGCAGCATGGGGGGAGTTACCCAGCCAACCAAAGCACAGGGTAATGATGGGTGGCCCAAGGGAGCAACACCCCCACCTCGCTCTCACTTGAGAAGTGATTCAGGGAATCAAGACAATAAAAGAAACAACAAACCTGACACAACTTCACTCCTAGAATACCAAGCCCCACAACCAACCTAGAGGAACTGGCTGCAGGATAACAACCTGATTGTTACCTACCCAGGTTTGGAGAACCTTTAGAACAAAAATGGAAGTGTGAGTTAAACCTTCCAATATATAACCAAAAGTGAAAGCCTAAAACCTAGACCAGCCAACTCTCCATAAATAAGGAGAAAAAATGAAGGTGTCTGAAGGAAACAAGCAAAACAAGTGTTGAACACAGTGAAGAAACATCTGAGATTTGTGTCTCAATAGAAAAAAAGAAAAAAACAGAACAAACCCACATGCCAAAAATACAATGAAAGAGCACATAATAATGGGAAAGGCACATAATAATTCCACAACAAACAGTATGAACCTCATAGAAGACTCCTACAATGAGATCTCCCTGGAGGTATTCCAGGACACATAACTTGGAAGAAAAATAGTAGGCATATTCAAAGAAATCAAAGAATATAAAGAACAAATCAGAGAACAAAGAGGAGCTAATGAAAAGTTAAGGAAAGAACTAGATGGAGAGAATGACAAACTCCAGAAAGAACTAGAGGGAGAGAATGATAAACTCTGGAAGGAAGTGGAAACACTGAAAAGATCCCACACTTAAATGAAAAAGGTAACCAACCAGTGAAGCAAGGAACTATAAGAAGAGAGTGAGAAGCCCCAAAAGGAAGTGGAATGCTGAAGAAATCTCAGGATGAAATGCAAAAGAAAATCGAATACTCATTCAATCAACAGGAAAGGATGGGGAAATGTCTGAGATGTGGAATGGAGGAAGCAGAATAAAGAATATCATACCTGAAAGATGACAAGGAACACGTAAAGTGCACAAGTGAAGATTACGAAAAATTTAAAAATACACGAGTGGAATAACCAGGAAATGTGGGTGACTATGAAAAAACAAACCTCTGCATCATAGGGATAGAGAAAGGAGAAGAATCCCAAGAGAATGCTATTGATCAAATCTTCAACAAAATAATAGAAGAAAATTTCCTCAAACTAAAAAAAGACAAACCCATACAAATAAGAGAAGCACATAGAACACCAAATAGATAAGATCACAAAAGAATCTCCCCATGCCATATCATAGTTAATATGATAGATGCCAAAAACTGCTACCGACTGGCACTGCGGGGGTCGTGGGTTTCCAGAGTCCTCTTGGCAGGAAAAACACAGGTTTGGTGAACGGCTTACAGAAGAAAAACCAAGAGAAGTTTTCCTGAATCTGTAGCACTTTATTGAACTTAGGACAGTGATTATATAGCAGTTTTAGGAGGAGGCAGGACAAAGGAATTGGCAAGACTTCATAATCACATAGGTAACTAAAAGGTTAAGACTCATACATTAACCAGAACTCATTATCTGTTTCACGATTGACGAGATACAGAGCAGGAAACAAGTAATGAACAAAGAGATCACAATCTCTTGGTCAGAAAATGAACTTTTTAGAATTAAATGTCAAAAACCTTAAGATAACCTTTACCAAAAAACTAACATTCAAAAGGAGAACATCAATGAGATTAGCGATTTCCTTAACATGATTAATTGAATTCTACATTCTAACTCAATAATTACAAGTTACAGTTGAGAAGTCACAGCACACCAAGTTTTAATTAACAAGTCACAGTATAAGTTCCTTTAACAATGAAAAATGCCCTTAAACCCTTATTCTTAAATCTAAGATAAAAGGTACCCTTTAAAGTAAGACTAGAATTTATAGTTTTATTTATAAAGATCTATCACTATTTGTATAATGTCTTAGACTATTGACTATTTTTCTCCTAACTTAAAGTATTAATCTAATTAGAGCTGAGATTTCAATCTTTGTCTAAGACCAGCAGTCGTTCCATTGCTTGCTTTGGTTAATGGTTTTGTTTTTACTGTGTAATTGATGAGTGTAAGAGAGCCTGTTTTCTGACTACCTCCACTGGGAGTGTTTGAACCAGACATTTTCAGTGATTGTGTAAGGTTTAAAATGTCTAATCTATTACATCTTTTTGCCTGGAATAGGAGAGCAGAATCAAAGGACTTTCTTTATCTTATTTCTTAGGGACACTTATTTTAGCTTTAATAAGATGATGTTTTCCATCACACACGGCTACCACTGGAATCTGTATTACTCAGGCACAGCCATGTGAGACAAGAAAAACATCACTTCTACATAGTCATTATTCTTAAACAACCTTTACCCTATATAATTTTTTAAATTTGCGTTAACATCTTGTACCATATTGTTTTTTCATTAGTTTTTGTCAGCAGAGAGGAACTTTTTATTTTTACTTAGGACTTACAGAAAGTAAGTCCATTTTCTGTTCCAGGAAAAGCCCAGTGCCCAGAAGAGAGACTCAGCTGTGACTGCCATCTCCTGGCACATCTAAATAACTTCATTTTATATCTATAAGCTAGCCCCAAAGAAAGATCTTTCTGTGCTCAACAGCACCATGCCAAGTCCAACACCAGAAAAACGTAAGATCCTAGGAGAGCATCTCAATCTCAGGAGTGATCCAAGCCGAGTGTTCTGCCAGGGACCTCCAGGGGGTCGAGCCCCATAGGACATTGCTCCCCCGCCTGCCTTGAATATGATTTCTCACATTGCTTACACAGGCGACACTGGAGTGGGTGTAGCAAAAAACAGTGTGGCTGTATTTTTTAATGTAGAAGGATTAATATTTGCCAGACTACACCCAACATCTCTTTCTCCGTGATAAATGATAAAAAGGAGAGAGGGAACAAAGCTCAAAAATGCTATTATTAAGGCAAAGTAATTCGTAAAGATGTGTGTGTGTGTGTGTGTGTGTGTGTGTGTGTGTGTGTGACTGTGTATAATGGCATGAGTATAATGTGTGTGTGTAGCTTATGTATAAGTGGGTAAGACGCTATGCTCCCATGTATACATATAAAGGCTAAAGAAGAACACTGGTGTTTTCCTCTATCTCACTGCACTGTATTCCCGTGAAATAGGTGCCAGAGTCCAGCTCCAGCAGGTTCAGTTCCTGAAGGAGGTGGTTGCAAAGGTGGTGAATAAATTAATCAAATAAGACACAAGAATCTTTCTTTTTCATGACCTGAAGAACATCTATCTTCCTTGATCCGGTGCAAATTCCCTGCTCCTGTACAAACGACCTCTTGGGTTCTTCACTCTGCCAATTTCTTGACCTAAGGACCAGAGAGCATTTGCATTCTTTGATCCTGTGCAGAGGGCCTTTTGGGTTTGCCACTATGCTAAATTCCTGACCTAAGGATAAGAGAGAGATTGCCTTCTCTGATCCTGTGCAGAGGACCTTGCCAATTTGTTACTCTGCTGAATTCCTTTTCTTTTCCTTTTCTCCTCAGTCCCAAAGTTTATTTTTATATGCCCTAAAACTAATACAGATAATGCAAGTATAAGCTAATGATGAAAAAAAATATCCCAACTTCCCTGTAAATATTTTTCCAGAAAATTTACACCTGAAATTATTCTTAACATAAAAAACAGTAAAACAATCAATAATGGTACATTTAGTTGAGACATCAAGAAAGTGAAACAATAATAGTACAGCCATTCAGTAAGCAATTTAAAAGTTTTGCAGCACAGCGGAGTTAGTATTAACTTTTAACTCTAAGGACTCCATTATTTATGCCTTGAAGTTACATAGGTTCTGGACAATGTTAAAAAATGAGCAGTAAAGCTTTAACAATAGAGAATGTTATTTTTCTCAATTTAGTTCCTTGTTCACTTGACCTGTAAGTCATTTTGTGGTTGGAGTAGCTTTGATTCATGTCTTGTTTTTATTCTGGTCATTGTTTTCCTCAGTTTCTGTTTTCCTCAGTTTTTGTTTTTTTAACACTTTCTGCTAAGTTGATTTTCTATGGGTTATTAATCTTTAAGTCAGATCACTAGAATCCACTCTTTTACTGGACTTAGTTTCACTTTGCCCTACATTCCTCTTTTTAGTTTAAATCTGATCATGAATTCAAAATTCCTTTCTTTACTTGGGCAATCTGTGCATGACACAGTATCTGTAGAGTTCTTAATTACTACTGTATCATACTTTTAAGTTGTGTACATAGTGCCATTATTTCTCACAAAGTACTCATTTCTAGAAAAGGCAAAAGTGTCATTTCCATTCCTTGGGGCAGAAGCAGGTACCCTAACTGCTAGAAAGTTGAAACTCAAGCAGGCCAGAAAAACAAGATTAATATGATAAGGAGAATTATTAAAAACCAAGATCAGCTGGAGAGCAGACTTCAACCAGACGAGTCAGGTCACTGGAACTTTGTCAAGCAGTGAACCTTTCATGAATGGCTCCACCAAATAGGGTTTCTCTGTGAACCTGGAGTTAAGCTGGTGACTAACAAGCCCCTTCAATCTTTCTCTCTCTGTCTCCACAGCACCAGATACTAGATGTTCACAAGTCACTTCTACATGAGTATTGGGGAACTGAACCCAAGTTTTTACATGTTCTTACCTGATGAGCTGCCACCACCTGTTTCCATATTAATAGATATTTTGAAAATCAGGAAATAAGGAGCATATGATAAGGGCAGTGAATTTCATGTGAGCATCTATTGGAATCATTCAACATGAGACAGAACCACTAGAAAGCTGTATGTTGGGAGACTGTGTTAGAAATTATTTTCCTAGCCAACTGGGATTCCATCCAGCCCTCCTACCAGCCCTCTAATATCCCTATGTACACTTCTAGTGATAAACACTCACAATCTAGAAAGCAGCCTAACCCTATTTTGAAGGAGTTAAGTTTTGGCATAAGCTTTGCTATATGGAATCCAGTCAGAGTTGTTGTCATTTCAATGAATTTTAATTTATAGACTACTCTGAATCATTCCACCTTTTATTAAACCGACTTCTATTTCCCTGTGAACATGAAAAGAAATATATAACTCCAAGGGTAGTTAGTTTCCTTTACTGGCATATCAAGGTTGGGATCTGGTTCTATCGGTTGTGTCAAGACCAGTGAAATTGCATGGCAACTCTGCATACAGCACATGATATCAAATAAAATTTTCAAATAAAGTCAGGTGTGGTGGCACATACCTATAATTCCAATACAAAGGAAGCAGAACACACACAGGGAGAATCTCTGAGAGACAAACTCTAACATGGTCTATATAGTAAGTTCCAGGCCAGCTGTGATCACAGAGAGATCCACCTCAAAAGGAACATTACAAACAAGTGAAAGTGATTACACATTCAAAACCGCACCACTCCACTGTTGTATAAGTAAAGATGTAGGAATTTTATGCCTTGGCTAGGACAAGGATCAAAAAATGGCAAGTTACCATGTACTGCACAGAGGTTCTCAGGGTGGCAATAAAAATTCTCCAGTGAAGAGAGACCATGTGGGGTCAACAAACTAGTTCTGTGGAGAGCAAGGCCAGATTCATAAGTACGCTGAAGGATGGGCGTGGCTGTCTTCACTGCCAGGCTTCCTTCTAGAGATGGACCTCTGATGGCAATAGAACTGCACGTGGATACATTTACAAGCCCACCCTATATATACAATGAAGAGGACAAAGTGTCACTGAAGGTATGTGTTCTAAAAGGCAATTGAATTGATACAGTTGTCTGTGAAACCCATGCCATGTAGGACAGGATGATATGGGACGAACCATGGGGAACAGTAAGATGTAGGACATACCATGTAGGACAGGAAGATGTTGGACATACCATGTTGAACAGGAGGACATAGGACGTACCATGTAGAACAGAAGGATGTGGGATGTACCACGTAGAACAGGGGGATGTGGGATGTACCATGTAGAATAGGAGGATGTAGGACGTCCATATAGGACAGGAGGATGTAGGAGGTATCATGTAGAAAAGGACGATGTAGGACAGGAGGATGTAGGACGTACCATATAGGACAGGAGGATGTAGGATGTATCATGTAGAACAGGAGGATGTAGGACATGCCATGTAGAACAGGAGGATGTGGGATGTACCATGTAGAACAGGATGATGTGAGATGTACCGTGTAGGACAGGATGACATTGGATGTACCATATAGGACAGGAGGATTTAGGAAGTACAATGTAGAACAGCAGTATATAGGACTACCATGTAGGACAGGATGATGTCAGATGTACCATGGTGAACAGGAGGATGTAGGGTGTACCATGTAGAACAGGAGGATGTAAGACGTACCATGTAGAAAAGGGGGATGTAGGGTGTACCATGTAGAACAGGAGGATATAGGACGTACCATGTAGAACAGGAGGATGTAGGATGTACCATGTAGAACAGGAGGATATAGGACATACCATGTAGAACATGAAGATGTAGGACGTCCATGAAAGACAGGGGGATATAGGACATACCATTCAGAACAGGGGGATGGAGGATGTACCATGTAGAACAGGAGGATGTAGGACGTGCCATGTTGAACAGGAGGATGTGGGATGTACCATCTAGAACAGGACAATGTGGGATGTACCATGTAGGACAGGATGACATCGAACGTACCATATAGGACAGGAGGATTTAGGAAGTACCATGTAGAACAGGAGGATATAGGACTACCATGTAGGACAGGATTATGTAGGATGTACCATGGAGAACAGGAGGATGTAGGACGTACCATTTAGAAAAGGAGGCTGTAGGACATACCATGTAAAACAGGAGGATGTAGGACATACCATGTAGAACAGGGGGATGTAGGGTGTACCATGTAGAACAGGAGAATATAGGACATACCATGTAGAACAGGAGGATATAGGATGTATAATGTAAGACAGGGGGATGTAGGATGTACCATGTAGAACAGGAGGATGTAGGATGTACCATGTGAGAAAGGGGAATGTAGGACGTACCATGTAGAACAGGAGGATGTAGGAAGTACCATGTTGACCAGAAGGATGTAGGACATACCATGTAAGAGAGGGGGATGTAGGATGTACCATGTAGACAGGGAGATGGAGGATGTACCATGTAGAACAGGAGGATGTAGGACGTACCATGTAAGACAGGAGGATGTAGGACTTACCTTGTAGAAAAGGAGGATGTAGGACGTACCATGTAGAACAGAAGGATGTTGGATGTACCACGGAGAACAGGAGGATGTACCATGTAGAACAGGGGGATGTACGACATACCATGTAAGACAGGGGGATGTAGGACATACCATGTAGAACAGGAGGATGTAGGATGTACCATGTTGAACAGGAGGATGTAGGACATACCATGTAAGACAGGGAGTATAGGTCATACCATGTAGAACAGGGGGATTGATGATGTACTATGTAGAACAGGAAGATGTAGAACGTACCATGTTGAACAGGAGGTTGTAGGCCATACCATGTAGAACAGCAGGATGTGGGATGTACCGTGGACAACAGGAGGATGTGAGATGTACCAGTAGAACAGGGGGATGTGGGGTGTACCATGTAGAACAGGAGGATGTAGGACGTACCAAGTAAGACAGGGGGATGGAGGATGTACCATGCAGAACAGGGGGATGGAGGATGTACCATGTAGAACAGGAGGATGTAGGACGTGCCATGTATGACAGGGGGTTGTAGGATGTACCATGTAGATCAGGGGGATGTGGGATGTACCATGTAGAACAGGAGGAGGGATGATGTACCACGTAGAACAGGAGGATGTAGGACGTACCATGTTGAACAGAAGGATGTGGGATGTACCATGTGGAACAAGGGGATGTAGGACATACCATGTAGGACAGGAGGATGTGGGACATACCATGTAGAACAGGGGATGTAGGATGTACCATGTAGGACAGGAGGATGTAGGACATAGCATGTAGAACAGGAGGATGTAGGACATAACATGTAGAAGAGGAGGATGTAGGCTGTACCATGTAGAACAGGAGAATGTAGGACATACAATGTAGGATAGGAGGATGTCAGACGTACCATATAGAACAGCAGGATGTGTGATATACCATGGAGAACAGGAGGATGTAAGACGTGCCATGTAAGACAGGGGGATGTAGGACGTACCATGTAGAACAGGAGGATGTAGAACATGCTGTTGGTAGCCTGCTTCATTAAAGAAAGCCTGTGCTAGAGTTTCGTGAACTCACCCCCGCCCATCGAGCAAGGAAGGCTAGTTTCACTTTACTTCCTCCACGTAAGATAAGCCTCAGAATGTTCCAGCCCACAGGACATTCCAGGCTTATCTTCATCCTGCCCTTCCCCTCCTTACTTCCTCCTCGTAAGATAAACGGGATGCTCATTAACCACAGGATGTTCCAGCCCACAGGACATTCCAGGCTTATCTTCATCCTGCCCTTCCCCTCCTTACTTCCTCCTCGTAAGATAAACAGGATGCTCATTAACCACAGGATGTTCGAGCCCACGCTTTTGGTATGCAAATGAGGCATCGGATGGTGCACCAATCCAGAGCATGCACAAGCCCTCTAGACTGCTATATAAGCAGTGCTTCTGCCCCATTTCGGGGTCCTTCTCACAAGAGAGCTGTACACAATAAACTTTGCTGCAGAAGAATCCTGTTGTCCGCGTGAAGTTCTTGCCGGCGAGACTGCTGCGCGCAACAACATGCCATGTTGAACAGGAGGATGTTGGATGTACCATGTAGAACAGGAGTATGTAGGATGTACAATGTAGAACAGGAGGGTATGGGAAATGCCATATAGGACAGGAGGATGTGGGATGTACCATGTAGAACAGGAGGATGCAGGAAGTGCTGTTTGGAATGGGAGCATGTTCCAGCATGCAGCTTAGGCAAGTCAGACATGTGGCCCGCACAACACCAGTGTGTGCCCAGGTGAGCACCACCTGCCTTGTTGCTTTGTGCGCCTCTCCTTCCTTGTGGAGGCTTGTCCAACAGGGTACGGGCCAAAGTCGCAACACAATCCTCCATCCAACCCCAGCTCAATATTTTAGAGGTGTAGTGCAGAGGATCTGGAAGGCGAAGTAGTAGTGATTATAGTCCATGCATCCAATGTTGAGGCACCAAAATGCAAAGAAACAAATAACAAATGAATATACATGTCAAAGGCACAAAGAAAAACAACATGGAAAAAGCTCATAACAAATCCACACCAAACTCTACCAACCCTACAGAAGATTCCTGCAATGAGATCTCCCTGGAAAGAAACCAAGACACGGACATTTGAAGAACAATTCTAGACATATTAAAAGAAATTGGAAAACTAAGGGGAGAGAATGAAAAACTCAAGAAGGGCCTACAGGGAGATAATGAAAAACATTGGAAAGAACTAAAGGGAGAAAATGACTATCACCAAAATGAAGTGGAAATTATGAAAAGATCCCAGGTTTAAATGAAAAAAAGAATCTGATCATTGATTTCCAGAATATACAAACTACTCAAAAAACAAAGAAGAAGTAAAACAGACGACCCAATCAAAGGATGGAGCAAAGAGCTGAACAGAGACTTCACAAGTGAGGAGTTAGAGATGGCTGAGAAACACCTTAAAAAGTGTTCAACATCGATAATAATTAAGGAAATGCAAATTGGAACTACTTTAAGATATCAGCTCACTCCAGTAAGAATGGCTTGGATCAAGAAAACAAATGATACCAAGTGCTGGAGAGGTTGTGGGGAAAGGGGAACACTCATCCACTGCTGGTGGGAATGTAAACTTGTACAGCCACAATGGAAAGTAGTGTGGAGAACCCTTGGAAGACTGGGAATGGATTTGCCACCTGACCCAGCCATACCACTCCTGGGAATGTACCCACAAGACTCATCTTACCACAGAGATACATGCACAGCCATGTTTATTGCAGCTCTANTATTAATCTTTTAAGTCAGATCATTAGAATCCACTCTTTCTTCACTGGTTTGGTTTCACTTTGCCTACAGTATTCTTTTTAGTTTAAATCTGATCAGTGAATTCAAAATTTCCTTTCCTTTACTTGGGGCAATCTGGTGCATGACACATTTCTGGAGGGTTCTTAATTACTACTTTATCATGACTTTTAAGTTGTGTACATAGTGCCATTATTTCTCACAAAGGTCTCTATTTCTAGAAAAGGAAAATTGTCAGTTCCATCTCCTGAGGCAGAAGCAGGTACCCTAACTGCTGAGAAAGTGGAAACTCAAGAGGCCAGAAAAAGAAATATAATATGATAAGGAAAATTATTAAAAACCAAGCGTCAGCTGAGAGCAGACTTCAACCAGACGAAGGTCAGTCAACTGGAACGTTTGTCAAGCACGTGAACCTTTCATGATGGCTCCACCAAATAGGGTTTCTCTGTGAACCTGGATGTTAAGCTGGTGACTAACAAGCCCCTTCAATCGATTCTCTCTGTGTCTCCACAGCTACCAGATACTAGATGTTCACAAGTCACTTCTACATGAGTATTGGGGAACTGAACCCAATGTTTTTTACGATTTCTTACCTGATTGAGCTGCCACCAACCTGTTTCCATATTATAGATATTTTGAAAATCAGGAAATAAGGAGCATATGATAAGGGCAGTGAATTTCATGTGAGCATCTATTGGAATCATTCAACATGAGACAGAACCACTAGAAAGCTGTATGTTGGGAGACTGTGTTAGAAATTATTTTCCTAGCCAACTGGGATTCCATCCAGCCCTCCTACCAGCCCTCTAATATCCCTATGTACACTTCTAGTGATAAACACTCACAATCTAGAAAGCAGCCTAACCCTATTTTGAAGGAGTTAAGTTTTGGCATAAGCTTTGCTATATGGAATCCAGTCAGAGTTGTTGTCATTTCAATGAATTTAATTATAGACTACCTGAATCATTCCACCTTTTATTAAAGCCGACTTCTTTTCCCTGTAGAACATGAAAGAAATATATAACTCCAAGGGTAGTTAGTTTCCTTTACTGGCATATCAAGGTTGGGATCTGGTTTCTATCGGTTGTGTCAAGACCAGTGAAATTGCATGGCAACTCTGCATACAGAACATGATTCAAATAAAATTTGTCAAATAAGTCAGGTGTGGTGGCACATACCTATAATTCCAAACAAAGGAAGCAGAACACACACAGGGAGAATCTCTGAGAGACAAACTCTAACATGGTCTATATAGTTAAGTTCCAGTCCAGCTGTGATCACAGAGAGATCCACCTCAAAAGGAACATTACAAACAAGTTGAAAGTGATTACACATTCAAAACCGCACCACTCCACTGTTGTATAAGTAAAGATGTAGGAATTTTATGCCTTGGCTAGGACAAGGATCAAAAAATGGCAAGTTACCATGTACTGCACAGAGGTTCTCAGGGTGGCAATAAAAATTCTCCAGTGAAGAGAGACCATGTGGGGTCAACAATACTAGTTCTGTGGAGAGCAAGGCCAGATTCATAAGTACGCTGAAGGATGGGCGTGGCTGTCTGCACTGCCAGGCTTCCTTCTAGAGATGGACCTCTGATGGCAATAGAACTGCACGTGGATACATTTACAAGCCCACCCTATATATACAATGAAGAGGACTATAGTGTCACTGAAGGTATGTGTTCTAAAAGGCAATTGAATTGATACAGTTGTCTGTGAAACCCATGCCATGTAGGACAGGATGATATGGGACGAACCATGGGGAACAGTAAGATGTAGGACATACCATGTAGGAACAGGAAGATGTTGGACATACCATGTTGAACAGGAAAGGACAGAGGACGTACCATGTAGAACAGAAGGATGTGGATGTCCACGTAGAACAGGGGGATGTGGGATGTAACCATTAGAATAGTAGGATGTAGGACGTCCATATAACAAGGAGGAATTAGGAGGTAATCATGTATAAAAGGACGATGTTAAGGACAGGAGGATGACGTATAGGAGGGATGTGGACATGTAGAACAGGAGGATGTGAGACGTACCATGTAAGACAGAGTGTGGATGTACAGGATCGGGGAGTGGTTCCATGTAAAAAGTAGAGTCATGAGAAGGATGTGAGATGTACCGTGTAGGACAGGATGACATTGGATGTACCATATAGGACAGGAGGATTTAGGAAGTACAATGTAGAACAGCAGTATATAGGACTACCATGTAGGACAGGATGATGTCAGATGTACCATGGTGAACAGTGGGATGTAGGTGTACCATGTAGAACAGGAGGATGTAAGACGTACCATGTAGAAAAGGGGGATGTAGGGTGTACCATGTAGAACAGGAGAGGGATGTGTACCATGTAGAACAGGGAGGATGGGGGATGTACCATGTAGAACAGGAGGATATAGGACATACCATGTAGAACATGAAGATGTAGGACGTCCATGAAAGACAGGGGGATATAGGACATACCATGTCAGAACAGAAAAGGGGATGGAGGATGACCATGTAGAACAGGAGGATGTAGGAAGTGCCAATGTTGAACAGGAGGATGTGGGATGTACCATCTAGAACAGGACAATGTGGGGGGAAGGGGGGTGTACCATGTAGGACAGGATGACATCGAACGTACCATATAGGACAGGAGGATTTAGGAAGTACCATGTAGAACAGCAGTATATAGGACTACCATGTAGGACAGGATTATGTAGGATGTACCATTAGGAAGAGACATGGAGGATGTAGACAGGAGGATAGGATTTGGATAGGAAGAGGATGTAGATAAGTACATGTAAGCGCAGGTGTAGGATGTATATAGTAGGACAGGAGGATGTAGGATTTACCATGTAGTAGAGTTGAGGAGGCATGTAGGTTAGGATGTGAGTGAATGTAGACGAGTATGCGACTGAGACAGGGGATGTAGGATGTACAATGTAGAACAGGAGGATGTAGTATGTACCATGTGAAGAAGGAGGATGTAGGACGTACCATGTAGACAGAGAGGATGTAGGATAGTACCATGTTTGACCAGAAGGATGTAGGACATACCATGTAAGAGAGGGGGATGTAGGACGCACCATGTAGAACAGGAGGATGAAGGATGTACCATGTAGAAAGGGGAATGTAGGACGTACCATGTAAACAGGAGGATGTTAGGACTTACCTATGTAGAAAAGAGGATGTAGACGTACGTGTAGACAAAGGGAAAAAAAAACATGTGTGTTGATGTACCACGGAGAACAGGAGGATGGTACCATGTAGAACAGGGGATGTACGACATACCAATGTAAGACAGGGGGATGTAGGACATACCATGTAGAAACAGGGATGTTAGGATGTACCATGTTGAACAGGGAGTAATGTTGGGACATTACAATTTAAGACAGGAGTATAGGTCATACCATGTAGAACAGGGGGGATGTGATGATGTAACTATTACGAACAGGAAGATGTAGAACGTACCATGTTGAACAGGAGGTTGTAGGCCATACCATGTAGAACAGCAGGATGTGGGATGTACCGTGGACAACAGGAGGATGTGAGATGTACCAGTAGAACAGGGGGATGTGGGGTGTACCATGTAGAACAGGAGATATAGGACATACCAAGTAGACAGGGGATGATGATGTACCTATGTAGAACAGGGGATTGGAGGTTACCATGTAGAACAGGAGGATGTAGGACGTGACATGTATGGACAGGGGTATGTAGGATGTACCATGTAGATCAGGGGGATGTGGGATGTACCATGTAAGAACAGTGGGATGGGTGATGTACCACGTAGAAAAGGAGGATGTAGGACGTACCATGTTGAACAGAAGGATGTGGGATGTACCATGTGGAACAAGGGGATGTAGGACATACCATGTAGGACAGAGGATGTGGGACATACATGTAGAACAGGGGATGAGGACGTTACCATGTAGGACAGGAGGATGTAGGATCGTATCATTAGGAAGGAGGATGTAGGACATAACATGTAGAATAGGAGGATGTAGGCTGTACCATGTAGAACAGGAGAATGTAGGATGTACATGTAGGACAGTAGAGATGTAGGAGTGCATATAAGACAGGGGGATGTATAGTGCATCACCATGTTGGACAGGAGGATGTAGGGTTCATGTAGAACAGGAGGATGTAAGACGTGCCATGTAAGACAGGGGGATGTAGGACGTATTCATGTAGAACAGAAGGATGTAGAACATGCTGTTGGTAGGCTGCTTCATTAAAAAAGCCTGTGCTAGAGTTTTCGTGAAACTCACCCCCCTGCCCATTGAGCAAGGAAGGCTAGTTTCACTTTACTTCCTCCACGTAAGATAAGCCTCAGAATGTTCCAGCCCCAGGACACTCCAAGCTTATCTTAACGACCATTTCCAGTCCTCCTCTTCCCCTCCCCTCCTCGTAAGATAAACAGGATGCTCAATTAACCACAGGATGTTCGAGCCCCACGCTTTTGGTATGGAAATGAGGCATCGGAGGGTGCAAACCAATCCAGGCATGCACAAGCCCTCTGGACTGCTATTATAAGCAGTGTTTCTGCCCCATTTCGGGGTCTTTCTACAAAGAGCGTACACACATAAGTTTGCTGCAGAAGAATCCTGTTGTCCACCTGAAGTTTCTTGCCGGCGAGACTGCTGCGCGCGACAAGTGGTGCCGAAGACCCGGGCCCGTGGAACTCTGACATCGCTGGCGCTAGAGAGGACCTTCACTTTCGAAGAGGATTCAGAACTACGCTCAGGAAGATATTTTTTAAGGTTAGTGTCTGAGAGATATGCTTTTCTCTAACGATCTAGAGAGATTCATTTTACTGTCCGTTGTACTTGTCCTTGTAATGTCGTTTCTTGAACACAAAGGCTGCAACGCCCCTAGGATGGGTAATACCACTCACTATTACCGCCCTGTCAAGCAGTTTTAAGAGAGAGGCACGGGTTGAAGGTCCTCTACTAGAGACCCATAATACCTTCCTTCAGGAAATAGTCAGGTGTGCCCCTTGGTTTGTTTCCATGGGATTGCTTACTCTTCCTAGTTGGGACAAACTTAAGGGTGATTTGGACATGGAACATAGTTACAGTAAACTTAAAAGCTAGCACCATTCCTATATGGAAGCTTGTCAGATCCTGTCTACAGGATCAAAACTGTCAAGAAGAAATTAGGGAAGGTCAGCAGGCCCTTGAGGACCTCCAGGAAAGCATGTCAGAAACAGAACGGGGTGAAAAGTTAAGTGCACATATGAAAAGGGAAGTCTCCAAAGATGCTAGCAATAAAAAAGAAAAGGGTAACAAGGGTACTTCATACCCATTTAAAGACCTGCAAGCTTTAACATTAACTGATTCAGAGTCTAATGAGGAACTGTCACCGTCCGAGGAGGACGATTTAGAGGAGGAAGCAGCCTGGTATAAAAATGAACACTTTCAGTCTGCCCGGAGGCAGGACAGGTTAAAACTGAAAGTAAATGAGCCCCGCAACTCACCCACCCTTGTGCCTTCTGCTCCTCTGCCTTATGCACCTGGGAAATGTACCACCTCTTTTTTGCTCCCCGGAGGTGCGGCATGCCATGAGACAGATGTTCCCAGTCATTGAGACTGATGATGGTGGTCGGGGCCACCGTGCCGTAGAGCACAAACAAGTTAAAGAGTTAGCGGAGTCTGTCCGAGCTTATGGGGTTAATGCCAATTTTACTGTATCACAAGTAGAACGCCTGGCCAGTATTGCCATGACACCAACAGACTGGCAGTATGTTGCAAAGGCTTGTCTCCTTACAATGGGGCAATATCTGGAATGGAAAGCGCTCTGGCATGATGCCTGCCAGGCACAAGCCCGCTCTAATGCTACAGGTGGAGGCGACACCAGAATAGTCCTAACCCCACAGATGGGAATATACCCTGTCCCCTCTGACTTTCATGGTCCGTTGCCACAAGATACCGTGGGCTTGATATTAGGTCGCTCTTCCATAACATTCAAAGGCCTCATAGTCCACCCTGGGGTTATTGATCAGGATTATACAGGCGAACTTAAAATCATGTGTTCCTCTCCCAGAGGTCTTTTTTCTATTTCATCTGGAGATCGTATTGCTCAGCTCCTTGTTCTCCCTAGTTGTCATAAATTATTCCCCTCCCATAAGAAAGACAGAGGGAATGAAGGGTTTGGTTCTACTGGTACCGATTCAGCTTATTTAATAGCTAGCCTTGATACCAGGCCTACATTACAGTTAATGGTTGAAGGAAAAAGATTTGAAGGCCTCTTAGATACTGGAGCCGATAAGAGCATAATTGCTGCTCAATGGTCACCAACTGCTTGGCCCGTGACTCAATCTGCACACTCTTTACAAGGATTGGGGTATGAGTCTTCACCCTCCATTAGCTCTAAGACACTAATGTGGAGGGCACCAGAAGGACAACAGGGGAAATTTACCCCCTACGTCCTCCCATTACCTATTAATCTTTGGGGGAGAGATGTTATGAAACAATTAGGACTAAAACTTGTGAATGAATTCTCTGCCCCTGCCCAAAACATAATGACAAAAATGGGATATCTCCCTGGAAAAGGCCTGGGAAAATCTAATCAAGAAATAGTTGAGCCAATATCTGCTAAACAAAAATTAGATAGACATGGCCTGGGTTTTTCCTAACAGCCATTGAGGGCTTACTACCCATACCTTGGCTTACAGAGGAGGCGGTATGGGTTCCTCAAAGGCCTTTGTCCTCTGAAAAACTTGCCGCAGCCCATCAACTGGTACAAGAACAGTTAGAGCTCGAACATATAGAGCCTTCCAATTCTCCTTGGAACACCCCAATTTTTGTTATAAAAAAGAGATCAGGAAAATGGAGACTGCTTCATGATCTCCGTGCAATTAATGCCCAAATGAAAAGTTTTGGCCCTCTTCAGCACGGGCTTCCCCTCCCGTCAGCTCTTCCAAGTGATTGGCAAACACTTATAGTTGATATCATAGATTGTTTCTTTTCCATCCCTTTCCTATGTGGTAAAAATCAAGCAGAAGTTTATGATGCATTCGATGTCCTGGTCAAATCACTAAGAAATCATGGACTCGTAATTGCCCCAGAAAAGGTCCAAAGTACCCAAGTGGGACAATTTCTAGGAACTATTATCTGTCCAAAATTCATAAAACCCCAAAAAATTGAAATTCGAAGAGATCATCTTCATACACTTAATGATTTTCAGAAATTGATGGGAGACATTAATTGGTTGCACGCCTTTCTTAAATTATCAACAACCGAATTGAAACTCACTGTTTGATACCTGGAGGGGGACTCACATCTTACATCAACCCCACCATGACCCCAGAAGCTTTGACCAACCCTAAAAAGGGTAGAACAAGTACTAAGTGAAGCTCAATTACATCAGAATGAGTACAATCCCAGCCTTTTCATTTATGTTTGTTACAGACTGCTAAAGTACCCACTGCAGTCCTAGTGGCAACACGGCCCACTCCTATGGATCCACTCCTAATGCATCTCCAGCCGAAAAACCATTGAATGGATCCTGCCGCAGTAGCTAAACTGGCGCAAAAGGACTTAAAGGCGGCGGTTAACTCACTTTGGCTCACAGCCTCAAAAACTCATTACCCCTACCAGCACAGAACAACTTCCGGTACTGGACAGCAACAAATGACTATTGGGCTCATTCTTGTTACAGCTTTCAGGGACAAGTTTGATAACAATTATCCCAAACACCCGATATTATTTTCAAAGCCAGCCCTTAATCTTCCCCCAGTGTTACTAGAGACCCAACCAATACTGAGGGAGCTGTAGTCTACACTGATGTGTTCTAAGGGTGGAACAGGAGCGTATGGGATGAAGGAAAAACTACCACTATAGCAATTTGATACACCTCTCCACAATACAGAATGTCAAGTAGTAATAGAATATTAAAAAAAATTTTCCTGGGCCTCTTAATATTGTCGCAGACTCTAGTTATGTGGTAAATGCTGTCAACTCCCTAGAAACCGTGGGAATGATTAAAATGTCCAGCACAGTTGCCTCTATTTTTCCAGGAAATTAAAATGAACTTTTGTCTCGATCCCAGCTATATATATTACACACCATTCGAGCTCATTCAGGACTACCAGAGCCCCATGGCAAAGGGCAACAACAAGCCGACCTGTACCACTAGGACTTGGTGCCTTTGTTATAATCAGCCCCCTAGAGGCGGCTGCCAAATTCCATTCTCAATTTCAAGGTGACATCTGAAACTTTGCGAAGACACTTCTATTAACTCGCAGTGAAGCTCGCAACATTATCCTACAATGACATAATTGTGCCCAGTTTTTGCCTACCCCCCATTTGGGTATCAATCCACGAGGATTACGCCCTCTCCAAGTTTGGCAGATGGATGTGACACACGTTACCTCCTTTGGTAGATTAAATTACCTACATGTCTCTGTAGACATATGTTCTGGCATTATTTTTGCTAGCCCCCTCTCTGGGGGAGAAAACAACACAGGTCATTCAAAATTGCACTTGGAAGCCTAGTGCTTGGGGCATACCGGCAAATGCCAGATTAAAACAGACAATGGCCCGGCATATACAACAACCAAATTCAAACAGTTTTGTCAACAGATGGGAGTTACCCACATCACTGTATTACCCTATAATCCACAAAGACAAGGTATTGTGGAACATGCCCATCATACCCCTCAACTGTATATAGTAAAAAGAGGGATGGGAAGAACGTTTCCCCCTGACACCAAAAACAATTGTCTCAGTGACATTATTTACTCTAAAATTTTATTTGGATGCTTCAAGGCCGCTTCTGCAGCCAAGCATCACAAGTCCTGGCCCACAACACAAAAGGATTTAGTAAAATGGAAAGATGTTTTGTCTGGAAAATGGAAAGGCCCGGATCCTATTTTAATAAGATCCAGGGCAGCTATTTGTATTTTTCCACAGGAAGAAGAAAATCTCAATTGGGGTGGACTGACAATAACAAGAAAAATAACAGAACATGAAAAAACCAATGATCCAGTTTGCGTGATGCTCATGATCAGCCTTTGGATGACTCAGGCGGAGCCACGTTGGGGGATCCTGTCAGTGTTTCCAAGACCAATGCCAATTCGTCATGATAGTAACTGGAGTGGTGAATTTGACAGCTTGATAAACCAGCTTCGTAGGGCCATCGTTACTGTGAATTCTACCAGAATGGACACCTCCCTTGTTGAAGGATTGGCTTCCTGTATTTCCACCGCTGTTTCACACTTCAAAGAATGGGCTGGGGTGGCGGGATTTGGCTTACTCTTAGGTGGAGGGATTCTAGTTATGCTCTGGATTGTATGTAGGCTCCGTGCCCAACATCAGCGTGATAAGGTGGTCATTGCACAGGCTCTGACAGCTTTAGAGGCAGGCTCCTCCCCTAGCATTTGGCTCAGTATGCTGGAGAAGTAGTCAATGACGGGTAAAACCCTCCTGCAAATATTACCAACCTAAGACAGGAACAAAACAAAGCTGTTGGTCTAACCCCATGACGGTTAAGGAATACCTCTGCAGAGGCAACCTAAAACAGGCATTCTCCCAGCCAGTTAATAGAGAAGGGGGAACTATTGGTAGCCTGCTTCTTTAAAGAAAGCCTGTGCTAGAGTTTTGTGAACTCACCCCTGCCCATCGAGCAAGGAAGGCGAGTTTCACTTTACTTCCTCAACGTAGATAAGCCTCAGGGGCTGGAGAGATGGCCTAGCGGTTAAGAGCGCCTACCGCTCACAGAGGAACCCGGGTTCGATCCCCAGCACCCACAGGGTGGGCTGAGAGCCGTCTTAGAAGACTCATTCCAGGAGAACTCCATTCAGGGGAATCCGAGACCCTCTTCTGAACTCCGCAGCATTGCAACGACAACTGGTGCACAGACTTGCAGGCAGACAGTAACATTCCTACACATACAGAAATAAATAAAATAAAAAAAAAAAAAGAGATAAGCCCAGAATGTGCCAGCCCACAGGACATTCCAGGCTTATCTTCATCCTGACCTGGCCCTTCCCCTTCCTTACTTCCTCCTCGTAAGATAAACAGGATGCTCATTAACCACAGATGTTCGAGCCCGCGCCTTGGGTATGCTAATGAGGCATCGGATGGTGCAGCAATCAGAGCATGCACAAGCCCTCTAGACTGCTATATATGCAGTGCTTCTGCCCCATTTCGGGGTCCTTCTCACAAGAGAGCTGTACACAATAAACTTTGCTGCAGAAGAATCCTGATGTCCGCGTGAAGTTCTTGCAGGCGAGACTATACTGCTGCGCGCAACAACAATGCCATGTAGGACAGGAGGATGTTGGATGTACCATGTAGAACAGGAGGATGTAGGATGTACATGTAGTTTAGGAGGTTGTAGGATGTGCGTGTAGGACAGAAGTATGTAGGATGTTCATTTAGGACAGGAGGATGTAGGACATGCCATGTAGAACAGGAGGATGCAGGAAGTGCTGTTTGGAATGGGAGCATGTTCCAGCATGCAGCTTAGGCAAGTCAGACATGTGGCCCGCACAACACCAGCATGTGGTGCCCCCAGGTGAGCACCACCTGCCTTGTTGCTTTGTGCGCCTCTCCTTCCTTGTGGAGGCTTGTCCAACAGGGTACGGGCCAAAGTCGCAACACAATCCTCCATCCAACCCCAGCTCAATATTTTAGAGGTGTAGTGCAGAGGATCTGTCAGGTGTAGTATTAGTGATTATAGTCTATGCATCCAAATGTGAGGCACATCACCAAATGCAAAGAAACAAAAAACAAATGAAGAGACAATGTCAAAGCACAAAGAAAAACACCATGGAAAAAGCTCGTAATAAATCCACACCGAATTTGAATTCTACCAACCCGACAGAAGATTCCTGCCAATGAGATCCCCGGGAAAAAAACCAGAACAAACGGACATTTGAAGAACATTCTAGACATATTAAAAAAAATTGGAAAACTAGGGAGAGAATGAAAACTCAAGAAGGCCCTACAGGAGATAATGAAAAACATTGGAAAGAAACTAAAGGGAGAAAATGACTATCACCAAAATGAAGTGGAAATTATGAAAAGATCCCAGGTTTAAATGAAAAAAAGAATCTGTCATTGAGTTCCAGAATATACAAACTACTCAAAACACAAAAGAAGTAAAAAACAGACGACCCAATCAAAGGATGGAGCAAAGAGCTGAACAAGACTTCACAAGTGATGAAGTTAGAGATGGCTTGAGAACCCCTTAAAAGTGTTCAACATCGATAAGAATTAAGGAAATGGCAAATTGGAACACCTTAAGATATCAGCTCACTCCAGTAAGAATGGCTTGGATCAAGAAGCAAATGATTAACCAAGTGCTGGAGAGGTTGTGGGGAAAGGGGAATCATTCATCCACTGCTGGGGGGATGTAAACTTGTACAGCCACAAGGGAAAGTAGTGTGGAGACCCTTGGAAGACTGGAATGGATTTGGCCACCGGACCCAGCCATACCACTCCTTGAATGTACCCACAAACTCATCTTACACAGAGATACATGCAAACAGCCATGTTTATTGCAGCTCTATTCATAATGGCAGGGAGCTGAAACCAACCCAAGTGGCCCGCAACCTAACGGAGTGGATAGAGAAAATGTGGTACATCTACACAATGGAGTTCTATGCACCAGTAAAGAAAGATGGCATCATGAACTTTGCAGGTAAATGGATGGAGCTAAAAGATACCATGCTAAGTGAAGTAACACAGTCCCAGAAAAACAAGTGATGAATGGTATCCCTCATCTGTGGATGCTAGCACCAATTACCTAATTGTATGGCAAACTGAGCAACATTAATGTGATCTGAAAAAAAATCTATGCACTTATATTGTGAATCCTTTAAAAAAATAAATGAAAATTTAAAAAAAGAAAGCAGACCAAGGAACCAAAGAGCTACAAGATGAGAATGACAGGCTGCAGAAAGAAGTGGAAATACTAAAGAAATGATGGATGAAATGACAAAGGACATTGATTATTCATCAGATCTAAAGGAAAGTATGGTAAAAATCTCAGAAGCAGAATGGAAGAAGCAAAAAAATATCAGACCTGCAAGATACCACAGAGCAACTAGAATGCTCAAGGAAAGATTATGAGAAATAAAAAAAAGAGTGGCACAATCAGGAAATGTGGGACACTATGATAAGACCAAACCTCCACATCATACAGAGAGAGGAAGGAGAAGAATCCCAAGACAACAATATTTACCATATCTTCAATTAGATAATAGAAGAAAATTTCCCCCAAATGAAAAAAGACAAACCCATACAAATGCAAGAAGAACATAGAACACCAAATAGACAGGACTAGAAAAGAAATTCCCCATGCCATATAATTGTTAAAACACTAGATGCTCAAAACGGAGACAAAATACTGAAATCCACAAGAGAAAACTAACCAGTTACATCTAAGGGAAATACATCCAAATAATTGCTGACTTCTCACTGCAAACTATGAAAGTCAGAAAAATGTGGGCCAAAGTATTCCCAGTACTAAACAACTTTAGATGCCAACCCAGACTACTATACCCAGTGAAAATGTCAATTATACTTGAAAGAGAAAGAAAAATATTTCACAACATGAACAAGACGAAAGAACACATGACTAGTAAACCAATGCTTCAGAAAATCCTCAAAGCAATCCAAAGAACAGAGAAAAGGAGCAACTATCCCTAAGCAATTAAAGAGAGAAATCAACAAATGATAACAGAGTAAATACAAACCTAGATCAAGAATGCAAACAAACAAAAATAAGGTGAAAGGAAGCAACACACATCTCTCAATAATGACTTAAAATACTAATGGTCTAACCTCCCCAATCAAAAGATATAGACTGGGAGAATGGACTAGGAAACAGAATCCATCTATATGCTGTCTTCAGGAAACCCATCACACCCTCAAGGACAGACAACACCTTAGAGTGAAAGGATGGGAAAAAAAAATGCTCCAAGCTAATGGTACCAAGAAACAAGCTAAAGTGGCTATTATAATATCAGGCAAAATATATCTCAAAGCAAAATTAATCAGAAAAGACAAAGAGTGCCAGTACATCCTTATCAAAAGAACAATTAACCATGACGAATTCACATTCTTAAATGTTTATGCACCAAACTCTGGTGCACCTAACTTTATAAACGCTACTCTGCAGGTCTTCAAGACTCAGATTGATTCTAGCACACTAATACTGGGGTATTTCAACACCCCCACTGAGCCCCTTGGATAGATCAACAGGACAAAAAATAGAGACACATCAAAACTGAACAATATGATACACAAATTGGACCTCACAGTCATCTACAGAACATTCCACCCAAACATCAGAGAATATACTTTCTACTCAACACCTCATGGAACATTCTCCAAAATCAACCACATACTGGGGCACAAAAGAAATCTCAACAAGTACAAAAGGATTGAAAGTATTCCATGCATTCTATCAGACCACAGTGCAATAAAGCTCAATATGAACACCAGAATAAGCCCAACTAGCTATAAGAAGACATGGAGACTAAGAAAACAATCCTGAATAAGAAATGGGTCAGGGAAGAAATAAAGAGTGAAAAAAATTATTCATGGAACTGAACAAAAAAGACAATACAACACAAAAAATCCTGTGGGATACTTTAAAAGCAGTCTCAAAAGTGAAATTTATAGCCCTAAGTGCCCGCATCAAAGAAACAGAAAGGGAACAAAAAATATCTAACACTGCAGCTAAAAACACTGGAGAGACAATAACAAATGAACCCTAAATCCAACAGATAGTAAGAAATAACAAAAATCAGAGCAGAAATCAATGAAATAGAAACAAGGCAAACAATGCATAGAATCGACAAATCCAAAATCTGGTTCTTTGAAAAGATAAACACAATAGACAGACCACTAGCCCAGTTAACCAAAAAAAAAAAAAAAAAGAAAGACAAATTCCACATCAATAGTATTTGTGATGAAACAGGGAACATCACAACAGACAAAGAAAATATCCAGAGAATCATATGGGAATACTTCAAAAACCTATACTCCACCAAATTTGAAAACCTAAGAGAAATGGATGAATATCTGAAATCCTGGGAACTAGCGAAGCTTACCCAAGAAGAGACTGACAGTTTAAACAGACCCACAATATTTGAGGAAATTGAAGATGTAATAAAAAACCTCCCAACTAAAAAAAGCCCAGGCCCAGGTGGTTTCACAACAGAATTCTATAAAACATTTAAAGAGGTCCTACAACCATTACTACTCAAACTTTTCAGAAGGATGAAAACAGAGGGAATTCTCCAAATTTCTTCTATGAATCAGAATCACTCTAATACCAAAATCAGACAAAGATACAAGCATAAAAGAAAGCTATAGACCCATCTCATTAATGAACATAGATATAAAAATTCTCAAGAAAATGACAAATGCCATACAGACCCACATCAAAAAGATCGTCCATCATGATAAAATTGGATTCAAACCAGAGACGCAGGGATGTTCAAAATACATAAATCAATAAATATAATATGAAGTAAATGGACCGAAAGAAACAAAAAATGCATGATGATCTCAATTGATGCAGAAAAGGACCTTGACAAGATACAGCATCCCTTCATGTTTAAAGTCCTAGAGGGAATTGGACTGAAGGGAACATTCGTCAACATGACCAAAGCCACATATAGCAAACCCATTGCCAACATCATCCTAAACGGAGAAAAATTGGAACCCTTAAATGTGGGAACCCAGCAGTGCTGCCCCTTATTGCCACTCATCTTCAACATAGTGCTTGAAATGCTTGCTAGAGAAATATAACAAGAGAAGGAAATTAAAGTAGTACTAATAAGAAAAGAGGACATTAAACTATCCCATTTTTCAGGTGATATGATAGTTTACCTAAGGGATGCTAAACACTCCAACAGAAAACTTCTCAAAAGGATTAACAGTTTCAGTAAAGTTAGTAAAATTAACTTAGAAAACTCAGTAGCCTTTTTTTTACACCAACAATAAACAAGTGGAGAAGGAATATAAGAAGACCTTCCCACTCACAATAGTCTCAATAAAAATAAAATACTTGGGAACAAACTTAACCAAAGATACCACAGATCTCTACTAGAAACATTTTAAAGCCCTGCAGAAGGAGACTGAAAATAACATCAGAAGATTAAAAGACTTCCAATGCTCATGGATTAGAAAAATTAATATAGTAAAGATGTCCATTTTACCCAAATTGTTGTACAGATTCAACACAATCTCAATCAAATCTCCATGTGGCTCTTCACAGACTTGGAAAATAATCCTAAAATTCACATGAAAAAACAAAAGACCCTGAATAACCTAAAGCAACCCTGAGTGAAAAATGCAATACAGGGGGAATTGCACTATGAGACTTCAAGCTATATTACAGGCCCATAGTCATAAAGACAGCCTGGTATTGGCACAAAAACAGACCCATTGAACAATAGAACAAAATTGAAGATCCAAACTTGAGGTCATAAAATTTCAGCCACCCCATATTGACAAAGTGGCAAAAACAAACAAACAAACAAACAAAAAAAAAACCTCAATCTAGAAAGGATAGCATCTTCAGCAAATGGTGCTGTCAAAACTGGATCACCATTTGTAGAAAACAAAATTAAACCCCTACCTCTCACTCTGTACAAAAATTAATTCAAAGTGGATCAAAGATCTTAACGTGAAACCTGAAACCATGAGGATGGTAGAAGAAAAAGTCAGCAGCAACCTACAAGACATAGGTGTAGTAAAGTACTTTGTAAATCAGACAGCAGCTGCGCAGGAAATAAGGTCAAGAGCCAGCAAATTGGACCTCATCAAACTCAAAAGCTTCTGTGCAGAGAAAGAAACAATCAAGGAAGCGAAGAGAAAAACCACAGAATGGGAAGAATATCCACCCATGATACATTTGACAGAGCATTAACATCCAGAACATATAAACCTCTCAAAAAACAAAGAAGTAGGAAAACAAATGACCTACTCATAAGCTGGAGTAAAGAGCTGAACAGAGACTTCACCAGTGAGGAATTAAAGATGCCTGAGAAACATCTTAAAAATATTCAACATCATTATCAATTAAGGAAATGCAAATTAAAACCACTCTCAGATATCATCTCACTCTGATACAACTGGCTAAGATCAAGAAAACAAAAGACACCAAATGCTGGAGAAGTTGTGGGGAAAGGGTGTCACTAATTCACTGCTGGTGGGAATGTAAACTTGTACAAACATTATGGAAAACAGTGTGAACCCTTTAATAACTCAAAATGAGCCTACCACCTGACCCAGTCATACCACTCCTGGGTATGTACCCAAAAGACTCATCCTACCACAAAGATGCATGCACGTCCATGTTTATTGCAGCTCTCTTCACAATAGTGAAGAGCTGGATCCAAACCAAATGCCCCTCAACAGATGAGTGGATGACAAAAAATAGCACATCTATACAATGGAGTATTATTCAGCAGGAAAGAAAGATGACATCATGAACTTTGCAGGTAAATGGATGGAACTCAAAGCCATTATGCTAAGTGAAGTAACACAGTCACAGAAAAACAAATGTTGAACGGTCTCCCTCATTTGTGGATGCTAATATGAAACCCCCAGTTGAAAGGCAAACTGAATAACATTATTGTTATATTTCTGTTTATCTGAAAGCAACCAAGTTATTATAATGCAAATCTCTTAAGAGGTTCTAGAATTGACCCATGGCTTATTTTCAGGTTCTGTAATTGCTGTATATGGGTGGAAAGTATTATTCATATTTTAGAGTAAGATAAAATTAAAGGAGGAAAATGTGAATTCCTACACATAAAAAAGACTCAGAGAAAGATGCAGGAAATTCATGACAGAATGCATGATCTGGGATGGTGTGGAGGGGAGGGAAAGGGGAATATGTCTAGATTGAACAGAAGAATGATGTCTGAAATACACAAAACATCAATAATAACATTTTATTAAAAATTTAAATGCCAAAAAAAGAACGGGAGAATGTAGGATGTGCAAGTAGGAAAGCGACACATCTATAATGAAACTTCTACATCTAAGGCTCAGGGAACATAGTGAAAAAAGGGGTAGAATATCAATGTATTTCTCCACTCTCATCATCAAAACATCCTCATTCAACAGTTGATAATTGACTCAGAAGGCTCTACCCTCCAAATTACAGAGGACTGCATAGGGTGTGTCCTTGGGTAGGACATGTATATCAAACTTCTGACACACAAGTATCAGGCACAATAACAGAGGAAGGAAGAGAAAAACTATAAGAGCTGAGGGTGGGATGCTCACAAGGAAGCAGAGGTTTCCAGGTGCCTTAGAACTTGCTCATATGAATTGTCAGCAATTGTGACAGCATGAACAGGTGCATGCAAGCTCAAACCAGACAAAAATTCATCATAAAATTAGGAAATGTGTAAGAAGTCCCAACCTTTGCTGATGAACTATTGAAAACTGATGACTGCTGGCAAGGGGGAATTGGTTTTTTAGACATGTGGCAATAGATGGCTTGATCCCATTGAAGTTCACAGCTAAGTAAATTGCATTGTGGGGACTAGGAGGGAAGTTCAGATAAGAGAGAGGATCTATATATGATTGAGATGTATGAACTCCTGTATTATATCTTCAAAAATTCACTTAAAAAAAAAGCTTTATGGCCAGCTATGTTGGTGCTGGCCTTTAATGCCAGCACTCAGGAGGGAGAGGGAAGCTCGCAGGAGTTCAAGGCCAGCCTGATGTACACAATGCTGGGCTACAGAGAGACCGTGTTTCAAAAACACCAAAAAGAAAGTTTCATACTGGCCTGTGTATTATTGCTCTAAATATAAATTTTTAATAAATGGAGACCTAAGAATTTAAAAAAATATTTCCATGCATAGGGATAGTTATTAGTAGTGTTTTATATTTGATAATTGTTTTCATTTAGTTCCTACTTGAAATACTGCATGTCGGACTGGAGACATAGCCTAGCGGTTAAGAGTACCCACGGCTCTTGCAGAGGACGTGGGTTCGATCCCCAGCACCCACATGGCGGCTGAGAACATTCTGTAAATCCAATTCCAGGAGAACTCCAGTTCCAGGGGAATCCGACACCTTCTTCTGACCTCTGCGGCATTGCACAACACGGGTGCACAAACCTACATGCACACAGTATATTCATACACATAGAAAATAAATTTTTAAAAATTAAAAGAAAAGAAATACTGCGTGTTCTTTTGGCATTTGCACAAAAGAACAGCAGTGCATTTTGCTTAGAATTGCTCTTCCTCACCTTCCTTTGTTGCTCATCTTCTTACTTTGGATTCCCATCCTCATTATGTGTAGCCAACTCCTGATTTCATGTCATATGTGTGTACATTCCCACTATGAGAGGAAATGTGACACTGGCTTCTGTTACATTCCTCCTATTACCATCAAACAGTCCCCTATCCTTATATAATTTTCTCCTAATTTCTTGTATACATGTACACACACACACACACACAAACACAAACACACACAGTGTTAAAATTAGAATCTGTAAATAACAGACAGGAAATTTGTTTTCTAAGTATGACTTGTTTAGCTTAGGATAATATCTTTTTCACTCAGTCAAAGACATAATTTAATTCTTCTGAGTTGAGTAAAACTCCATTGTGTGTGTGTGTGTGTGTGTGTGTGTGTGTGTGTGTAACTGTTTTTTTGGTATACCTTTAAAAATTATTTATTTAATGTGCATGCATGCATGTAATGCATTAGGAGACAGTACACATACCACTTCCTTCTCTCCAAATCCTCTTCTTTTAAACCAAGTTCTACCTCCCAGGTTCACATGCTCTCTGTTTTCAATTTAATACCCATGAAATCAATTTAGTACATGAGTGTGGGATAATCTATTTGGGTAACCTGTATGAGACCATTATTTAAATTCTAATATGTCTTGGAAGACTGGAAGCAATGGTCTATATGTTAAATTTCATGGCTACTATCATTTATGATATCTGTAGGAGCTATTATTGTCTTTTTGAGACATGGGTTCACTGTAGCCCCAACTGACATGGACCTCACTTTATAGACAAGACTGGGCTTGAACTCACAGTGATCTGCCTGCCTCTGCCTCCCAAGTGCTAGGATTAAAGGCGTGCGCCACCACGCCCGGCTTTTTTTTGTCTTTTTGAGACATGGGTTCACTGTAGCCCCAACTGACATGGACCTCACTTTATAGACAAGACTGGGCTTGAACTCACAGATATAGGCTTGCCTCTGCCTCTTGAGTGCTGGGATTAATGGTGCCTGTGCTATCACACCTAGTAAGAGCTATTAATTAAAAAGTTTTAAAATGGTTATTCATGATTTGGTTAAGATCTCTGTACATCTTTAAGAATGACAACCTGATAAATAAGACTTTTAAAATTCCAAGAATGGGGCCTGGGAAGATGCTTCAGAAGTTTAGAAACTGTTACTCTTCCAGGGGAACCAGGTTGAATTCCCAGCTCCCACATGGCTACTGATATCTGTCAATAACTCCAGTTCAGGGGATCCAGTGGTCTCTTCTGGTCAGTGCAAGCTTTACATAACATTAGTGCACTTACACACATACAGTCAAAACATTCATACTCATAATATACAATTTAAATATTGTTGTAAATAAAATCCTAAAAATGCACTGTACAGTATCATGAATCCTTATGAAAGCATAAGCAAAACAAAGTCACAAACTTTGAGAATATATATTTTTATTCATTCATCTGTTAGTGGGAATGTAGTAAGTTTCCATAGCTTGAATATTCTAAACAATGCAACAATGAACATGGATGTGCAAGTGTCTCTATGGTTTCCTAATAAACAAATATAACAGTAATGTTCAGCCTGCCTTTCAACTGAGGATTTGGTGTTAGCATCCACAAACGAGGGAAGCCATTTGCAATTTTGTTTTTCTGGGACTGTGTTTCATCACTTAGCATAAGGCTAAGAGTTCCGTCCATTTACTTACAAAGTTCATTATGTCACCTTACTTTTCTGCTGAATAGTACTCCATTGTGTAGATATTGACATTTTTGTCATTCACTCATCAGTTGAGGGGCATTTGGGTTGGCTCCAGATTTTTGCTATTGTAAAGAGTGCTGCAACAGGATCGGGGATTTCCCAAGACCACCTGAAGCACAGGTAAGAGCTAGGAGCTTCAGCCAGGCAGACTGTTTAGTTTGATTTAATTGTCTTTGGCTCAATTGGCTTGTGTGGCTATGGGGGTGGAGTTGTCCTCCCAACTGGTATAAAAGTTGGGCCTGTGTGAGTCTTGAGATCAGGGATTTCCCAATACCACCTGAAGCACAGGTAGGAGCTGGGTGCTTCAGCAAGGCAGATTGATTTGATATAATTGTCTTTGGCTCAATTGGCTTGTGTCCACCTCACCCACATCTACCAAATATTCCACCCTAATACTAGAGAATACACTTTCTACTCAGCAGCCCATGGAACATTCTCCAAAATAGACCACATAGTGGGACGCAGAAGAAACCTCCACAAATACAAAAATGATTGAAATAATTTCATGCATTCTATTGGACCACAATGCAATAAATCTCACTATCAACACCAGGATAAGCCCTATTATCTACAAGAACACATGGAGACTAAACAATACACTCCTGAATAATGAATGGGTCAAGGAAGAGAGAAAGAAAGAAAGAAAAGAAAGAAAAGAAAGAAAAGAAAGAAAAGAAAGAAAGAAAGAAAGACAGAAAGAAAGAAAGAAAGAAAAGCATTTCTGGAACTGAATGACAATGATAATACAACACAACAAAACCCATGGGATATTTTAAAAGCAGTCCTAAGAGGTAAGTTTATAGCCCTGGGTGCATACATTAGAAAAACAGAAAGCAAAAGTGGAGGTTTAACACTGCAGCTAAAAGCACACAAGAGGCAACAACAGATGAACCCTAAATGCAACAGACGGGAAGAAATAACAAAAATCTGAGCAGAAATTAATGAAATAGAAACAAAGAAAACAATACAAAACATCAATGAATCTAAAAGTTGGTTCTTTGAAAGAATAAACAAGATAGATGGACCTCTAGCCCAGTTAACCAAAAGAAAGAAGGAACAACTCCAAATCAATAGAATCCTTGATGAAAGGGGAAATATCACAACAGACAAGGAAAAGATCCAGAAAATCATACGGGACTACTTTAAAAACGTATAGTCTACCAAGTTTGAAAACCTAGAAGAAATGGATGAATATCTGAAATCCTGGGAATCACCAAAGCTCAACTAAGAAGAGCTAGAGAGCTTAAACAGACCCATAATATATGAAGAAATTGAAGATGTAATAAGAAACCTCCCAACTAAAAAAAGCCCAGCCCCAGACAGTTTCACGGCACAATTCTATAAAACATTTCAAAAAGACTTACAACCATTACTATTCAAATTGTTTAGAAGGATACAAACAGGGGTAATTCTCCCAAATTCCTTCTATGAAGCCAGCATCACTCTATTACCAAAACCAGGCAAAGATACAAAAAAAAAGGAGAACTATAGGCCCATGTCACTAATGAACATAGAAGCAAAAATTCTAAACAGGATACTGGCAAATCGCATATAGACCCACATCAAGAAGATCATCCATCATGACCAAGTTGGGTTCATACCAGAGATGCAGGGATGGATCAACATATGAAAATCAATAAATATCATCAAGCCAATAAATGGACTGAAAGACAAAAACCACATGATCATCTCACTTGATGCAGAAAAAGCCTTTGACAAAATCCAGTATCCCTTCATGGTTAAAGTCCTAGAGGGAATTGGATTGGAGGGATCATTCCTCAATGTAATCAAAGCCATATACAGGAAACCTACACCCAATATCATCCTAAATGGGGAAAGGACAAAAGCATTCCCTTTAAAGGGAGGAACTAGGCAAGGCTGGCCCCTTTCACCACTCCTCTTCAATATAGTGCTTGAAACACTTGCTAGGGCAATAAGGCAAGAAAAGGAAATTAAAGGGGTACTAATTGGAAAAGAGGAAGTCAAGCTATCCCTTTTTGCTGATGAGATGATTGTTTATTTAAGGGATGCTAAAAACTCCACCAGAAAATTCCCAGAAAAAAATTAAGAGCTTCAGTAAAGTGGCAGGATACAAAATTAACCTAGAAAGAAAAGTAGCCTTTCTTTACACCAACAACAAGCAACTGAAGAAGGAATTCAAGGAGACCATCCCACTCACAATATTTTCAAAAACAATAAAATATCTAGGAACAAACCTAACCAAAGACACCAAAGATCTCGACAACGAAATTTTTTTAAACCTCTGAAGGAAATTGAAGAAGACATCAGAAGATTGAAAAACCTCAAATGCTCATGGATTGGGAAAATTAATATAGTAAAAATGTCCATTCTACCCAAACACTTGTATAGATTTAATGCAATTCCAATTAATATCCCCAAGAGTTTCTTCACAGGCTTGGAGAAAAAAATCATTAATTTCATTTGGAAAAAGAAAAGACCCTGATTAGCCAAAACAACCCTGAGTAAAAAGAGCAATACAGGGGGGATCTCGATACCAGACTTTAAACTAAACTACAGGGCTATAGTCATAAAAACAGCTTGGTACTTGTATTAGTCACTTTTCTGTTGCTGTGATAAAACTCCATAACAAAGGGAACTTATCAAAGGATGACTTTATTTGAGCTTTTGATTGATGGTTCCAGGGAATCAGAGTCCATTGTGGTGGGAGGCATGGTGGAAGGGCTGGAGCAGCAAGACAAGGTTCACATCTGGCAAAGAACAGGAATTCAAGAGAGAGAGAGAATGGAGACCACAAAGCTTGTTAAACTCACTAAGCCTGCCCCAATTACGTACTTCCTCCAGCATAGCCACACCTTCTAAGACCTCCAAGAACAGTGCCACCAACTGGAGACAAAATGTCTGAATACTTAAAGCCTATGGGGGGGACACTCTCATTCAAACCACCACATTCCACTCCCTGGCCCCCATAGTCTCCTGACCAAATAAAATGCAAAATGCATTTAGTCCAACCTTAAAAGTCCTCATAGTCTTTTCCAGTCTCAATTCTATTCAAAAGTCTATAGCCCAAAATCTCTCCTGAGTCACAGGTCAATCTCTTATCTGTAATATCCTGTAAAATCAAAAGGCAATTTACATACTCTCAACATGCATTGGAACTGAATACACATTCCCATTCCAAAAGGGAGGAGTAGAGGCATAATGAGGAAATACTGGACCAAAACAAGACAGAAAACCAGCAGGGCAAACACCAAGTCCAGTAGCTCCATGTGCAACTTCTGGGACTTGACATCCAAAGGGCTTAGATTGCTCAGCTCTTCCAGCTTTGCTTGCAACATACATCTCTTTCTTAGGCTGGTACAACTCCCTGTATGCAGCTCTCCTTGGCAAATATCTCACAGCTCTGGCATCTCGATTGTCTTCTTGGGGTCTCCGCTGACAACCAGAATTCACAATCACAGGTTCACGAAATGGCCTATCTAGGCTTTCTTTATGCAGTTATGCCCCTGCTGCACTCTGCCTTGCCTCGGCTGCTCTCTGAAACCATGGAGGAAGATCTGATGACCACTTCACTCTTGCAAACTTCATACCTCTAAAGTCAGCACCACGTGAATGAAACTGCCAAGTTTGGCTGCAAGTTTGGGATGGACCCTGTCCTATTTGAACCACATTTGCAACTTTTCTCTACCCTGAACTTGTTGGAACAGAAAACCATTTCAGTATTTTCCTTTCAAAAGTTGGAGGATTAGCTGGGTGTGGGCTTGCCCTGAAGGAACTTTTTCTGTTGATTACTTGTAAATCTCAACGCCCCTCCTTAATCACTTTAATCTCACTTTTTCCATCGTTTACTTGTAAATAACTAAGCCTATCCTTAATCACTTTAATTTCCTTATCAAATGGAACCTCTCCTTCACATGCCTTGGCCCCACCTTTATTCTTCCTAGTGCATTTTTCAGATCCAAACTGTACATTGTGCATTTCTTTCTGGCCCATCTCCTCTTCTTTACTGTAGATCTGTACAATATTCACCATTCATAGGCACGCCACCATTACTACATTAGGCTGTCCTGAAATATCCTCCGCAAAATACAGTAATCTACTGATTTTTAACAGCATCAGGCATGCATTTGGGCAGTGGGAAAACTGTTGCCAGACTCTTTATCAAAATATCCCAGTTGCTGCCTAAGTCTTTATTTTCCTCTGGAACTACATTTTTTTGCAGCAATTCTTTCTTCCAGGCTTCTACTAGAATGGCCTGTTAAGCTCTCCTTACAGTAATCAACAGCTTTTCTAGCCCAAAGCCCCAAAGTCTTCCACATTTCGCCAAACATCCACATGGTCAGGTTCTTCAGAGCCAACAGCCCACTCTATGGTACCAAATAACTGTATTTGGTGATAAAACACGATGACCAAGGGAAATTATCAAAGGAAGAGTATATTTGAGCTTATGATTGAGCGTTCCAGGGAATCAGAGTCCATTGTGGTGGGAGGCTGGAG
The DNA here is from genome assembly GCA_009823505.1 of Rhizomys pruinosus. Classification (NCBI taxonomy): domain Eukaryota; kingdom Metazoa; phylum Chordata; class Mammalia; order Rodentia; family Spalacidae; genus Rhizomys; species Rhizomys pruinosus. The sequence continues at coordinate 2,729,053 of VZQC01004543.1, forward strand.
CAGCAAGCCGAGGTTCACATCTCTCAATGAACACAGGAATTCAAGAAAGAGAGACTGGAGACTGCAAGGCTTGTTAAACTCAATAAGCCTGCCCCCAATGATGTACTTCCTCCAGCACAGCCACACCATCTAATACCTTCCAGAACAATGCCACCAACTGGAGACAAAATGTCTGAATACTTAAAGCCTATGGGGGGAAACTCTCATTCAATCCACCACAGTATAGGCACAAGAACAGACCTGTTAACCAATGGAACAAAACCGAAGATCCAAACCTGAGCACATACAATTTCAGCCACCTCATATTTGACATGGGGGCCAAGAAGACACAATGGAGGAAAGATAGCATCTTCAGCAAATGGTGTTGGCAAAACTTGATTACCACTTGTGGAAGAATGAAATTAAACCCCTACCTCTTGCCCTGTAAAAAAAGTCAACTCCAGATGGATTAAAGACCTCAAAGTGAAACCCCAAACTCTGAAGGCAATAGAAGACAAAGTTGGCAGCAGACTACAAGATATAGGCATAGGAAAAGACTTCCTAAGTCAGACAGAAGCTGTGCAAGAATTAAAGCTGACAATTGACAAATGGCACCTCATTAAACTCAAAAGCTTCTGTACATCAAAAGAAACAAAGAAGTGAAGAGAAAACCCACAGAGTGGAAGGAAACCTTCACTGCAGATACATCTGACAAAGCATTGATTTCCAGAATATATAAACTACTCAAAAAACAAAGGAGAAAAAAAAAACAAAACAAACGACCCACTCAATAGATGGAGCAAAGAACTGAACAGAGACTTCACAGTGAGGAATGAGAGATGGGCTGAGAAGCAGCTTAAGAAATGTTCAACTTCACACTAAATAATTAAGGAAAATGCAATTTAAAACCACTTTAAAAATCATCTTACCCCAGTAAGACGACTAAAACATCAATAAAACAATGAGAACAGGTAACTCGGGATGGGTTGCGGGGAAAGGGGAGCCCTCATTCAGTGCTGGTGGGAAGGTAAACTGGTACAAGCCACTATGAAAAGCAGTGTGGAGAACACTGGAAGACTGAAAATGAGTTTACCACCTGAACCAATCATAACACTCCTGGTATGTAACCCAACAGAACCAATTACTGAGAGAGACATCAGCCATATTTTTGAAGTTCTCTTCACAATATCAAGGAGCTGAAACCAACCCATGTGCTCCTCCACTGATGAGTTGATAGAGAAATGTGGTACATCTAACAATGGAGTTCTATGCAGCAGTAAAAGAAAGATGACATCATGACTTTTCAAGTAAATGGATGGAATTAGAAGATTTATGTTAAGTGAAGTAACAGAATCCCAGAAAAACAAATGACGAAGGGTAATCCTCATCTGTGGATGCGAGAGCCAATTACCTAGCGTAAGTATTTATTTTGGCAGGCTCCTTTGAGCTTTTGTCAGTAGTTGGGAGTGGTTGCAATATTGAAACATCAACAACAACAATTGAAAGGACTGCATCAAAGACTGACTGAACAGTGAACTTCTGGCTCAAAACAGTCATCTTCTATTGTTGAGAATTTGAGAAGACTGAGAAAAGATGAAAAACTTGCTTGGCAGAATGCATGACCTCTTAGGAGTGGGGTGGAAGGGTCGGGAGGGGGACACAGGCCTAGATTCGATTTGTAACATACTACATTATAGTATATATATATATATATATATAATATAATATCGATAGATTAGAAAAAAAAAAAAAAAAATAGATAGATAGATAGATAGATAGATAGATAGATAGATATCAATAAAAAAAATCAACTCCAAGTGGACCAAAGATCTCAACGTGAGACCTGAAACCCGGAAGGTAGTAGAAGAAAAAGTTTGTAACAACCTACAAGACATAGGAAAGCACTTTCTAAATCAGTCAGCAGCTGCACGGGAAATAGGGTCAACAGCCAGCAAATTGGACCTCATCGAACTCAAAAGCTTCTGTACAGCAAAAGAAACAATCAAGGAAGTGAAGAGAAAACCCACAGAGTAGGAGGAAATCTTCACTAGTGAATCCACTAACATTAACATCCAGAATATATAAACTCAAAAAACAGAGAAAACAAATGATTCACACAAAAGATGGAGTAAAGAAGTGAACAGAGACTTCAATGAGGAAGTAAAGATGGCTGAGAAACATTGTAAAAAGTGTTTAACATTATTAATAACTAAGGAAATGCCGGTCTTTTTGAGACAGGGTCTCCCTGCAGCGCTGGCTGTCCTGGAACTCACTCTGTAGACCAGACTGGCCTCGAACTCACAGAGATCCTTGTGCCTCTGCCTCCCAAGTGCTAGGATTAAAGGCGTGCCATCATTAATAATTAAGGAAATGCAAATTAAAACCACTCTCAGATATCATCTCACTCTTATATGACTGGCTAAGATCAAGAACACAAAAGTCAGCAAATGCTGGAGAGGTTTTGGGGAAAGGGGAACACTCATCCACTTCTGGTGGGAATGTAAACTTTTACAACCATTATGGAAAGCAGTGTGGAAAACCCTTAAAAGACTCAAAATGAGCCTACCACCTGACCCAGCCATACCACTCCAGGGTATATATACACCCACAAGACTCATACGACTGCAAAGATACATGCACTTCCACATTTATTGCAGCTCTCTTCACAATAGCAAAGAGCTGCCCCTCAACTGATGAGTGGATGACAAAAATGTTGCACACCTACACAATAGAGTACTACTCAGTGGTAAAGAAAGATAACATCATGAACTTTGCAGGTAAATGGATTGAACTGGAAGCCATTATGCTAAGTAAAGTAACACAGTCCCAGAACAAGTGGCAAAAGGTCTCCCTCATTTGTGAATACTAACACCAAATCCCCAGATGAAAGGCAAGGTGAACAACATTATTGTTATATTTCTGTTTATCTGAAAGCAACTATGCTGGTATAATGTAAATCTCTTAACAGGCTCTAGAATCCATCCACCACTTACTCTCAGACTCTGTAATTACTGTATATGAGTAGAAAGTATATATGCATATTTTAGAGTAATATAAAATTAAAGGAAAGCCGGGCGTGGTGGTACACGCCTTTAATCCTAGCACTTGGGAGGCAGAGGCAGGCAGATCTTTCTGAATTCAAGGCCAGCCTGGTCTACAGAGTGAGTTCAAGGCCACCTGGGGCTACAGGAGACCCTGTCTCCAAAAGACCAAAAAAAAAAAAAATTAAAAGAAGAAAATGTGAATTCCTAAACATAAAAAAAAAGAGAAAAGACAGAGAAAGATGCAAGAAAGTTATGGCAGAGTGCATGATCTGGGGTGGGGGGAAGGGAAAGGGGAATATGTCTAAACTGAACTGAGAAATGATGTCTGAAATGCACAAAACATTAATAAAACCGTTAAAAAATAATTTGAAGAGCCGGGGATGGAGATAAGGCTCTGTATGCAAGCACTTGCTGCTCTTGCAGTGGACCCAGGTTCATTTCCCTGAATGCTACTCACTTTGGGACACAAACCTCAGGTATTTTAATTCTAGGATTATCTAGGCCTCTTCTGGTATGTTTTCTAAACAGGCATGCATATGGTGCATAAATATGTTTGCAGATAAGCTGCTCGTTTACATAAATGCAAATAAGGTTTTCAAAACTTATTATGGGGTGCCGGCCGCCATCTTGAGCTGGGCAGCTAGATCTCCAGCGCGTCTTCAGCTCTGAGGAGGAGGGGCGTCCAGGCGGGAAAAGTGAGGAGCCTTGCTCAGGGGGAGGAAGAAGAGAGGGTGCGGCATAAAGAGTCACCAGCGTGGGTCCAGGGCTCCCAGGGGCGGCAGCTGTGCTTCAGCAAAATGGCCAGGGCTGGAGGCTCGAGAGGAGAAGATGGTGCACTTCAGGTCACACCCATCCCCAGCCCACAGCACCGAGGCGCTGACCGAAGCTTTCAAGCTCTTCATGCTCAGCAGCGCGGCGTTCATGGGCTCTGACGTGGAGCTCTGGAGCTTCCTCTGTGGCCTCAAGAACCGCTTCACCCCACAGGTCCTGCGCAGCAAGGACGTCTATGGTTACACCTCTTGCTGCAAGCTGGTGCTGCAGGCCAGGGCGCCCTCCAGCCGCTCCCTGCACCGGCCCGGTCAGCGCGGAGCGTCCAGCAGGGGGCGCCGAGGAGCCAGGGCCTCGCAGGGCCGCAGGAAGCCGGCGACCCGGGTCCCTGAGGAGCACGGGCCTGCCGCGCCCTGCTTCGGAGGCCGCACGCTGGAGGAGATCTGGAGGGCGGCCACCCCGATGCTGACCAGCTTCCCGACCATCCACGTCGGCGACGACGTGTGGGAGGAGCGCGGCCTGGCGGAGGCTCGGGAAGGACTCACCAAGTGCTGTGAGTGGACCTGGACCCTGTGTTGAGGCTCCGCCGTTCCAGATGCTGTGGACTTGATGCGCCGGCCCGTGGCGCCCTCTGTCGGCTGCGTCCCTCGTGGGGAGATGCGGGGGGAAGAACAAGTGTCAGGGTTTGCAGAGATGGTCCTGTTGTACTGTAAGCGGGGACAGGTCCTGGGGTGATGTGAGGCCCTCACCAGCGTCCAAGGGGTGCGGCGCCATGTTCCGGGACTGTGGGACAGGTGAGACCCCGCCTTCTCCCTGCCTGGCCTCGGCGGCCATCTGGACCCTCGGGGAGGTCTGTACTGCAGCCCTGGGCTGAGAAAGCTTCAGACTGTGGGGCAGAAGCATTTCCTCCCTTTGGAGTCCACCTCACTGGTCTGGAAGTCCTCCAATGTCATTTTTCCCCCAAAGGAATTTGCTTTCCTGCTAGTGTATTGAAGCCAGAACTTTGCTCGCTTTTTATTCTCCTGTTGTATTTTTGACTGCCAGCCCCTCTTTCTGGACTGAAGATCATCTTCTTTTCTTGGTGTTGTACTGATGTGCGCTCAGAGTATTCTGAAGCACACTCATTTTCTAAGTTTTAGGGATTCCAATGCTTTGGCCAAGGATATTTTTTAAGAGTTTCAAGCTTACGACTATTGGTCATGAAAATATTTGTATGGCTTTGAATTTCTTGAGCTCAGTTGTTACAGAGATGCAAACCACAACTATTTAAAAAAAATTAAGGTGTTTATATAAAGGCGTTATATTGAAAGTTAATACTTATGTTTATTGATCTCCTAAAAAAAATACCATAAAATTTTGTTTAGGAAAAGTTGACTTGTTAAAATTGAAGTGTATTGGAACCAAGTGGCTTTCGATAAAAAGTGAATAAATTGGGAAAAGCATGTTGGCTGTAAGAATGACTGGAATCCAGTTGTAGGTGACTTGGCCTCCTGTCCTGGGCTAACAGACAATCTAGAAATGTTAATGGAAAGAGAACTTACTTTAGAATGGACGTTGCCCAGGAGACATTGTGAATAAAGTGGTAAACAGAATGCCCAGTAGAATTCCCAGAGCTATGACTGATCTATAGGGAGGAGTGGAGGCATTTCTTGGTATCAGATAACTGGTTGAAATTGTTTGGGGCAAAATAGAACTCTTTGTTTCTTTGCTTCTGATGGTGGATAACGAGAAATGTCCCGATGAATGTTCATTGCCTTTATGAAAATTATGGCAATTGGTTTACTTTTTTGTCCTAGGAATTTTCTTTTTATCTTCTTTCCATTTATAATTGTGTTTGCAATCTTTGTTTGACAGCTGAAGGCCACGGGAATCAAATGTGCAAGCCATACAGGGTCCTGACTCTTCTTTTACACCTTTGTAACAGTGTGTATACCATATGGCCCAGGGTGGAATTCTTGATGATCCAAGTGTCTTTGGTCACTAGTGACAGCAAGATTTAGTGACTTTTAGCCAGTGGTGCCAACAGCCTACTGTTTCTGCAATGCCTAAAGTGTTAAATAGTGCTTTTCTCCCACAACTTCAGATTTAAGTGTTCTGCCATGGGACATCCATACTGGGCTGGAGCTGGACATGTTAAACCCTCAATAGTAAGGTTAGTCTCTGCTTGGCAGCTTAGAATGAGAGTTGCAGTTCTGGCTCTTGTGTTCCTAGAGTTCAAATGGCATAGCTTTCTATAACGATTATTTTAGGTTTAATTCTTCATGAAAATAATGTTGGGACTTTAATTTTTATACATATGTATAATAAAAGTTATATATATATATATATATATATATATATATATATATATATATATATATATATGCATATATGACTTCATACCAGTTTTCCTGATTAGCCTCATAGTCTTTTATTCACTACTCAGGGATAACACATTGTTACAAATATTAGTTGAGTAAATAAAAGTGAATAATTCTGAGAAGGTGCATGTTACAATTGTGTCGTGGGAAACTGAGGCATTCTTTTGGTTATTAGCTTCCATTGCCAAATGTATTTCAGGTATGTAGGATTTTCTTCCCCAAAATATATAGTTAACTTTTATAGCTAAGTAGCGCCTGATGAAAATGCATTTATACCATTTCACTTGTATAAAGTTTTATAATAATTAAAATAATTCCAGTGGCCATATTAGAATATAATTTCAACATGTAGCTCATATAGGTGTTTTACCAGAGGATTCTGAACCTGGACTTCACTGAGAGGAGAAGGTCTCACACAAGTGAAACCTAATCAGTGACACCTTGCATTTTTTATTAAATACTGTAACAATGAAAAATACCACATAACATAAATATAAAGTAGTATTCTGCAGAGGCACTTGTCTCTGGAAGTAAATGCTATGAATATTTCAGAATGATTTCATGGAACAAATTAAAAAGCACTAGGTATAATCTATCCATTTAGTTTTTTTTTTTTTTCATAGTTAGGAATTTAACAGGCTTAGAAAATACTAACAAATTGAATCTAGTAACAAAAAAAATTGAATCTTTTTATCTTTTTTTTAAGTCTAGACAGTTTTACTGAAAAAGCATCGGAAATTTCTCACCCCAATTTAAACCTTCTGCCCACCTACTAAATGTAGATCATTTCCTGCTCTGACCTTGTCTTGTAGATAGAAAATTGTTTCCCTTTCAGGAAATACATTCTTCAAGAGCCAATGGACTCTCATGACATATATCCCAGTAAACTCCATCTTCTGAATGAATGTGAATGTGTTTAGACAAGGAGATCACCTTGTTGCTTTTAGCCCTCTGTTCTTCCTGGTCTTCCCAGGTGTGAAGTAATCTCTTTCAGTGGATCAAACTTCCTCAAGTCACAATTTTCCACTCTTATGTTCTATAAAACCTGCCTTGGATTTCATTTCCTTGTCCTTCTGCATAGCTACAAGAATTACGTGGAAACATCTCTTAATGTGTTTGTGAAAACAAGAAGGCTGAGATTAATGACATCCAGGTCTGCTGCATGGGACACTGGTGTTAATGTGGCTGAGAAAGTGTAGTGTGCATTTCTAAGTAATTCCTGTCCAGATCCATGTTCTTTAGTCCTTTGGTGGTTAAGGTTTTTCACTCATTCCACTAATAAAGTTGGAATATTTCTCCCTACCCTCTTAGTAGTATAATATCCTGAAATAGCTCCACTTATCTACTCTTTAGACAATTTCTGCTACTGCTGGGCTTTTTCACGTTTCTTTTCCTATTTCTTTTTTTATGCTTTTATTGATGTTTTGTGTATTTCAGACATTATTTTTCAATTCAGTTTAGGCATGTTCCTTTCTCTCTTCCCCCTACCCCACCCCAGATCATTCATTCTGCCATAACTGTACACACCTTACATTTTTTTAACTGAGATTCTTGATGTTTGTTTCTTGTATGCTTATTTACTTTGGTACAGTTGAATTTATGGACAATGGATCTGTGTCTTATTTGAGCTGACTGGTTACAGTTTAGATTTGTTTGCCCATCCTGAGTTGGATAATGGTTCAACTGAGCTCTTTATAGGTTGTGGTATTTCTGATATGTGAAGTAAAATGTAAAAAAAAATCTTTATTTTTGCCAAGTTTTCTGTAGGGAAACCTATGTTGCAACTTTGAAAATGTGAAGAAACATCTAGGATAGTTGATGAGTATATTCATGAGAAAGTGACAGTTTCCTGGGTACCCATGGACAGGTTGTGAAAAAAACTTGCCATCAAGGCCTTTGTGGTGAAGCATCTATTACTGTCCTCTAAAGTGAGTCTGTAGCTTAGTTTGTGTACAGTTATTTTTTAAACAAGTCTTGCCTTCTGCTATATCTCAAATGGTGCAGTAGGGAGGGCATCTAGGAGGAAGTATATTAACTTGCTTTTTATTTTTGATTTTTGAGTGTCTACATAGGATAGGCACTTGAGATAATCATTTTGTATTTTTAATGTCGTTTTCTTCCTATTCCTGTCAAACATCAACTTACTTTTAATTTCTTAAGCCAGTAATATCACAATAGTTGAGGGCAAGCTCCATTGTTGATAGGGCAATGTTGTGGTGTGTATTTATTTTGTCTGAGTACTCTATTGGACAAGTGTAATTTAAGCTGGTGACTCATACCTTTGATTTGCCATGTGCACATGATACTACTATTTTCAAGAACACTTTAATAAAACAAGTTTATAAATATTGGAATACAAAAACATTACAATTTTGAACTCAAAGGTTTTTGTTATTTTAAGGATTGCAACAATATTCTTTAAATCGGTGATTTTTAATGAACATACATACCTAATATTTACTTCTTGGTGTACTCAAATAATTTTTTGATAAACTGTTATGTCTTAACTGCATTAGAAAGCAATTGTTTGTAATGGAACTGACATGTTTCTCTGGAGAGTTTAATATACATATGAGTGGGATTTACAATTTGGTTGTAAGTTGCTTTTTTTTAAGTTTACTTTTTTTCAATTTATTTACTTTTAAAAAACTTTTAATGGGTTTTATTTTTTATTTTTATTTTTATTAATGCTTTGTGTATTTCATACATCATTTTCCAATTCAGTTCAGGCATATATCCCCTTCCCTTCCACCCACCCCACCCCTACCCATCTCAGATCATGCATTCTGCCATAACTTTTCTGCATCTTTCTCTGTTTCTTTGTTTTGTTTTCATTTTTTTAACAATCAGTGATAATTTCTGAGTACAAGCATCCTTCATGTAAAACCAATTTGCAAGCAGTTGTGCCCAAACCCACACAGCTCATGAGTCCCACCATCCAGCAGGGGGGGGGTGGGGCTTGTATGTTCACTCAAGTTGATCAAATGAGTGTCCAGTCTATATTGTTGTAGTTTCACCATTCACCCCAATCGCAGCCCTTACATTCTACCATGCCCCCTCTTCCGCAGATTGTTCCCTAGAATAGAAAAGGGGCACAGGTGGATGAGAAGAGAAACAGTCTACTTTCTCTGGAGCTGTTGTCTTGGTCTCTAGTCAATTCTGGCTGTTTTCATTCATGGGCTGCCAGCTTGTCCAGGCATAACTTTTCTATCCTACTAATGAAGCACATGCAATTAGGTATTTAGGTATTTAAACAGTATAATATATAGCTTTTCGATCCTACTAATGAATCACACGCAATTAGATATATAGGTATTTAAACAGTACTAATTGTTATGGTAGGTTACTTTGGTATAGACACAGATGTTTGGATGGTATGTTAATCCATGAATTACATTTTCTTCTGTTAAGTATGACAGGGTCTTCATGTGGTTTATAACATCTCCTAACCATTAGAGGATGTAAGCTTGTGGCATCAGCCATGGGTTATTCCTCCAAGGAGAGAGCTAATAGCCAATTAGATTTGGGATATACAGACATATGGCTGCCACTGCTGCACAGTATTTCCAGGCAGGTGAGGTGTAGCTGGTGCTGACGGAGGAGTCTTGCTTGACTCAAGGAGACCTATATTTGCTTTATTGGTTTAGTGGCCTTTGGTAACACTCTCTGGCATTCCAGAGACCATCTGTATACTTGCAAGTGCGGTCTCCATACATCTTTCCCATGTTTATATCAGGTCTTCAACAGCAGGGCCTTATCGCCTCTCTTCCTGCAGATATCCCAGTTTGGAGGCAAGGAGCCTTTACCTTTTGTGGGGGCTTGGATCCCCTGGCCAACATCTCCTTGGTAGAATAATCCATTGTTGATGTCAGAGCTCCTGTATTAATATATTATTTTGCTTAAGTGCATAGCTGAAGGAGACTGTAGTTATATTGGTTCTGAATAGAGAATAATCCTTTTCCCAGTTTCTATGTCCATTAGTCAATTAAAGAAGGTAGTTTACCAATTTTATAAGAGAATACCTCTATAACAGCTGGCTCCAATCTACAGCTGGAGAACGACCTCATCATCATCATATTTCTCCTATTTCTATGGGGGGAGTTAAGAAAGTCTCTTGTTTATAAACCTAAGAATGTTGTTAACATCGCTAATAATTAAGGAAATGCAAATTAAAACAACCTTAAGATACCATCTTACTCCATAGACTGGCTAGGATCAAGAAAACAAATGATGCCAAAGTGCTGGAGAGGGTTGTGGGGAAAGGGGAACACTCATCCATGCTGGTGGGAATGTAAACTTGTGCGCCACTAGGAAAACAGTGTGGAGAACCCTTTAACTCCAAAATGACTTGCCATTTGGACCCAGTCATACCACTCCTGGGTATTACCCACAAGACTCATCTTACTGCAGAGATACATGCACAGCTATATTTATTGCCGCTCTGTTCACAATAGCAAAAACTGGAATCAACCCAAATGCCCCTCAACTGAGAGTGGATAGAGAAAATGTGGTACTGTGCACAATGGAATTCATGCAGGGTAAAGAAAGACAACATCATGAATTTGCAGGTAATGGATGGAGATAAAAGACATCATGTTAAGTGAGTAACACAGTCCCAGAAAAACAAACGACAAATGGTATCTTCATATGTGGATGCTAGTACCAATAACCAGTTATAAATATTTCTTTGGAGAGGGATGCATATTAAAAGAACCACAACAGAAAGATTGCATCCGAAAACTGACTGAAATGGTGATCGGGAAGGGTGGGGGGGTGGGGAGGGACACGGGTGTATATTCGATTGGTGCATATTTAATTGACGTGAGTTCAACAAGTATCCAGTTTTGCCCAGACTCTGTCTACAGGATACATGGTGTTTTAGGACTTAGTAAAAGTAAATATGTGTATATTAAACAACATTGGTTTAAAGGCTGATAAAAACGGTAATGTATCTGAGTTAATTTGTGATATATATTGCTGTTGTCCACATTAGCTTTAATTAAAAACTGTATAAAAATTACTTTGGGATTGGTATAAACAAATGTTCTCTATAATTTTGCTGTCATATAGTATCACCTGGTAGCAATCTCTTTCACCTATAGGATGATTTAATTTAAAAATAAAGTTTGTGGGGCTGGAGCGATGGCCTAGCGGTTAAGAGCGCCGACCGCTCTTGCAGAGGACCCGGGTTCGATCCCCAGCACCCACATGGCGGCCGAAAACCGTCTGAAGCTCCAATTCCAGGAGAACTCCAGTTCCAGGGGAGTCCGACGCCCTCTTCTGACCTCTGCAGCAATGCACGTCACGGGTGCACAGACTTGCATGCAAAACAATACATTCATACACATACGGAAATAAATAAAATTTAAAAAATAAATAAATAAAAAAAAATAAAAATAAAGTTTGTTTCCCAAGATAACCACATACAGTAACCCAAAACAGCATGGGTGAACTTGATGAAATCTGTGCCTTGATTCTACCCTATAGGTATGTATAATACAACTGCTTTTTTGAGACTCATGGGTCAAAAATAAAACCTAAAATAAAAAGGGGGATATAGATAGATATGAAAACTTTTTGTCAAAAAACATTGCAATTCAAATCTTAAAACTAACTACGGGAAAGGATTTGTATGTTCCAACAGGCCAGAATATCACCAACTTAATGGCTGAGAAAGAAAATGCAGCTTTTCAGTGAGTACGATGTACCAGAAAGTGCCAGCAGAAGGATTGACTCCTCTGGGCATTGAAGGGAAGAAATGCCTCAGATTGCTACAGACATTAGGCCCCTCTCTGGATCCTACTAGTAACAAATATTTTTAATGAATCCAAATGAAGCTTACCTTCTAGGTGCCGCAACGTTTTTAATGTAAGTTGCTTTTATATGGATATAAATATTTTATTGATGTTTCGTGTATTTTATGAATCATTTCTCAGTACAATTTAGACAAATTTCATTCTCCATATTCCCCACCCACAACAGTTCATGCATTCTTCCATATATGTCTTGTACTTTTTTCTCAGTCTTTTTAAAGTTTTTGTCTGCAGAGTTTTATTGTTTGGGCAGAAGGTAACTGTTTCAGTCAGTTCTGTGACCCAGTAATTTTGTCATTGTTGTTCCCTCCAATTTCTATTGCTCCAAAATATGCCTATATATACAACAAATATATACCAATATTATGATCTCTGAAAATACACCATATGTTAATTCCAAAATATGTTTAGAAGTTCACATTTTCCCTTTAATTTTTATATTATTCTAAAATATTAATACATACCTTCCATCTATATGCCACAATTACAAAGTCTGAAAATAAGTGGTAATTTAATTCTAGAGTCAATTAAGGGATTCACATTTTAACAGCACAGTTGCCTTCAGATAAAAAGAAATATAACGTTAACATTCCTCAGCTTACCTTTCAACTAGGGATTTGGTGCTAGCATCTACAAATGAGGAATAGCACTCCTTGTTTGTGTTTCTGGGACTGTGTTACTTCACTTCGCAAAATGGCTTTGAGTTTCATCCAAATACCTCCAAAGTTCATGATGTCATCTTCCTTTACTGCTGCGTAGAACTCCATTGTGTAGATGTACCACATTTTCTCTATCCACTCATTGATTCAGGGACACTTGTGCTGCTTCCACCTCTTTGATATTGTGAAGAGAGCTGCAATAAACTTGGATGTGTATGGATCTCTGTGATAAAATGAGTCTTGTGGGAATACACCCAGGAGTGGTACAACTGGGTCAGGTGTTAGGCTCGTTTTCAGTTTCTTAAGAGTTCTTCACACTGCTTTCCATAGGAGTTACATGAGTTTGCATTCCCACAAGCAGTGGATGAGTGTTCCCCTTTCCCTACAACCTCTCCAGAATTTGGTGTCTTTTGTTTCAGGCATATCAGAGTGATATTATATCTGAGTGGTTTTAATTTGCATTTCATTAATTGTTAATGATGTTGAACACTTTTTAAGATGTTTCTCAGCCATCTTAAATTCCTCACTGATGAAGTCTCTGTTCAGCTCTTTACTCCATCTTTTGAGTAGGTAATTTGTTTTCTTCTTTGTTTTTTGAGTAGTCCATATATTCTGGACGCTAATACTCGGCAGATGTATCAGCAGTGAAGGTTTCCTCCTACTCTGTGGGTTTTCTCTTCACTTCCTTGATTATTTCTTTCAATGTACAGAAGCTTTTCAGTTTGATGAGGTCCCATTTGTTGGCTGCTGAACTTATTTCCTGCTCATCAGCTGTCTGATTTAGAAATTCTTGTAGGTTGTTGCTAACTTTTTCTTCTATCACCTTCAGAGTTTTGGGTTTCATATTGAGATCTTTGATCCACTTGGAGTTAATTTTTGTACAGGGTGATAGTAGGGGTTTAATTTTGTTCTTCTAAAAATGGTGATCCAGTTTTGCCAGCACCATATGTGAAGATGCTATCCTTCCTCCATTGAGAGTTTTTTGTCCGTTTGTCAAATATGAGGTGGCTGAAATTGTATGAGCTCAAGTTTAGATCTTCAACTTTGTTCCATTGGTCAATGGGTCTATTTTTGTGCCAGTACCAGGCTGTCTTTAGGACTAAGGCCCTGTAATATAGCTTGAAGTCTGGTAGATCAATCCCCCTGTATTGCATTTTTCACTGAGGTTTGCTTTAGCTATTTAGGGTCTTTTGTTTTTCCATATGAATTTAATGATTTTTTTTCCAAGTTTGTGAAGAAAGTCATGGAGATTTTGATTGGGAATGAATTGAATCTATATATGGATTTAGCTAACATGACATTTTTACTATATTAATTTTTCCAATCCATGAGCATGGGCGGTCTTTCCATCTTTTGATGTAATCTTCAATCTCCTTCTTCAGGGGTTTAAATTTTTTGTTGTAGAGATCTCCAGTATCTTTCGTTAAGTATGTTCCCAGGTATTTTATTATTTTGAGGCTATTGTGAGTGGGAAGGTCTTCTTATATTCCTTCTTCACCTGATTATTGTTGGTGTAAAGAAAGGCTATTCATTTTTCTAGGTGTTTTTTGTATCCTGCCACTTGACTGAAACTCTTAATCATTTATAGAAATTTTCTGTTGGAGTTTTTAGCATCCCTTAGGTAAACAATCGTATCATCTGCAAAAAGGGGTAGTTTAATTTCCTCTTTTCTGATTAGTCCTCCTTTAATTTCCATCTCTTGTCTTAATTCCCTAGCAAGCATTTCAAGCCCTATGTTGAAGAGGAGTGGCGATAAGGGGCAGTCTTGCCAGGTTCCCATCTTTAAAGGAAGTGGCTCCAAGTTTTCTCCATTTAGGATGATTGCAGTGGGTTTGCTATACATAGGTTTGAAAGTGTTGAGGAATGTTCCCTTCAGTCCAATTCCTTCTAAGACTTTAAACATGAAGGGATGCTGGATCTTATCAAAGACTTTTTCTGCATCAATTGAGATGATCATGTGGTTTTTGTCTTTCAGTCCACTGAAATTATTCCATGCATTCTATCAGAGTACATTGCAATAAAGCTCAATATGAACAATAGAATAAGCCTTACTAACTACAAGAACACCAGGAGATTAAACAACACAATCCTGAATAATGAATAGGTCAGGGAAGAAATAGTGAACTAAAAGTTGGGGTTGGAGAGATGGTTCAGTGGTTAAGAGCACTGACTGCTCTTGTCGAGGACCCGGGTTTGATTTCCAACACCAACATGGCAGCTAAGAACCGTCTTTAACTCCAGTTCCAGGGGAATCCAACGCACCAACATACATGCAGACAGCACACTCATACACATAAAAAAAATAAAATAAATCAATAAACAAACAAATAAAAGTAGATTTTTTTAAAAAACAGAGTGAAATAAAGGTATTCATGGAATTGAATGAAAAAGACAATACAACATTACAAAACTGTGGGGTACTTTAAAAAGATGTCTTGAGAGGCAAATTTATAGCCCTAAGTAGCTACATCAAAATAACAGATAGGGAACAAATAAATACTGCAGCTAAAATCCCTTCAAAGACAACAACAAGTGAACCCAAAACCCAACAGAGAAAAAAAATAAAAATCAGAGCAGAAATCAATGAAATAAAAATCAACGAATCCAAAATCTTGTTCTTTGAAAAGATAAACAAAATAAACAGACTTCTAGCCCAGTTGACTAAAATTAAAAAAGAGCAATTCCAAAGCAATAGTATCATGATGAACAGAGAAACATCACAACAGACAAAGAAAAGATCCAGGCAATCATATGAGAATACTTCAAAAACCTATACTCCACTAAATTTGAAAATCTAAGAGAAATGGATGAATATCTGAAATCCTGGAAACCAAAAAAGCTTAACCAATAAGAGAGTGACAGTTTAAACCGACCCATAATATTTTTTTAACATTTTTTTATTGATGCTTTGTGCATTTCATACATCATTTTCCAATTCAGTTCAGGCATATCTCCCCTTCCCTTCCCCCCCACCCCCACCCCAACCGAGATCATGCATTCTGCCATGACTGTCCTGCATATCTCTCTGTTTTTTTTTCCATTTTTTAGTTATAAGTGATAATCCATGAGTACAAGCATCCTTCATGTAAAACCAATTTGCAGGCTGTTGTGCCCAAACACCCACAGCCCCACCTTCCAGCGGGGGGTGAGGGGTTGTATGTTCAAACAGGTTAATCAAATGAGGGTCCAGACTACATTGCTGTAGTTTCACCCTTCACCCCAATCGCAGCCCTTACATTCTACCACGCCCCCTCTTCCGCAGATTATTCCCTGGGCTTAGAAAAAGGGCACAGGTGGATGAGAAGCAGAACAGTCCACTCTCTCTGGAGCTGTTGTCTTGGATTCTGGTCAATTCTGGCTGTTTCCTTTCATGGGCTGACGTCTGTCAGGTTTTGTCTATATGAACAAGAATTAAGTTATGTATTTAAACATTGCTAATTGTTATGGTAGGTTCTTTGGTATAGACATATATTGTTTGATGAATGTTGATATGATTTTTTTCCTGGTTATTGATGGGGTTTACTGTGGTTATGATATTCTATCCTGTAGGATTAGCTTGTGGATAGCATGGGTTTCTAAGGAGAGACATAGCATAGATTTGGGTATCAGGCAATGGTTGCTCTGCTGCAAATTTTTCCAGGCGGTGAGGTGTAGCTTGGTGCTGACGGTGGAGTCTTGCTTGCTAAGGAGAACTGTTTGCTTTTGGTTTTGTTAGGCCTTGGTACATTTGGTATTACAGGGATGTACTTGCATGTTTGGTATATGATCTTTACTGTTCGATCAGGTCTTCAAGGGACTTATCGTTCTTCTTGCAGGTAGTCCAGTTTTGAGGAAGGAGCTTTAATTTTGTGGGGCCTTTAGATCTGGCAATCTCTGGTGGAATATCAGTTATGATGTAGAGTCTGATTGATTCTTCTCAAAAAGGAGGGGGGAAGGAGAGTTAGTCAATGAAGGGTCTGACATCAGTTGGTTTACGGGAGAATGTTGGAGGGGATTAAGCCACAAAGGTAAAGGTCCTTGCTCTAACTGGGATACTGCAGAAGAGAGGCGTAAGTCTGTGCTTGAGACTGATGCTAAACTGGGAAGATGCTTGAGACAATGCAAGTGTACGTTGGCTTGGAATACAAGAGTGTTAAGGCCATACATAAGAAGTAGTTCTCTTGGAGTAGCAAGATCACGTTCAGAAGCTTACCTATTGTGGAAAATGTGCGATGATGGCAGCATATGCTGTTATTCCATCTTTGGCTATTGTTCTTCTTGGGAATGATCTGGTGAATGACAGAGCTTACTCTCTAGGTTGGAGAATCATAGCAGAGTAAGAATCATTTTAAGGAAATGTAGTTCATGGAATTATCTAATTATGTTATAACGTAACTACATAAATTAATGCGGTTAGTATTATAATTGCTTGTGCTTTTAGTAGGTGAGGTTATTCTGGACAGACTGTCGAATGAAGGACAGCCAGATTGCCGATCAAGACAAGCTAGAGAGTGGGACTGTTTGTTCATTGTGCCTTTTTCTAAGCCTAGGGAATAATCTGCCGAAGATGGGGCATGGTAGAAATTAAGGGTTGAGGGGATTGAGGTGAATGGTGAAAAGACAATGTGTCTGGCATCTTTGTTAACTTTGTTTGACATACTATCATCGTGGAGGTGGGGTGGGTTGTTTGGGGCACAGCTGCAATATGTGTTTTACATGAATATGTATTATGGATTATTTTATTTAAAATGAAGAGAGTGAGGACGTCATGGCAGCATGATGTCTGGTTGGGGTGGGGGTGGGGGGAAGGGAAGGGGATATGCGCCTGAACTGAATTGGAAATATGTTGTGCAAAGAAATAATGTTAATAATATATTTGGGTGGTTTAAAACTGTACTTCTTTTGGTTAGCTTTATGTTGGTTTAGGAGTTTCGATTTGATGCCATTTCTTTAGTTTATATTAGTGGGTAAGGTTTTTTTGAAGTTTCTATATGATTCTGGTTTTTCTTTGTTGTTGTGTGTTTTCTGTTCATTGATTATTGTTTTGGTTGCTCTTTTTTAATTTTAGGGTCCAACTGGCTAGAAGTTTTTTTTTGTTTTCTTTTGAAGAAGATTTTGGATTCGTGTTGTTTTATTTATTGATTTCTGTCTGATTTTTTTTTTTTCTTGTTGGGTTTTGGGTTCATTTGTTTTTTTTTTTTTTTTTTTTTTTTTTTTTTTTTTTTTTTTTTTTTTTTTTTTTTTTTTTTTGTGTGTGTGTCTGTGTGTTAGTCTATTTTGCGACTTTCCTTCGTTTGTATGTTTTGTATGCTTTAATTCATTTTATGAATAATTTATTTCCTCTGTTTTTTAAAAATTACTTTTTATTGTTGTTTTGTTTAATTTATTTTTTTATGTGTATGAGTGTGCTGTCTGCATGTATGTTGGAGCGTTGGGTTTGGATGGGTAAAGACGGTTCTTAGCTGCCATGTTGGTGTTGGATATAGGGTCCTCGACAAGAGCAGTCGTTCTTTACCTGACATTCTAACCAATTTTAGTGTGTTTCTGATTTCTTATTCTGGATGTGTTGTTTAGTTCTTGGTGTTCTTGTGTTGTAGGTTATTTATTGTTCTGATTGGTTTATTGAATGGTATCTGTAGAATGTGGAATTGTGTGAGACAAAAATGTCATTATTGTGCAGAATGTCTTTGTAGAAGATCCCTTCATGTTTAAGTCTTAGAGGAATTGGTGGGGAAATTTACTTTCAACTAGTTACATGTATCTAATGGAGAACTTGGAGCTTTTTAATGGTGGAAGATGCTTATGACTTTTCAATAGGGCTTGAAATGTTGCTAGGGATTAGAAGAGATGAATTCGGAGGACTAATCGAAAAGGGATTAATCTCATTTTTGCAGATGATAGTTGTTCTAAGGGATGCTAATCCAAAGAAGTCTTAAATGATTAAGAGTTTAGTCAGGCGGATGACACTTGATACTTTTACAAATATCAGGTGAAGAAGGTATAAACTTCATATTAAATTAATCTGGATATTTGAAGAATTACTGGAGATTTCTAAACAATTAACCCTAGGGAGATTGAAGATTATACGATGCTGTCATGGTTGGAAATTAGATATGTATGTATGTTAGCTAATCATTTAGTTTTATTCAATGAAAATCTCATGTTTCTTACTTGAAAAAGTATTAATTCATATGAAAAAAAGACTAATATGCTAAGAATCGTGAAAATGCATAGGGGGATTTGATTCAGATTAGTTTTAGGGCTTAGTTAAAGCGGGTATGGCAAAAAATGACATTGACCATGGGTTGAGATAAACTTGAGTTAATTTAGCACTTATATTTTGACGGAACTGCAATGGAGGAGATAGTTAATGGTGTGGAATGGTCCATTGTTTTTTAGAAGAAATTACCTATATACACTGTTAAAATTACATCCGTGGTAGGATTTATTGACAAATCTTGAAGGTGTAGAAGAAGTTAGAACTAAGAATTCTAAAATAGACAGTGATAGGCGGATAAGTTAGTCAGCAACATGGGTCATAAACTGAAAAGTCTGTAATTGAAAGAAATTAGGAAGTGAGAACAGTAGGGGTTACTGTGAACATTGGAGTATGTGCGTCAGGATGATTTGGATAATAACAGATTCTTAAAGATGGTAAGAGCTGAAGAGACTTCATCAGTGGGTTTAAGATGGTGAAATTTAAAGTGTTCACTCATTAAATTATGAAGCAATTTACTCAGATATTGTATCTTGGATTGCTGATAACAGAAGTTCTGAGAGGTTGTAGGGAAGGGGAACATATGGCTTGTGGATGCAATATGTATCTATGGAAGCGTGTGAAAGATCCTAAGAAATGAAATCGCCTAGATGACGTTGGTCATTGGGTGTATTAAGTTTATCACAGAGATCATACAATCAGTTTATTGGAAGCTTATTTCAAGGGTGAGAGAGTGTTGAATATATGGATAGAGAATGTGGTAATTACTGGGTTTTAGCAGCAGTGGAAGATGATATGATTTGGAGGTATTTGGATAAACTAAGTATTTTGGAGTGAGTAAAGTCAGACACACAGGAGTGTTATTATCAATTGTGTAGATGTAGATAATATAGTTGAGGTAGCTGAGGATTGTTAGTATATTTCTTTTTATTGGATGTGCTGTTATGATGTGATCTAATTGACTCTGCATTAATTACCATTATTTCGACTTGTAATTGTAGGTTGATGGGAGGGTATGTTATTTTTAGAATAATTAAAATTAAGGGAAATGTGCTTCTAAAGTATTTGGATTACATAGGTGTTTTTCAGAGATATAATATGGTTATTTTTGTATTAGGTATTTTGGAGCAATAGAATTTGGAGGGACATGAATTGAATGGGTACGATGTGAAGTTAGTTTGATCATCTGCAGCATTTAAAAGATGAGATAAGTACAGAATATTGGAGATGATGAACTGTTGTGGGTTGGGGGGGATATTTAATGGGTGTAAATTTGGTCTATGTACTGGAATGATTCTAATCGCATATAAATTTTACTATCATATAAGCTTTTAACGTTGCGGATAGAGAGGTAAGCTTATTTGGATTTTAAATATTTGTTACTAGTAGGATGAGAGGGGCTAATGTTGTTGATTTGAGAGGCTTTTTCTCATGCCAGAGGAGTCATCTTTGCTGGGATTTTGGTAATGTTACTGAAGCTGCATTTTCTTTTTTCAGCTTAGTTGGGTGATTTTGGCTGTTGGACATACATCTTTCCGTAGTTTAGTTTAAGATTTGAATTTGCATGTTTTTTTGAGTTTTATATGTTCTTATCCTTTTTTTTTAGGTTTTGATTTTTGACCCATGAGTATCAAAAAAGCAGTTGTATTATTAGTATGGGTAGAATCAAGGCCAGATTTCATCAAATTCACACAAGCTGTTTTGGGTTTGTATTGTGGTTATTTTGGGAACTTTTTTATTTTTATTTTTATTTATTTTTTAATTATTGAATTACTGTTCTATTGTAGGTTTGGTTGCACTGTCATGAATGCTGGTGTGTGCAGGGAGGGGTCAGATCGCTCCTGGATTGGGTTTAAGAAGGGCTTAGTTTCGTGCGATGTGGGTGGTGGGGATCGGAAACTCGGGTCCTCTGCCAAGAGCGGTCAGCGCTTCTTAACCAGCTAGGTCCATGCTCAGAAAATTTTTTTTATTAATAGTCTATAGGTGAAGATTGTACAGGTGTACTATTGAAGATAATTTGAGTTTGGTTTTCACAAGTTTTTTATAGTTTTTTAATTTAGGTAATGTGGAAAGAGTTTTATATTAATCGATACTTCGTTTTTAGTCTAGTTTGAACAGTGTTGTTTAATAATAACACTTTTCTTTTATAGTTAAACATGTATTCGTGGGTCTGGGTAACTGGAATTGTTGACTAGTCATTAATTATGCAAAAGATATAACGTGTCTACATCCACTTCAGTCACTTTCAGTAGGTTATTTGTGATCTTTCTGTTGTTGTTCTTTTTATCTTTAAAGAAATATTTTATGGGTTTTGGTATAGTCCATTAGAAAGTATTTATGTTGTTTTTTGGGCTGTGTTTTCCTTATGATGTTTGGCTATCATTTATGAATTCATGATGTTGTTTTTTGTGATAGAATTACCTTGGTCTGTTCATTTTCTCGTATATGTCCGTTGAGGGGATTTTATAGTTGTTAGTTTTTTCTATTGTGAAGAGGGAGTAATTTAGTGGCTGTTTTAAGTAGATGAGTTTTGTGGGTATATGATCAGAAGTGGTATGACTGGGTTGAGTATTTTGGGTTTTAGGGTTCTTAATTCTAGTCTAGTGGTGAGTTTTTACATTCACAGCATGGTGGATTGTTCTTTCAAACTTCGCACTTGGCTATTTGTTTTTTGATTAGAGTTCTGGAGTGATGGTATTTAAGGTGGTTTTTTTTGATTTTTTTTATTAGTATGTTGAACTTCTTAAGGTTTTTAGAGACTTTCTTAATATAGATAGGAGATTGTGATGATGAGGTGTTTCGCTGTAGATTGGAAAGTGTTTTAGAGGTACTTTTTGTATCAGTAAATTGTCTTTTGAATTGATTATGGACTATAGAACTCGTGAAGGGTTATTCTTTCGAAATTATATGCTAGTTCTTTAAGCTATGCATTAGCAGTATTTAGTAAGGGTTGACTCAACATGGAGGTTATTCTAGTCAAGGAGCTGTTTGGAGGGGATAAGCACAAAGTTAAGGTCTTGTCAAATGGTATTTGCAGAAGAGGGGATAAGGCTGCTTGTTGAGACTATTATTGGAAAATGTATTGAGCGTTGCAAGTATCCGATGGTTTGGATGCGAGCGTGTTACTAAGGATAACATAAAGGCAATTGGATAGGGTTTTTGAGTCAGCAGATTCATAGGAGTTAATTGTGTCTGGATGCTGTGAGAGTGGAGCGTATGTGTGTTTCGTTATTGGTTTTGTTTTTTGAGGAATAGTACATGGGATGCTAAGTTATACTATAGGTTAGGATGTTTATAAACATGAGATGTTCTTAGAGATATGTATTCATTTTAGGTTAAATCCATAGTGTGTTTAAGTATATACTTATATGTTTATATATATATTTTTTTTTTTTTTTTTTTTTTTTTTTTTTTTTGTTGTTATTGTCTCAAAAACAATAAAATAGCAATGTTCATGAAAAGAAACAGCCAGATCTGGTCAGAGTCCAAAACGATATCTTCAGAGAAATTAGACTGTTTTTCTTCTCGTCTACCTGTGCCCTTTTCTAAGCTTTGGGAACATTCTGCGGAAGAGGGGTTGTGTTAGAATGTAAGGGCTGTGGTGGGGTGAATGGTGAAATCAATTAGATGGACATCTTTGATACTTGTGTCTGCTGCTGGAGTGGTGGGACTTTTTATGGTGTGTGGGTTTGGGCAAATGTTGCAAATTGGGTTTTTAACTGAAGGATGTTGTATAGATTATGATGTTATAAATGAAGAAGAGATGAAATGAAGAGTTGGAGATGGTGATTGGATGGTAGGGGTGGGGTGGGTGGATGGGGGATTTGTGTGAATTGGTGTATGTTGTCACAAGATTGATATAAAATAAAGAATTTAAACATTAAAGTTTTTAAGTATATTGAAAGTCTTAAAAAGCATTACGAAATTGTTCTATATGTTTTCTTAGGAATGTGTTTTAACTTGTTTATGGCAGGTTAAGATATAAGTATTTCAAAAATTTTTGAGTAAAGAAGTAATTTAGGTTGTTGTTATTAAACGATTTAAGAATATTGGTTGCATTTAAATAAAATTTGAGTTTAAATTGATGAGTATTATTNGTAGTCCCTTAACACTGGGAATGCTTTGCTCCATGTTCTTCTTGCTTTCATGGTTTGAGGCGAGAAGTCAGTTGTGATTCTGATGGGTTTCCCTTTGTATGTGACTTGTTTTTCTTTTGTAGCTCTCAGAATTTTGTCTTTGTTTTGGGCATCTAGCATTTTAACTATGATATGGCGTGGGGTTTTTCTTTTCTGATCTTGTCTATTTGGGGTCCTATGTGCTTCTTGTATTTGTATGGGTTTGTCTGTTTTTAGTTTGGGGAAATTTTCATCTATTATTCTGTTGAAGATCTGATCAATACTATTTTCTTGAGATTCTTCTCCTTCCTCTATTCCTATGATGCGGAGGTTTGATCTTTTCATAGTGTCCCATATTTCCTGGTTGTTCCAATTTTGTGTAATATTTAAGATAATTGAAGATATAATAAAAATCCTCCCAACTAAAAAGAAAAAAGCCCTGGCCCCAATGGTTTCACAGCATAATTCTATAATTTGAAGAGGTCCTACAACCATTACTACTCAAACTTTTCAGAAGGATACAAACGGAGGGAATTCTCCCAAATTCCTTTTATGAAGCCAGCATCCCTCTAATACCAAAACCAGGCAAAAATACAACCAAAAAAGAAAACAATAGTCCCATCTCATTAATGAAAATAGATACAAAAATTCTCAACAAGATACTGACAAATTGCATTCCTACCCACATTAAAAAGATCATCCATCATTATCAAGTTGGATTCATACCAGAGATGCAGGGATGGTTCAACGTACATAAATCAATAAATATCATAAAACACATAAGTGGACTGAAAGACAAAAACCTTTATACACTTTAGATGTTAATGCTCTATCACATGTATCACTGGTGAAGTTTTCCTTCTACTCTGTGGAGTATCACCTACTCTGTTATCTCTTCACTTCTTTGTTTCTTTCACTGTAAAGAAGCTCTTGAGCTTCATAAGGCATTTCAATTGTTGACATTTTTGCACAGTTGCTGGCTGATTTAGCAAATTTTAACTTATTAATTGTGAATAAATTTTAGAGCACACACACAAACATTTTATAATGAAGAAATATTTTAAAAGTGATACTTGTTAATGTTAAAACTATTTTTTACTCTTTCTACTTTAACACATATGGAGGCATTTTATACAGGAACCTGTCATGGTAGTCCCATGATTTGAAAGTTTCAAAGACACCAAGAGGACATTATATTCCAACAAAAATATCACTGTAAATATGGCCACTGCTACTTAGGCCACCTATTTCTGGCCCAGTACTTCCTTGACTACTTCATCATCTAAGGCTCAAGTGCTCTGTCTTTACAGAAATCCCAAAGTACCATCAAGTTCTGGAGGATAACTATGAGCACTGACAATATTCTACAATGTTTGGGATATCAACTGTATCGCTTAGGAACCAATCCCAATGAAATTATCCACTCCTGGAATTGGGCTTTTCATAAGCCAGGCTGTGTTGTGTAGAATGGGAGCTCAAAAACCATTACAGGGCAGTTTATTTCAGAATCCATTACAGGGAAGTTTATTTCATTCTTCAATAAAGTCCCCACCTTGGACACCAATATGCAAAGTGGTGTGGGGGGAGCTAGTCAGTACCAGCTCAAGATTTATTTCTGTGGTGCAGATGATCCAGTGGAAGCAGTGTTAGTGATTCTAGGCTGCACAGCCAACTTAGAGGAACTGGCTGACAGGAAGGAGAGCAAGTGGCCAACCAGTCCTCCATATTAACATTTGAGATTAGCACTAGAATCCACACAGATAAACAAACCCACATGCCAAATACGTGACAAAAAATGGGGAAAGCTCATAATAAATCTACAGAACATTACAAGTCCTGTAGAAGATCCCTAAAACAAGATCTCCATGGAAGGAAACCAAGACATGGACCTTAGAAGAACAATGGTAGGCATATTCAAAGAAATCCAAGAATATAAAGAACAAATCAGAGAACTAAGGGGAGAGAATGAAAAACTCAGGAAGGATCTAGAAGGGAAGAATAATAAACTCCAGAAAGAACTAGAGAGAGAGAAGGACAAACTCTAGAAGGAAGAAGAAACACCAAAAATATCCCAGGCTGAAATGAAAACAGAAAATGACCTGTGAAGCAATGCACTACAAGAAGAGAAGGACAAGCTCCAAAAGGAACTGGAAATACTAATGAAATCACAGGATGAAATAATAAGGAAATTCAACACTCAATCAATCAACAGGAAAGGCTGAGAAAAAGCCTCAGGAGCATAAAGTATGAAGTAGAAAAGAGAATATCAGACCTGCAGGATAACACAGAACAACTAGAATGCTCAAGTAAAGATCATGAATTAAAAGAAAAAAACACACATGGGGCTGGAGTGATGGCCTAGTGGTTAAGAGCGCTGACTGCTCTTGCAGAGGTCCCAGATTCGATCCCCACCACCCACATGGCAACTGAGAACTGCCTTTAACTCCAGTTCCAGGGGAATCTGACACCCTCCTGACCACCATGGCATTGCATGACACGGGTGCACAAACCTACATGCAGACAGTATATTCATACATATAAAAAATAAATAAAATTAAAAATATTTTAAACACACACACACACACACACACACACACACACACACAAGAATGGAACAACCAGGAAATGCGGGACATTATGAAAAGACCAAGCCTCTGCATCATAGGGATAGCAGAAGGAGGAGAACACCTAGACAACGGTATTGATCAGATCTTCAACACAGTAGTAGAAGAAAATTTCCCCAAACTGAGAAAAGAGAAACCAAGAAGACAAATACAAGAAGAACATATTACACCCAATTTACAAGACCAGAAAAGAAATTCCACACATAATATCATAGTTAAAACAGTAGATGCTCAAAACAAAGACAAAATCCTGAAAGCCACAGAGAAAAACAACAAATTACATTTAAGGGGAAACCCATCAGAATTACAGATGATTTCTCCGTACAAACTCTGAAAGCAAGAAGAACATGGACTAAAGTATTCCCAGTGCTAAATGACTTTAAATGCCAACCCAAATTTCTATACCTAGCAAAAATAACAATTTTGGATAAGGAAAAAAAATATTTTATGACATAAACAAAATGAAAGAATACATGTCAAAAAACCAACACTTCAGAAAATAGTCAAAGCAATTCAAAGAACAGAGGAAAGGAGCAACTATCCCCAAGCAACTAAAGAAAAAAATTAAGAAAACCATGAGTGGCAACACAAACATAGACCAAGAATGCAAATAAAAAATGGGGTGAAAGGAAGCAACACACATCTCTCAATAACAATCTTAAATATTTATGATCTAAACTCCTCAATCTAATGGCATAGATTGGGAGAATGAATTATGAAACAGAATCCATCTATATGCTGTGTACAAGAAAGTCACTTCACTCTCAAGGATAGAAACAAAATTCAAGTGAAAGGATGGAAATTTTTTTTCCAAGCAAATGGTAGCAAAAAGCAAGCAGGAGTTGCTACTCTAATATCGGACAAAAAAGACCTAAGTGTAACGTCAATCAGAAGAGACAAAAAGGACCATTACATCCTTATCAAATGAAAAATTAACAAGGAAGACTTCTCATCCCTAAATGTTTATGCACCAAAAACAGGTGCATCCAACCATATAAAGAAAATTCTGCAGGTCTTCAAGACACAGATTAATCCCACCACACAAATAGTGAGGGCCTTCAGTACCTCACTGAACCCCTTGAGTAGATCAACTAGACAAAAATAAATGGAGAGACATTGGAACTGAACAATACATATAGCAAATGGACTTCACAAATATCTACAGAATACTCCACCCAATACCAGAGAATATACTTTATACTCATCACCCCATGGAACATCCTCCAAAATTGACTACATACTGGATCACCAAACCTCAAGAAATATAAAAGGATTGAAAAACGGAAATTATTTGATGCGTTTTATCAGACCACATTGCAATAAAGCTCAATACTAACACCAGAATAACCCTAACTAGCTACATGAACACGTGAAGACTAAACAACACACTCCTGAATAAACAATGAGTCAGGGAAGAAATAAAGGATGAAATAAAAGTACTCATGGAACTAAATGAAAAAGAAAATACAACACAACAAAACCTATGGGATACATTAACAGCAGTCCTGAGAGGGAAATTTATACCCCTATGTGCCCACATAAAAAAATACCAGAAATAGAACAAGTAAATGACCTAACACTACAGCTAAAAACACTTGAGAGACCACAACAAATGGACCCAAAATGCATCAGATATGAAGAAATAACAAGAATCAGAGCAGAAATCAATTAAATAGAAACAAAAACAATAATACAAAAAAAAATCAATGAATCCAAAAGCTGTTCCTTTGAAAAGGTAAACAAGATAGACAGACCTCTAACCCAGTAATCTAAAAGAAAGAAAGAGGAACTCCAAATCAACAGTATTCATGATGAAAATGAAAACATCACAACAGGAAAAGTAAAGATCCAGATAATCATCTGAGAATACTTCAAAAATCTATACTCTACTAAGTTTGAAAATTTAAGAGAAATGGATGACTATCTGAAATCCTGGGAACAACCAAAGCTTAACGAAGCAGAGATTGACAATTTAAACAAACCCATAACATTTGAAGAAATTGAAAGTGTAATTAAAAACCTCCCAAAAGAAAAGCTCAGACCCAGGTGGTTTCATAGAAAAATTCTATTAAACATTTAAAGAGGTCTTACAACCATTACTTCTCAAAATATTCCAAAGGATACAAACAGAGGGAAATCTCCCAAACTCTTTCTATGAAGCCAGCATAACTCTAGTACTGAAACCAGGCAAAGATACAACCAAAAAAGAAAACAACAGCCTGATCTCATTAATGAACACAAATGGAAAAATTCTCAATAAAATACTTGCAAATCACATACAGACACACATCGGAAAGATCATCCATCATAGTCAAGTTGGATTCATACCAGGGATGCAAGGATGATTCAACATACATAAATGAATACATTTCATAAAATACACAATTGTGATGGAAGACAAAAATCCTACAATCATCTCAATTGTTGTAGAAAAAGCCTTTGACAAGATCTAGGAGCCTTTCATATTTAAAGTTCTAGAGGGAATTGGACTGTAGGGAACAATCTTAAATATAATCAAAGCTGTATAAAACAAACCCACACCAACATCATCCTAAATGGAGAAAAATTAGAAGCATTCCCCTTAAAAGGTAGGAACAAAACAAGGCTGCCCCCTATCACCACTCCTCTTCAATACAGTACTTGAAATGCTTCCTAGGACAATAAGGCAAGAAAGGGAAATTAAAGGAATACTACTTGGAAAAGAGGAAGTCAAACTATCCTGACTTTCAGATGATATGATAGTTTACCTTACAGATACCATCAGAAAACTCTTAGAAACAATTAAGACTTTCAGTAAAGTGGTAGGATACAAAATTAACCTACAAAAATCAGTAACCTTTTTTTACATCAACAACAAGCAACTGGAGAAGGAATATAAGGAGACCTTCCGACTCACAATAGCTTCAAACAAAAATAAAATACCTGGGAACAAACCTAACCCAAAACACCAAAGATCTCTACAACAAAAATTTTAAAGTGCTGAAGAAGGAGATTGAAAATGACATCAAAAGATGGAAAGATCGCCCATGCTCATGTATTGGAAAAATTAATATAGTAAAAATTTCCCCTAGCTGGGCATGGGGGCCCACGCCTTTAATCCTAGCACTTGGGAGGCAGAGGCAGGTGGATCTTTGTGAGTTCAAGGCCAGCCTGATCTGCAGAGTGAGTTCCAGGACAGCTGGGGCTACAGGGAGACCCTGTCTCGAAAAGACAAAAAAAAATTTCCAAACTACCCAAATTAATATACAGATTCAATGCAATCCCAATCAAAATCCCTATGAACTTCTTCACAAACTTGGAAAAAAAGTCCTTAACTTCATATGGAAAAACAAAAGACCCTAAGTAGCTAAAGCAAGAAGGTGATAGAAGAAAAAGTTTGTAGCAATCTACGAGATATAGGAGTAGGAAGAGACTTCCTAAATCAAACAGCAGCCACACAGGAAATATGGTCAACAGCTGACAAGTGGGACATCATAAAACACAAAAGCTTCTGTACAGTGAAAGAAACAATCAAGGAAGTGAAGAGAAAACCCACAGAGTTGGAGGAAACCTTCACCAGTGATACATCTGACAGAGAATTAACATCCAGAATATAAAAACTCCTCAAAAAACAAGAAAACAAATGACTCACTCAAAATATGGAGTAAAGAACTGAACAGAGACTTCACCAATGAGCAACTAAACATGTCTGAGAAACATCTTGAAATGTGTTCAACATTGTTAATACCTAAGGAACTACAAATTAAAACCACTCTAAGATATTATCTCACTCAGATAAGACAGGCTAAGATCAAGAAAACAAAAGACACCAAATGCTGGAGAGGTTGTGGGGAAAGGGGAACACTCATCCACTGCTGGTGGGGATGTAAACTCATACAACCACTGTGCAAAGCAGCGTGGAAAACCCATAAAATACTCAAAATGAGCCTACCACCTGACTGAGCCACACCACTCTTGGGTATATACCCACAAAGCTCATCCTACTGCAAAGATACATGCACATCTATATTTATTGCAGCCCTCTTCACAATAGCAAAGAGCTGGAACGAACACAAATGCCCCTCATCTGATGAGTGGAAAACAAAAATGTGGGATATCTACACAATGGAGTTCTATGCAGCAGTAAAGAAAGATGAAATCATGAACTTTGTGGATGGAACTAGAAGATATTATGCTAAGTGAGGTAACAGAGTCCCAGAAAAACAAACGACAAACGTCATCCCTCATTAGTGGATGCTAGCATCAAGTAAGGAAAACTGAGTAACATTAACGTTATATTTCTCTTTATCTAAAAGCAACTGTGCTCTTAGAATGTGAATCCCTTAATGGGCTCTAAAATTAACCAACTGCGTATTTTTAGACTTTATAATTTTGATAAAAGGGAGGAGAGAATGTTTGCATATTTTAGAGCAATAGAAAACTTATAGGGAAAAATGTGAATCTCTGAATATGATTTGGAAATAACATACAGTTTATTTTCAGATGACATGATTTTAGTACATGTGTGACATACATAAATCCATATGTTGAAACAATATCGATTGGAGGGAACAACAACAAAAGCCCTGGGAGAGGGAACTGACTGAAGCAGTAGAGTTCTTTCCCCCAAAAAATAATCTTCTGCTTTGAAAAACTTTGAAAAAATTCAGAAGGGGAAACAGGACATATATACTAGACTGCATGAACTTGGGAGAGGTGGGGGCATCTAGGGGGAAATGCGTGTAGATTGAACTGAGAAGTGATGTATGAAATGCACAAAATTTCAGTAAAAGATAAAAAAGTTTTCAACATCATTAATAATTAAGAAAATGCAAATTAAAACCAATGTAAGCATCATTTCACTCTGAAAAGAATGAAATAAAAGTATTCATGGAACTAAATGAAAAAGAAAATACAACAGAGCAAAACCTCTGGGATACTTTAAAAGTGGGCCTAATAGTGAAATTTATAGTGTTCAGTGCTCACATTAAAAAAAAAAAAAAAACAGAAAGGGAACAGGTAAATGATCTAACACTACAAATAAAAACACTTGAGAGATAACAACAAATGGACCCTAAACCCAACAGATAAGATGAAATAACAACAATGGAGTTCTATGCAGCAGTAAAGAAAGACGACATTGCAAGCTTTGTAGGAAAATGGCTGGAGCTACAGGACATCATGCTGAGTGAAGTAACACAGTCCCAGAAAAACAAACGCTGAATGGAATCCCTCATCTGTGGATGCTAGTGCCAATTACCTAGTTGTAAGTATTTCTTGTGTAGGGCCCCCTGAGCTTTTGTCCAAAGCAGTCGTTCACAATGCGTATTGGAAACAACAACAACAACAACAACAACAGAAAGGACTGCATCAAAGAACTGACTGAAACAGTGAACTTCTGCTCAAAACAGTCAACTTCCTCATGGAGAATATTGAGAAAGACTGAGAAAGAGATGAAAAGCATGTTTGGCAGAATGCATGAGCTCTTGCAGGGTGGGGGAATGGGTGGGAACACGGGACAAAAAAAGAAATAACAAAAATCAGAGCAAAAATCAATGAAATAGAAACAAGGAAAACAATACAAAAAATCAATGAACCTAAAAGCTGTTTCTTTGAAAATATACATAAGATACACAGACCTCTAGCCCCATTAAACAAAATAAGCAGACCTCTAGCCAAGTTAACCAAATGAAAGAAAGAGCAATGCCAAATTAATAGTAGAGAGGCCTCCCTCTCCTTTCAGTGCTGGGTATTATGAAGTGAGGGTCTGCACAGAGCCCACCATACTGCAGAGCCAAGGAGTCAGGTGAGTGTTTCTATTTCAGTTAGAGAGGCAGAGCCAGCGAAGGAGAGAGAGTTGAGTAACCACCCTTAACAGAAGAAGTGGGTGGAAATAGATCCATCAAAGGGATTCAGTAGGCACAAGCCTTATTCAATAGGTCAGAGGTGAGCTGGTAAAGTAGGTTCTGATCTTGTGACTGTCCCTGACAGTGAATAATACACTCTGAGGAAATCTTCATTGAGGAATTGGGGCCTGACTAATCCTGGAGTAAAAGTCTGTGAAAATAATTAAAGATCACAGTAAAAAACACATTCTATGCTCATATTAAATGAAGTGAAATATAGAATAATTTGTCAATACTCTTATTATTATATGTAGGTTTATCATACTTTCATATCTATAATGAACTTTCAAATGAGATATGAGAATCACCTTATCTTCAAATGTAGTCAGGATGAGAACCTGTTGCAGGAGTGAATAGGATGCTTTTGTGGACACTATCTTCAAGATCCCCTATGGACAGTGAGTCTTCACTGAGAGGCCATTGGCATGGTGACTGTAGTTCCAATGTTGTCCTCTTAAGTTTGGAAATTTGACATTGAAGGGAAGATAGAGAATGCATATTGGGATTTGATTATTGAGAACAAATGTACTTCATGGTTTTCTCCTCTTAGTAACATTATCATATTAGACCAAACCTGGTGACATGGTCACTCTAATACCTTATTGGTGCTCTTAATCAAAATCAGGCCCCTGTGAATCACAGGCAAGGACTACCATTGTGATGCCTTTGCAGAAATTCTCTTCTTTATTTTAATTTTTTAATTTAATTTTTATTGATGGTTTGTGCCTTTCGTACATCATTTTCCAATTCAGATCAGGCATATTTCCCTTTCCCTTCCCCCCTCACCCCCACCCCATCCCAGATCATGTATTCTGTACAATGAATATGTATCCATATCCTTCAGAATATATTGACCTATGATTCTAATAAATAAATTTTAATTTTTTTAAGTTAAAAACAAAGAATTACTAAATATAGGCACTGCAGCAATGGCTGCACTTAAACAGCTGCTGCTCTTTCTGAGGACCCTGGTTCTCTCATCTAGACACACCTGGTGTCTCACAACCAGCTGTTGCTCCAGTTCCAGAGGACCTGATGTTCTCTTCAGGCCTCCACAGGCACCAGGAACGGATGAGTTAACTTTACATGTGTGCATGTAAAATATCCATTCACATAAGTATGAACAAATGCTTTGAAAAATTATTTGTCATGTAGAGACATTTGTAAACTGAAAAGTTGGGGTCATCTCATTTTTATACCACATTACTTTATTGTATATTAGTATTTCATACGACATTTTATATAAAGTAATAGTGTTTAGTAAGTTATAGGTACTGCTGAAGCTTTTTGCCCAAAATGATAGAAAATGAAGATGTTTGCCAACATTCAAAAACATGAGACACTGCTTTTTAACACTCCAATATGGACTGAAGACTCATGTCTCTCCAAGATTCTGCCAAACATCCAGTGCCAGATCAGGACTTCTGAGACAGGCAGCTTGTGGACTAAGCAGCTACTGGGGTTTCAGCCCCTTCAAACTATAGACTGCCATTGTTGGAATACCCGTGCTGTATCATGGAGGCCAATACAGGAATATCAAGACAGGACACAGTGCTTAAGACCCTAGTGTGGAGCACAAGGGCAGGATTGATGGTTGTTTGGGCTTGCCAAGGAGGAGCCTACAAACACTTCCATAAGGAAAGCATGATATCTTTTAACCTAAAAAAAGAAAAAGAAAAGAAAGTCCTCCAATTCAGGTGATATATAATATATATAGATATAGTATATATATATATATACTGACATATGACATGCATCATGTATATGCACACAGACATGTGAATCCACAGGCATACACACATACACACACACATATTATATATATATATATATATATTATATATTATATATATATATGTATTGAGCATTACAAGTTGGAGAGAACAACAGCAAGAAAAGAACTTGTAAACCTGACTGAAACAGTGAAGTTCTCCCCAAAACAATAAGCCTCTGCTTTGAAAAAAAACAACATTCTGGAAAGACTCAGGAAAAGATGCAAGACATGTATGGCAGCGTGCAAGAACTCAGGTGGGGTGGGAGGCATGGAAAGGGAAATGACTCCAAATTGGACTGAGAAATGATGTGTGATGTATGAAAAAGTTTAATAACAATAAAAAACATATTTTAAAAAATAAAAAATAAAAAAATAAGATGAAACTGTCAGAAGACACCATTTATATTGGGTTTATCTTGCACTTGTGAAATCCAAATTGCAGATGGTCCAATTCTTTAAGAGCAATTAGAGCTCTGTTTTAATTCAAGTCTCTGAGACATTGTTGGCATTTGGCTTTGGCTCACAAATTTTCACCACAAGAAGAAAGCATCTTGCAGACAAAATGAAGGACTATAAGGTCAGCAAAGGGGAAACAACGGGAAGTAAGGAAACCAAGCTGGTTGTACGACTGCATGGATTGGAGACTGTGTCATCCTAAGCTCCTGAGGACAGACACAGGTGACTGTCTCTGCAGCCAGACAAGGTCCAGACTTCCTGGTTTCCTTGATTCTGTCCCTAACCAGCTGGAAGAGTCACACCATGTGTTTCTATGCTCTTCTCTGGAGAATGAAAATTATGCTACCATCCACATCAGAAGAAAATGCGAGATGAGCAGAATAACAGACTCGTGAATTGTCACTGCATTTTGAGATTCATACACTCGACCCCAAGTTCGTCTTATAGTTGTCACCACTGACAAGGCTCAGATATGGTTACAAAGGAGAATGTCAAAAAGAATAACTACAGGGAGACCCTGTCTCGAAAAGATGAAAAAAAAAAATCAACAACAACAACAACAAAATAACACAAACAGGAGTTGGAGAGATGGCTCAGTGGTTAAATGCACCGACTACTCTTGCAGAGGACCAGGGCTTGATTCCCAGCACCCACATGTCGGCTAAGAACCATCTTTAAGCCAGGTGTGGTTGTGCACACCTTTAATCCTAGCACTCGGGAGGCAGTGACAGGCAGAACTCTGTAAGTTTAAGGCCAGACTGCTCTACAGAGTGAGTTCCAGGCCGGCTGGAAATAAAGGGAGACCCTGTCTCAAAAAACAAACAAACAAACAAAAAAAAACATAAAAAACACAAATAGAAATAAGCAGGGACATCTAAACAGACCCTGACTGCTTTAATACCTAACCTATGGGTGGAAACACAAAGGCTTGTACAGGTCCTTAGTAGGTGCATCGTATCCATCTAACAAAACAACTGCAGTGGCTTCTCCCACTGGGGCCTATAATGATCCCTGCCACTAGGGGCTCAACCTGGTTTACAGTACCAGATGTGTGTTCCTCCCCAAAGAGCAGGCCTTAAATCCAATTGGAAATTTGCTGCTTGTACATATACTAGATGAGCCACTATTGCACCAGCAGGAACATCTTGCTTGGCAAGCAGATAGAGCCTCATACATAATGCATTTCTCGAGTGAAGAAGAAATTTGGGGAGGATTCTCCCCTAGAAATCTGCATAGCACAGCACCCTCTGGCACTATGAAGGTCAGCCATTCAGTGGAAGAGAGTTTCCAACTTGGTTCCAGCTGGATCTCTCTTTCAAGTGCTCATGTCATGCCAGGCCTTCAGTAATAGCAACTTGCTATCTGCTTCCAGTGCAACAAACATTAGTGGCAATAACCTTAATTTGAAGGGGGGGTGCACTGCAGGGATTCCATGACCAACAGTTCACTGGGGTACAATGCAACCCTGGCACCAGAATTTTATTTAAAAATTATACAGGGGGGCTGGAGAGATGGCTCAATGGTTAAGAGCACCAACTGCTCTTGCAGAGGAACCAGGTTAGATTCCCTGCATCCACATGGCGGCTAAGAACTGTCTTTAAGCCAGCATGGTGGTGCACACCTTTAATCCTAGTACTCCAGGAGGCAGAGGCAGGTCAATCTCTGTGAGTTCAAGGACAGCCTGGTCTACAGAGTGAGTTCCAGGCCAGCTGGGGCTATAAGGATTCCCTGTTTCAAGAAAGAAAGAAAGAAAGAAAGAAAGAAAGAAAGAAAGAGAAAGAAAGAAAGAAAGAAAGAAAGAAAGAAAGAAAGAAAGAAAGAAAGAAAGAAAAAAGAAAGAAAGTAAGTAAGGAAGGAAGGAAGAAAGAAAGAAAGAAAGAAAGAAAGAAAGAAAGAAAGAAAGAAAGAAAGAAAGAAAGAAAGAAAGAAAGAAAGAAAGAAAGAAATTTTACAGGGCTGGACATGGTGGAGCATGCCTTTAAACCCAGCAGTCAGGAGGCAGGGGTAGGCTGCTCTCAGTGAGTTCAAGGACAGCCTGGTCTACAGAGTGAGTTCCAGGCCACATGGTGCTACAGGAATCCCCTGCCTCAAAGAGACCACAAAAAAAATTATACAATTTGAGGGTGCCTCTATTTTTTATTTTTATAAAATGTCGGTATACTCTATGGCAACTATCATCCAAGGCTATTGTAGACTTCTCAACCATCCTGGTGCATATCACTTGTGCCTTACCTGACCATAAATCTCCCAAGAATTTCACTACTATACCTGGCCTTCATATCCTTTGTGAATTATTTTTCATTTTGGTTTCTTTACATATACCTGTTTGTAGGCATTCTTTTGTCAGAAGCACTTAAAATCAGTTAGCTAGCAGCCAAGCCTTGACCCCTGCTGTTATTCTAACAGACCTGTGAACAAACCTGAGCTGTCTTTGATCCCTTAGGAAAAAACTTTGATCTGGAATATGCATGAGGTTCCCTTGTCCCAATTGCCTGCCCCAGCCACCAATTTTGTGTACGTGCTCCAGCCCATGCATGGGTTGGTATAAAAGCCTTGAGTTCCAGCATTAAACTTGAGCCCTCCTCCTGGACTTTCTCTATGTGTCTGTCTCTTTCTTTTATTTTCATTTCTGGGGTAAATTCTTTAGGTCCCATCCCCTCTCCTTGCCAGGTCAGCTTAGGAACTGTTAGCCTGCCAGCAGGAAACAGCTCCAAAAGCCTGCAGTCTTGTAGAACTGCCAGCCTGGTTCTAGGAAGGAAGAATATCATGTGGATTGCAGCAGCTGCACATGACTAAAGAACCAACAGACAATAGAAACAACTGACACTTGTTACCTCTCAAATGGGTTCCACATCTGCAAAACACTCAGACATTAACACTGTGCATTAAATCAAACATACAGAGCAAGGAAAAGTTTAACACATTTGTATTAATTGTTTTCCCAACAGATCCCTGTTGGGTACAATAGCATGGATAAGAGGCATTAATTTAGTTAGTTCTCTGCTATCTGTAGTCATTTTCTTGAAGCCATTTGGCTGATGGAAGAGAGTGGCTTGACAACTTGACATCCACTGTTAACTTTCTTCTTGGGAACTTTGAAGCCCTTATTCCTCCAAAGAGTGCACTTCCTCAATTCCCATGAAAACTGTTCCTCAATGTGCTCCAAAACTCCTCAGGGACTCTACATACACCCCACATGTTATCGCTATGTGGATTTACCCAGAAGCCACTTTTTAATGCACGTGCTGTCATGAAGAGGAAGGTTACTCAAATACACATATACCTTTATGACATCGGTACTTCTGTCATCTCTTGTCCTCTACAACTCACTCAGCCCCTCACATATGTATAGTCTGCCATGCACCTCCATTTGCTTAGTTATAATAGCCACACTCAAATTGACATTGATATATAAAGGGTAGGAATGGGTGATGAATAAGCTTCAAGCATGTTAACAGGAGAGAAATAGATCAAGAGAAAGGACTCACTGTTGCCTCAACTCTATTATTAATCTCCCATTGCTCTTCCATGTGTTATGGATGCTCATAAGACACTGATCATAAGTATGTATGGCTTTACAATAAGTACACATATATGCAAACATAATCATGTTATAGTAAGAGACACTTGTATGCAACCAGAGATTGGTCTCTGTAGTGAAATATTATGTTAGTCCAACCTCCATCCTTAGAAACTGGTTCCTGTTGTCTAGGTTCTTGAGTGTCCATGCATGAATGGAATGTCTGTGTTTGGTTGGGGAACAGAACACCAGAGATTATACAGTGAGATTTCATCGTCTTCATACAGACAATAACATAACAGCCTCTGGCCCAAATAAGACTAAAGGTGAAAAATGAAGATAATGTGTGATAGATTCTGGAGGAAATGGACACAAAGTTCGGTGAGCTCCTAAGTCAGAAACCATCCCTTAGTGTAACTTCAAGTGCACAGAGTATTGGGCCCTGGGAGACCAGAGAGAAGACAATGAACTAAGGACCTGGTTTCTTTTATTCATTCTATCCCATCAGTCTCTACCCTTGAAGAATGATCATATTTATCTTTTCCTGAATTAAATTACAACTTGAGCCCAAGTTTTCCACGCATTGCTAAGTTATTGAACAGAATCGTTGAGGTTCATTCTGCTTCTGGAGAATCAGAATTTTGACATCTCTCAGAAATCGTGGTGGTCCGCTGTTGACTATGTCCCTCTAAATTCTCAGTTGCCCAAAATATTCAGAGGACAATATGTACTGGACTTAGGCCCAACACACAAGAGCCAAAGTTTACATTTTGGCCATACATTTTTATTTTGCCTCTATAACATCTTAAACACAAACAATGAGGACTTCTTATGATCTCAAAAACAAAATATGTAGATAATTCCATTATCCAATGAAAGTTCTGTTCTATAAAATGTAGCATTGGCATATATGTCCGATAATTTAAAGAAATGATAGTATTTCTCTGTTGACCCCCTTAAGAAGGAGAGCCCTAACTTTCCTTCAGTGAATAATACTGCTCTCTGAAGGTTTCAAAGCCTGAAGCTGGAGAGATGGCTCACTAGTTAAGAGCATTGGCTACTCTTCCAAAGACTTGGGTTTGAAGCAGAGCCCCCACATTCCAACTAAGACCTGCCTGAATCTCCAGTTCAGGGGCTTTGAGGACCTCCTTTGATTGCAGATACTGCAGGACATGAGTGCACTTACGTGAATGCAAGTCAAACCCTCATAAAAATGTTTTTAAAAGATGGTAAAGTCTGGATTTCTTGCTTTTTTAGAATATTCACATAGCAGAATATTCAAATTAATTTCCATACCATTATACAAATTAGGACAAAGCTTCCTGGCCTGCCTTGTGACATGTCATTCCTTTAACTGTTCCTTCACATGGCATCCTCCTGAGACCTGGACTGATTCTCTTATTCTGCTCACTAGGAATCAGGGATCTTGACAGAAAGAATTAAGCTGATATCTGTTGGAAAAAAAATGAGAAAGACATGGAATCCAGGGAGACAAAAATTTTTTTGACAGGCTCTCCTAATTGAGACTTCAAAGATTCCTGAACTTTTTTTTAATATATTACATATATTTAATTCAAATTATTCAGTATACAGTATGGAAACCAAGGAAACACAGCCAGCTGTGCATTCTTCCCTGTCTCATCTAGCTCTGTGCCCTTGATATATGTAGGTATATACCTGCTATGGATGTCAGGTTCCTAATTTTCTAAAAAAAAGAGCAAAATAGCAACTCAATAGGATAGTTATCCAAATTAAATTATATAATTAATTTGGGGCTGGAGAGATGGCTCAGTGGTTAAGAGCACTGGCTGTTCTTACAGAGGACCCAGGTTTGATTCCCAGCATCCACACAGTGGCTAACAACCATCTTTAACTCCAGTTCCAGGGGAATTTGACTCCCTCTTCTGACCTCCATGCACACTGCATGACATGGGTATACTTATATACATAGAGGCAATATACTCATACACATAAAAAATAAAGTTAGGTAATGAATCTAAGCCCAGTATTTGATACATATTAAGAGGTTAATAAAAAGCTAACTTGAACACACACCAGCCCTCATGCTGAATCCCACAAGAAGAAATAGCTAAGAATGCCACAAGACATTTCTCATTTTAAATTAACAAAATGGAAACAGAATCATCCAACAATATTTGATACATATTAAGTGGTTAATAAAAAGCTAACTTGAACACACACCAGCCCCCATGCTTAATCCCACAAGAAGAAATAGATAAGAATGCCACAAGACATTTCTCATTTTAAATTAACAAAATAGAAACAGAATCATCCAACAAACACCATGGACTACCACCCCAACACTAAGGTATCAATGTTTTGTCATAATAAAGATTAAGAAATTATTTTATGGGTATGACCACTGAAGTGTAACTTGTCAATTTTCAAAATTAAACAGGAACCAGTTTATAATCAGCTGGCCACAGCACTTCTAGCTAAACACCTTCAAAGAGCCTGGATGTTCTGAGGACTAGAAACTTGCTTGAGCACAATGTACTTAACTCTGTCATCATTCCATGGAAATAGAAGACAACATAAATTTCTATTCATATGATAAAATGCCACTGAAAGGAATGGGCTGTCCTTTTATGTTCCAAAAGAGAGCCAAAAAATCATGATACTTAAGAAATTTCACATGATGCAAACAGGTGATGTTATTCTATGTTTCTTTTTTTAATTTTTCTATTAATTTTATTTATTTCTGTATGTGTATGAATGTACTGTCTGCATGCAAGTTTGTGCACCCGTGTTGTACAATGCCGCGGGGGTCAGAAGAGGATGTTCGATTCCCCTGGAACTGGAGTTCTGGAATTGGAGTTTCAGACTGTTCTCGGCCGCCATGTGGGTGCTGGGGATTGAACCTGGGTCCTC
This sequence comes from Rhizomys pruinosus, assembly GCA_009823505.1. Taxonomy (NCBI): domain Eukaryota; kingdom Metazoa; phylum Chordata; class Mammalia; order Rodentia; family Spalacidae; genus Rhizomys; species Rhizomys pruinosus. Next base: position 2,769,138 of record VZQC01004543.1, read on the forward strand.
TGTAAGAGCGGTCGGCGCTCTTAACAGCTAGGCCATCTCTCCAGCCCCTGTTTGTTTCTTTATATGTATGTGTGTATGTATATGTGTTACATTTATTATTGTGTGTATGTGTGTGTCCAGGCATGTGCCATAGCAAACATGTGGAGGTCATAAGACATCCTTTAGGAATCAGTCCTTTCTTTCTGTCGTACATACGGTCCCCGATGTCATCAGGCTTGGCAACAAGTGCCTTTACAGGCCAAGCCATCTCGCTGGCTCCATTCTGTATACTTCAAAATGAACATCTAAAGAAGTAGTTTAACGGGGCTGGAGAGATGGCCTAGCGGTTAAGAGCGCCAACCACTCTTACAGAGGACCCGGGTTCGATCCCCAGCACCCACATGGCGGCCGAGAACCGTCTGAAACTCCAATTCCGGGAGAACTCCAGTTCCAGGCGAATCAGACACCCTCTTCTGACCTACGCGGCATTGCACGACACGGGTGCACAAACTTGCATGCAGACAGTACATTCATACACATACAGAAATAAATAAAATTAATAAAAATAATTTAAAAAAGTAGTTTAACTTTGTTATGAAAACATATGTTTTTTTTTTTGTATAAATGTATAAATACTGGGTTAGAATTCAGACCTTTAATGGTGTTCATCAGAATAAAATGAAAGGAGATGGATTACCGTGAAATACAGAAGACGTTTCAATTTTATAGTCTTTTAAAAATAATTTCTTAATCTTCACTATGATTCCTGAACTTTTAACAGGAGACACTGTCAGTCTTCAGGGATCATGAAAACTTAAGAGATTTTCAAAACACTTTCTCTCAAAACAAGGTTGCAGGGAACTGTGAGGTGGCATTCCCCAATTAGCAACTGGACAAAAGTTAGAGAAAAGTCCCTGATTCCCAAAGCCAGTGCCTTCATCATCAGTGTATGTGAAATGGAAATTGCAGCTCTGAAGGGAGGTGAGGTCACACAGCACAGGCCTATATTTCAGGGTTGAGTGGCCTCTCTCTCCTACTGTACTGAGTATTATGAAATCAGGGTCTGCACAGAGCCCACCATCCTGCAGAGACAAGGAGTCAGGTGAGTGTTTCTATTTCAGTAGGAGAGGCAGAGCCAGCAAAGGAGAGAGAGCTGAGTAGCCACCCTTAACAGGAGAAGTGGGTGAAAACAGATGCATGAAAGGATGCAGGAGGCATAAGCCTTATTCCACAGGTCATAGGTGAGCTGGTAAAGTAGGTCCTGACCTTGCTGCAGTCACTAAGGGCGACTGATACACTCTGATGAATTCCTCATTGAGGAATCAGGGCCTGAGTAATCTGATAGTAATAAAGTATCTGTGAAGGAGTGTAAAAATTATAGTTCAAAAACCGATTCTGTGCTCACATTAAATGAAGTGAAACATGGAATAATTTTCAATCTGCTATAAGTAGCTTTATCAACTTGTTATGTCTACAATTAACCTTGAATGAGGTATGAAAATCAGCTAATCCTTGAATGAGGTCAGGATGTGAATATGTTGCAGAAGTAAAATCGAAGTTTTGTGGATACTATGTTCATGATCCACTTATGGAAACACTGATTCTGCTTTGAGTGACCAGTTTCATGATGACTGTCCTTCCAATGTCCCTGTCTTGAGTTTAGGAACATAACATTGAACAGAAGATACAGAACTAATCTTCAGGTTTTTTATCAAGAACAAGTGTATCTCATGTTTTTTACCTGTCTGAATAAGATTAGCTTGTTAAGCCCAAACTCCTTATTGGTGTTCTTAACCCAACACAGAGCCCTGTGGATAGCAGGCAAGGACTACCACTAAGCTGACTTTCCACAGATGTTCTCTGTTGTATTTAATCTGTACAATGAATAGGTATGCATATCCTTCATTATCTTATTACATATGATTCTTCTCTAAATATGTTTTTTTTTAATTTTTTCATCTCTAAATATCTTAAATATCCCTTATATTTGAGCACTTCATAATTTCTACTAAACACATTACTTTCACAGTGGACTAATTATTAAATATAGGTAAATGCAAAAATGGCTCGGTATTTCAGCACCTGCTGCCCTGGCAGAGGACACACGTTCTGTTCTCTTTACCCACACGGTGTATTACCACCTGCAATTACTCCACGTCTAGGGAACCGATGTTCTCCCTGTCCTCCTCAGGCACTAGATATGCATGCCGTCCATAGACATGCACACACGCACATATTTCATAAACATAAAAATTAATTAATGCTTTTAAAAATTATTTTGCATCTAGAGACGTCTGGGGACTGAAAATATGGGGTAATCTAATTTTTACCCAACACTAACTTAGTACATATGCGTATTTCATGTTGGATACAAAGTGGTTTTGTTTAGTAACTTAAACACTGCTGAAAATTTTGCCCTGTACTGATAGAAAATGAAGCTTTCAGAAAACACCATATATATATATATTAGGTTTATCCTAGACTTGTCAAATTCAAATCCAGCTTGTGAGTAGAACACTTTCCTTTACAAAACCAGTGCTCTGATTTAATTCAAGCCTCTGAGTCTTTACTGCAATTTGTCATTCTCTTGCAAATCTTTGCAGCCAGAAGAATACATCTTGCAAATGAATGAAGGCAATAAGACCAGAGAAGTGATAAAAATGGGAAGTAATGAAAATAAGCAGGTTGTGAAACTGTGCTGTCATAAATTCACACGAAGAGCTATATGTGACTGTCTCTGACTCAGGACATGCTCTAGTCTTCCAGGTGTCCACACTTCTCCTCAACAGCTATGATCCTCTGTGTTGCTATGACCCTCTCTGGAAAATGAAAATAATGCTGCTGTCCACACCAGAAGGTAGTGGAAATGAAAGAAACTATAAGATTAGCAGAATAACAGTGATTCATGAACTGTCACTAAATTTTGCCATTCATACACTTGACCCCTTGGGACACCTAAAGAAAACTGTGAGTAAATGTTTATCAGTGAACATATTACATTTCAGGAATGTAATTTATGTGGTAACACTGCACACTCCTACTCAGAATCCTGGGACTGGGGAGACAATGCCCATACCTAGAAGTGGGCAGACTGACGTCCAATGTCTTAACAAGAGAATGGTCCCCATGGATCAGACTAAGCATGCAACAATGCTCAATAATTCTCTTCTATAGCATCAATTGTTATATTACTGCACTAAACACAGTTGAGAAACAGATACACAATTCTCAAGCAGGTGAACACATTTACTAACCATCAAATGTGGCAGACTTTATATGGCAGTAAGGTCACAGAAGCTGTTGGGATTCTTGCATGTCTCTTTTGTGTGCTCTGTAAGAGTTTTATGCACTGGCTATAGCCCAAATCTCTCGCCCCACCCCAACTCACATTTGCATGCATGCCTAAGATTGTGTGACATGGATGATATTTGGTGACGTTACCTCTTAATTTCCTCTTCCTAACTTGTCAGTTCAACGATGTGGGTAATGTGTGGTAAAGAATGATAATCATTTTCTTCTAAAATAGTATAGACATATATTTTATAAAAATAAATTTTTCCTTATTTCTCTTAAGACTTCGATCTTAAATTCATTTAAAAATCATCTGTTCATGGTTTGAGCAGATTCTTCTTTTTTCTGTCAATGTGGCATGAGGCTTTGACTCCATTTTCTGCAACTCTTCACTGTTCCTTCCAGGCTGCATCATCTGATACTTAGTAATGTCATCTCAGAGATACCTACTCAGAATTCAACTTTCAAAAGGATAATCTGATGAATTAGGACATCTCACTGGGTAAACAAATACATTCTTTACAGAATCTTGCCATTCGGCTCAGGATGACATCATACTGCAGATATCAAGCCAGTCTTCCATCAGCCTCCCAAGAAGATTGCAGAACTGCACGTCAACATCACAATGGTGGCTACAAATATATTTTAGATATTTGTTCTGATCAGAGGAATGACTGCTGCTGTAATTTGAAAGCAGATGCAGCAGATGTCAGAATGGAATACAGAGATTTAGCAATGGGAATCATACTGCTCTCTCAGACTGCAATGAGGATTCTGGGAATCTTCTCACTTCTCTCCTACTATTTAGAAATTGCAACACATAAATTAACACGGAGGAACACAGATCTAATTCTCACCCACCTGCTCATAGCCAAAACCTTGACTATGCTCTTTAGAGGAGTGCCCCAGACTGTGGCAGCGTTTGGATGGAAACAGTTCTTCAATGATTTGGTATGCAACCTCTTTTTGTATGTTGAAAGAGTTGGCAGGAATGTGTCCATTGCTACCACCTGCCTTCTGAGTGTCTTCCAGGCCATCACCATCAGCTCCAAGAACTTATGTAGGAAAGAACTTAAATCCAAAAGTCCAAGGTATGTTGGACACTCCATTTGTTTCTGCTGGGTCACACACATGGTGGTAAATTTCATTTTTCCTCTTTATAACCTTATTGAAATGAACAGCAAAATCAGGATAGAAAAAAAGAAATTTGGAATTCTGCCCGATTAAAGGTTGTAATACACTTAAAGACTCATTGTATGCAGCATTAATCCTGTTCCCTGAGGTTTTGTTTTCTGTGCTCATCATCTGGTCCAGCAGCTCCATGATTGTCATCCTGCACAGACACAAGCAGCAGGTTCAACACATCTGAAGCCCTCAGGTATCCTGCATAGCCTCCCCTGAGTCCAGAGCCACCCACAGCATCCTGGCCCTGGTGTGCACATTTCTGGCTTTTTATACCATATCCTCCATCTTACGTGCTTTTGTTGCTATTTTATATGAACCAAATTGGATGCTGTCAAGCATCAGTCTCTTCGCATCTCTGTGTTTTCCCACTTTGGGACCCTTTGTTCTTATGAGTCAGAATTCCTCTTTCTCCAGAGCCTGCTTTGTCTTGACAAGGAATAAAAATATCTCCAAAACATTTCATAATTTTTACAATATTTTTTAGATGCAATAAGAATGTTTAAGTCTCTCATCATCTACAAAACATCAACATACCAATTAATGAGAAATCATTCTTCCTCAGGTGAATACCAAAGTATATGGGAGTTTCTTCAGCTGGTTGGATGTAGCTTATTGAACTGGTCAGAAGAGGGATGTCAAATTCAGCTGATGATTTACACATGTTAGATTCATTCTTCTATTGAGCTTATAAGAGCATTAGCTTGCAAATAAGCTGTAAACACAGCCACCCCATTTATTCTTTTTTTATTTTTTATATATATTTTGTACAAGATTATCAAATCAAGACCCCTGACCCCACCCTATCCCCCCACCCCACCAGAGCTCATTCAATCTGCCAAACATGCTTTTCATCTCTCTCTCAGTCTTTCTCAATATTCTCCATGTGGAAGTTGACTGTTTTCAGCAGAAGTTTACTGTTTCACTCAGTTCTTTAATGCAGTCTATTCTCTCTTTCACACTGTGATGACATTCCCCCTCCTTTGAACATTTCAAAGACACCTTGAGGGAATTATATTCTAACTACAAGAATCATTAAAAACTTGGCTGCTTCTATTAAAGCCATCTACTTCTGGACCAGTAGTTTGACCTCAACACTAGGTATGTCTCAAGTTAATGGTGTCTACAAAATTATGGTGTGTCTCATCACGAAGTTTTGGAGGGTAACAGAGCACTGACAATATCCTCTAATGATTGGAGGTGTAAAACATACCACTCGGGCTGGAGAGATGGCTCAGAGGTTAAAAGCACCAACTGCTCCTGCAGAGTACCCGAGTTCCATTCCCAGCCCCCACATGGTAGCAGTTGTGGTGGTGCATGCCTTTAATCTTAGCACTTAGGAGGTAGAGGCAGGTGGATCTCTGTGAGTTCAAGTCCAACCTGGACTACAGAGTGACTTCCAGGACAGGTATATGGGCTAAATAGAGAAGCAATAAAAAAAATAAAATAAAATAAAATGAAAAGAAAAAGAAAAAAAAAAACACTCATGGGCTGGGGAAATGTGCTAGTGGTTAAGAACACTGACCACTCTTGCAGAGGACCCGAGTTCGATCCCCAGCACCCACATAGTGGCTAAGAACTGTCTTTAACTCCAGTTCCAGGGGGAGGATCTGAGATCCTCTTCTGACTTCCGCATCATTGCACGACACGGGTACACAAACCTACATGCAGACAGTACATTCATACACATAAAAAATAAATAAAAGTACTTAAAAAACACTCATAAAAGCTACCCATCAAGTACCCCATTCCTGGCAGCCTGTAGTGTCTAATAAGGACATTGTCACCCCACTATAGAATAGATCATGTAAACTATTTTTTAACATCATGAAAGGACTATATTGTATAGGATAAAAATGACAAAACATGGGATAGGTAGGGATGAGGGGTGACTCTGGGAGGAGCTGAAGAAGGTAAATTGTGGGACAGACTGTATCATGTTTGAAATGGATTTATCACCTAAGAAGGGGTGGAACGACAAAGATGGTGCTTGGTTTACTTACAAGGATGGGCTACGGGCAAAGGCAAGCCATAGTGAGTTTGCCCTGATGCGGGACTTCCAGCTATGCTAGGGCGAACACACACAGAACTCTGGGAATCTGGCACACCACCGAGGCATATGAAAGCCACCACGTGGTGCTGGGGCTCTCCCACCATTTCACCATCATGGAAGTAGGGCAAAAAATTCATGTCAGGATTCCTGGCGGCCATGTTGGGAAAGGAGACTTATTCCACACTTAGTGAATGTGTGTTTACCTACATCACTTTGGACACAACCCTAAGAAATTCTATAATCCAACTAAGATTGGAGAGTTCACTCCTTCCTTGGCTTAGGAACAGGGGAACCCAAAGTGGCAGAAGTGGGCAAGACCCTATGTGGATGGGTGCATGTATGGGCACCTGTCCCCTGACCCACAGGAAAATTCTCTCCAACATAAGTAAATATGATGAAATATAGTGGGTTTTTCTTACAGACTAACTTTTTGTTTTTGAGACAGGGTCTCCCTACAGCCCCAGCTGGCCTGGAACTCAGTCTGTACACTAGGCTTCCCTTAAACTCACAGAGATACGCATGCCTCTGCCTCCCAATTGCTAGGATTATAGGCATGAGTCACCAAGGCTGGCTTAAAGACAGTTCGTAGCCAACATGTGGGTGCTGGAAATAAAACCCAGGTTGAAAGAGCAGTTGTTGCTCTAAACTACGAAGCCATCTCTCCAACCCCTAAAGATTAAATTAAAGTTGTACATATAAAGAAAAATAAAAGGACTCTGAGCATGTTAGTGCATACCTTTAATTCCAGCAATTAGGAGAATGAACAAGAAGGATCTCTGTGGCCTCAAGGCCAGCCTGGGTTATGGGAGACTCTAGCTAAATACATAAGTAAATAAAACCGGATTTTTCTTTAGTCTTTTTGAGACACGGACTCCCTGTAGTCTGAGCTGGCCTTGAGTAAGCTATGTAGATCCCACTGGATTTTAGCTCAGAGAGACCTGCCTGCCTCTGCCTCTCAAGTGATGGGATGAAAGATGTTCACTGTGACACTGGCTAGAACCCTTGGTTACCTCCCAGAACTCAAAGGTAAGACCCTGAGAATGAAGACAGTGTCTAACTTGGGCCCAAGACTTGGAAAAGTGGAGAAGGAAGTGATCTCGAAGCCTTTTCCCTGCAGACGGGCTCTCATAATTCTAGAGGATTCTATCCAAGCTGCTATTGGAGAAAGTCAACAAATGCTACCACCCAGGCCTGAAGCTCTCACAACAAACTACCTGTACTGGTGCAGCAGTAGCCATGTTATCATGGTGTAAGCAATTGCTATCTAATTAAATTGAAGCCCTCTCAATGTGGTGAAGTCATGGATGGCACTCTAATTCATAGATCCAACAGAAAACCACATCTGTGCCCTAACTCTAGACAAATGAAATGTCATACCATATCCTGTATGTGGATTCTTGCATTTACAAAGGAGTTTACAAACAAGAAATTTCATGGCCACATATGAAGAGTACAGAAGAGTTCCACACAGGGTCCCACACAGAAAATATACTTCTGAGAGACTCCCACCCCTAGGTGACATGTCTCCAGTGGGAACTCTACACCTATGGCTCAAGGACATAGTGGAATAGAGGTGGAAAGAATATGATGCACCGCTCACCTTTTTTTATTTTTATTTTTTTATTTTTATATGTATGTACTGCCCTATACGTAGGGCTGTGCATCCTTGTCATGCAATTCTGCAGAAGTCAGAAGAGGGCATCGGATTCCCCTGGAACTGGAGTTAAATCAGTTCTCACCTGCCATGTGTCACCCCTCACCTTTAAGAAGCAAAACTTCCCTACAAAAGAGACAGAGATGCATACAGAATGCCACACATGGCTAAGTATGAAAGAAAAAGAAGATAAGGAGCCTTGTCCATGGCCCATCCAAACCCTCCCCTAGGAGCCACCATCTATGGTCCCTAACACCCCTCTAAGGCTCAGGCTTCCCTGCTGGGTAGAAGAAACCATCCCTTCTCCTAGTACCTTCTTGAGCCTTGCCCCCATCCTACTCAGGCTGTTAGTGTGTGGCAAGTAGTCAAGACTCCTTTGAGCTAGCCAGGTTCCTTCATCTTCTGAGAGAAATTCTGAATAGCCTTCCGGGGTTTATCTGCCCTTGAAACATAAAATTGAAGGAAGAAACCAGAGAGCCAGGTGAGAAAATTTTAAAATATACATTGAAAAGAAACAAAGAAGAGAGAGAGAGAGAGAGAGAGAGAGAGAGAGAGAGAGAGAGAGAAAAGTTCAGTGGGTGTGGAAAGGTTCTGTATATCGTAGAAGTTGTGGTAAGGGATAAGGAATATGATCAAAATACACTCTAAAATTCTCAAGCAACTAAAATCACTCTGATAAAGTCAGCAACAAGTTCTTCAGTAGACCATGATGCAGTCATAGTTACTTCACCTTGCAGCCAGGAAAGAAAATGCACACAGTACAAAGGTAGGACCTTCCTTAAAACTACCTCTGACAAACCCTAGCTCCTTGCTATGAACCTTGTAGCACAGTCCTTAGTAATGTCTAGGAGAAAAAAAAAAACCAGACAGACCCAGGCTAAGTAACCAAAAAATTGTTATTAAAAACATGTAAAATATGCAGGCAAAGCTTGTGATATATCCAAAACCGTACTGAATCCGTTTCCAAGGCTGATGGTCCCTAGAAATGGCAGGCTGGCATATTCCAGGCAGAGCCTGGTAGAATTACAATGTGAGTCAGGAAAAGCAATGATCTTTGTCTAGCTAGGTAAGTAGATTTTAACCACTCTCTTGGGGGAGATCAGTAAGGTTTTCCTAGGGATAAGGAGATAACCCCATGGTTAAGAACAATAGCTACTCTGGGAGAGGACTGGGTTCAATTCCCAGCATCGACGTGGTAGCAAATAACCATTTGTAACTTCAGTTTCAGGGAAACTGGACATCTACTTCTGACCTCTGTAGGCTGTAGTGATTAATTGATCTCCTACTGATGTTAGTTGAAATGAACCATACACAAATTTATCACTAATATTTAACAGAGTAAACATCTGTTCTTGCAGAAAAATATCATTACACTCCTGTCTTGGAGACAAGTAAGTATTGAGTGCTCAGTGGAATCATGACTGTGGTTCAAATGTTCTTCCTATTTCAACTGGAAGATGGCATTAAAAGGCATGTACGGGGCTGGAGAGATTGTTCAGTTGTATGAGCACCGACTGCTCTTGAAGAAGACATAGGTTCAATTCCCAGCACCCTCATGGCAGCTAATAACTCTCTTTAACTTCAGTTCTGGGGGAATTCGGCACCCTCTTCAGAACTCCACAGCATTGCATGAGAGGGATGCACCAACCTGCATATAGAAAGTACCCTTACACACATAAAAAAGGAAAGTACAGCTGAATATACACCCGTGTCCCTCTCCTACCCTTCCCACCCTTCCAGAGTCACCATTTCAGTCAGTTTTCTGATGTATTATACTGTTTAAATACCTATATATCTAATTGCTTGTGCTTCATTAGTAGGATTGAAAGGTTATGCCTGGACAAGCTGGCAGCCCATGAAAGAAAACAGCCAGAATTGACTAGAGACCAAGACAACAGCTCCAGAGAAAGTAGACTGTTTTGCCTCTCATCCNTACTGTTTAAATACCTATATATCTAATTGCATGTGCTTCATTAGTAGAATCGAAAGGTTATGCCTGGACAAGCTGGCAGCCCATGAAAGAAAACAGCCAGAATTGACTAGAGACCAAGACAACAGCTCCAGAGAAAGTAGACTGTTTTGCTTCTCATCCACCTGTGCCCCTTTTCTAAGCCTAGGGAACAATCTGCGGAAGAGGGGGCGTGGTAGAATGTAAGGGCTTCGATTGGGGTTAATGGTGAAACTACAACAATATAGACTGGACACTCATTTGATCAACTTGATTGAACATACAAGCCCCCCCTGCTGGATGGTGGGACCCATGAGCTGTGTGGGTTTGGGCACAACTGCTCGCAAATTGGTTTTACATGAAGGATGCTTGTACTCACAAATTATCACTTATTGTTAAAAAAATGAAAACAAAACAAAACTAAAAAACAGAAAGATGCAGAAAAGTTACGGCAGAATGCATGATCTGGGATGGGTAGGGGTGGGGTGGGGGGAAGGGAAGGGGATATATGCCTGAACTGAATTGGAAAATGATGTATGAAATACACAAAACATCAATTAAAAATTATTTATTGATTAAAAAAAAAAAGAAACAGCTGGACAAGACCCAAGCAGTAATTTCTACGATACATATGTAAATAAATATTAAAAAAGAAAACTTTCGTATTTTGGACTGGAGGGATGGCCTAGCAGTTAAGAGTGCCGACTGCTCTTGCAGAGGACCCAGGTTTGATCCCCAGTACCCAAATGGCAGCTGAGAACCGTCCATAACTCCAATTCCAGGAGAACTCCAGTTCCAGGGGAATCCGACGCCCTCTTCTGACATCTGCGCCATTGCACGACACGGGTGCACAAACCTACATGCAGTCAGTACAGTTATACACATAAAATAAATAAAATAAAATAAAATATTAAAAAATAAATAAATAAAATAAAAAAACAAGGAAGTTTTACCTATTTTATAAGTGATTACCTCTATAACAGTTGGCTCCAATTTACAGTTAGAGAACGACCTCATCATCATCATATTCCTCCTTGTTCTATGAAGAGGAGGTTAGAAAGTCTCTTATATTAAGACTTTGTGGCACCTAGAAGGTAAGTTTCATTAGGACACATTATAAGTTGGTGTTACAAGTAGGATCCACAGAGGGGTTTGATGTCTGTAGCAATCTGAGGCTTTTCTTCCGTTCAATGTTCAGAAGGGCCAACCTTTCTGCTGGCACTTCCTGGTACATCCTACACAATGCAAAGCTGTATCTTTTCTTTCTCAGCCACTTAGTTGGTGACATTTTGACCTGTGGGAACTTATGAATTTTTTCCCGTAGTTAGTTTTAAGATTTGAATTGCAAAGTTTTTGACAAAAAGGTTTCATATATATCTGTATCCCTCTTTTTATTTTAGGATTTGTTTTTTTACCCACAAGTCTCAAAAAGGAAGTTGTAGTACACATACCTATAGGCAAGAATCAAGGCACAGATTTCATCAAATTCACCCAAGCTGTTTTAGGTGACTGTATGTAGTTAGCTTGGGAAGGAAACTTAATTTTTTAAATGAAATCTTCCTACAGGTAAAAGAGAATGCAGTAAGATGATACTGTACAACAGAAAAATTATAGAGAGCATTTGTATGTGTCAATCCTAAACTTATTGTTATACAGATTTTAAGTAAAACAAATCTGGACAACAATTTATAGTTCCAGTTAACTCAGGTGCATTACCATTTTTATCAGAACCTTTAAACAAATGTTATTTAATGTACACATATTTAACTTTACTAAGTCCTAAAACACCATGTAACCTGTAGACAGAGTCTGGGAAAAATTGGATACTTGTTGAGCTCACATCAATTAAATGTACATTAATCGAATATACACACATGTCCCTCTCCCACGCCTCCCACCCTTCCAGATTCACCATTTCAGTCAGTTTTCTGATGTAGTCTTTATGTTGTTGTTCTTTTAATATGCATCCCTCTCCACAAGAAATAGTTACAACTGGGATATTGGCGCTAGCATCCACATATGAGGGATACCATTCGTCATTTGTTTTTCTGGGACTGTGTAACTTCACTTAATATAATATCTTCTCACTCCACCCATTTACCTGCAAAGTTCATGATGTTGTCTTTTTTTACTGGTGCATAGAACTCCATTGTGTACATGTACCATATTTTCTCTATCCACTCGTCAGTTGAGGGGCATTTGGGTTGGTTCCAGCTTTTTGCTATTGTGAACAGAGCTGCAATAAATATAGCTGTGCATGAATTTCTGCAGCAAGATTTGTCTTGTGGGTATACGCCCAGGAGTGGTATGACTGGGTCACATGGCAAACTCATTTTGAGTCTTCCAAGAGTTCTCCACACTGCTTTCCATAGTGGCTGTACAAGTTTACAGTCCCACCAGCAATCGATGAATGTTCCCCTTTCCCCACCATCTCTCCAGCACTTGATATCGTTTGTTTTCTTGAATCTGGCCAGTCTTATTGGAGTGAGATGATATCTTAGAGTGGCCTTAATTTGCATTTCCCCAATTATTAGTGACATTGAACAGTCTTTAAGATGTTTCTCAGCCATCTCTAATTCCTCCTCTGTGAAGTCTCTATTTAGTTATTTGCTCCATCTTTTGAGTGATTCCTTTGTTCTCTTTCTTATTTGGTTATTGAGTAGCTTGTATATTCTGGAAATTAATGCTTTGACAGATGTATCTGCAGTGGAGGTTTCCTCCCACTCTATGGGTTTTCTCTTCCCTTGTTTATTGTTTCTTTTGATGTACAGAAGCTTTTGAGTGTAGTGAGGTCCCATTTGTCAATTGCCAATCTTATTTCTTATGTATCAGCTGTCTGATTTAGGAAGTCTTTTCCTATGCCTATGTCAAAACCCCTTGTTCTGGGTGCCAACTGTCAGAGTTTATAATCATCTGAATGGTTCTTTATACATGCATGGCCAACATCCACACCCTATTTGCTGTTTTTTTTTTCTCACTGGTTTAGCTCCAGCAAGGAGAGGGGAGGGACTGCAAGGGATTTTACCCACCAAAATAGAAAGATAAGTAGAAAGACATACAGACACGGACTCAGAGAAAGCCCGAGGGAATAGACTCAACTTTAATGTTGGAAATAAAGGCTTTTATACTAATGCAGGCATGGGCCAGTACATGTACACACAATTGAGGGCTGGGGCAGACAATTGGGATAAGGGAACATTAGACTAAAATCCAGATAAGTGTTCTTTCCTGAAAGATCAAAGGACAGTCCAGACTTTCACAGGTCTGTGAGAAACAGCAGGGGTCAAGGCTGTCAGGTAACTGCTTTTAAGTGCTTCTGCCAAAAGAATACCTACATCCCACCATTTCACCATCATGGAAGTAGGGTGAAGAATTCATGTCAGGGCTCCTGGCAGCAATGTTGGGAAAGGAGATTCACCACACACCTAGTGAATGTGTCTTTACCTCCATCACTTTGTAGGCAACCCTAAAATATTCTGTAATCCAACTAAGATTGGAGAGTGCAATCCTTTCTTGGCTTAGGAACTGGGGAACCCAAAGTGGCAGAGATGAGCAATGCCCTATGTGGATGGGTGAAGGTGTGGACACCTGTCCCCCGTCCCAGATGAAAATTCTCACCAACATAAGAAAATATGATGAAATATAACGTGTTTTCTTAAAGACTAATTTTTTGAGACAAGGTCTCCCTATAGCCCCACCTGGTATGGAACTAACTCTGTAGACCAGGCTGGCCTTGAACTTACAGAGATCGACTTACCACTGCCCCCCCCACCCCTGAGTGCTAGGATTAAAGGTGTACACAACCACACCAGGCTTAAAGACAGTTCTTAGCCAGCATGTGGGTGCTGGTAATCAAACCCAGTTCCTCTGCAAGAGCAGTTGGCACTCTTAACTACTGAATAATATCTCAAGCCACTAAAGACTAAGTTTTAAATTGTACATATAAAGAAGAAATAAAAGGACACTTGGCATGTTAGTGCATACCTTTAATTCTAGCAAATTGAATGATGAACCAGATGGATGTCTGTGAACTCAAAGGCCAGTATGGGGTTATGTGAGACTCTATCTAAATAAATAAGTAAATAAAACTGGATTTTTCTTTGGTCTTTTGGGGACAGGGACTGCCTGTAGTCCCAGCTGGACTGGAATTAGCTATGTAGCTCCCACCGAATTTGAGCTCACAGAGATCTGCCTGCCTCTGCCATTCAAGTGTGGGGATGAAAGATCTCCACATGCCAGGAACCCTTGGTTACCTCCAAGAACTCAAAGGTGAGACCCTGTGGCTGAAGACAGTACCTAATTTGGGCCCAAGATTTGGAAAAGTGGAGAAGGAACTGATCTGGAAGCCTTTTCCCTGCAGACGGGCTCTCATAATTTTGAGGATAATATCCAAGCTTCTATTGGAGAAAGACAACAAATGCTACAACCCAGTTCTGAACCTCTCACAACAAACTATCTGCACTGGTGCATTAGTAGCTGTGTTATCAGGGTGTAAGCAATTACTATCTAATTAGATTCAATCCTTCTCAATGTGAGTGGAGTCATGGATGACACTGTAATTCATAGATCCAAGAGAAAACTGCGTCTGTGCCCTTAGTCTAGACAAATGAATTCTGTTACCATACCCTGCATGTGGATCCTTGTATTTATATACAAGTTTACATCAAATAAGTTTCTTTGGGCAACAGATAGAGGGTACTGAAGAGTTCCCCACCTGCTCCCACGCAGAAAATATACTTCCTAGAGACAGCCACGCCTAAGTGACATGTCTCTAGTGCGAACTCTATATGTATGGCTCAAGGAACATAGTGGAACAGGGGTGGAGAGAATACGATGCACCCTCAACCTTAAAGAGCAAAGCTTCCCTATAGAAGAGAGGGGGATGCACACGGAAGGCCACAGCTGGCTAAGTTTGAGAGAATAAGAAGATAGGGAGACTTGTCCTTGCCCACTCAACCCGACCCCTAGGAGCCACCATCTCTGGTCCCTAACACCCTTCCAATGCTCAGGCTTCCCTGCTGGATAGAAGAGGCCAGCCCTTCTCCTAGTCCTTCCTTGAGCTTTGCCTCATCGAGTTCAGGCTATGAGTGTGTGCCAAGGAGTCAAGACTCCTTCTAACTAGCCAGGCTCCTTCACCTTTTGAGAGAACTTCTGAATAGCCTCCCTGGATGTATCTGGTCCTTGAAACATAAAATTGAAGAAGGAAACCAAAAGTCAGGTGAGAAAATTTTTAAATACATTGAAAAGACAGGAGAGAAAGGGAGAGAGAGAGAGAGAGAGAGAGAGAGAGAGAGAGAGAGAGAGAGAGAGAGAGAGAGAGATTCAGTGGGTGTGGAAAGGTTCTGGATATGGTAGAAGTTGTGGGAAGGGATAGGGAATATGATCAAAGTACACGCTGTGAAATTCTCAAGGAACTACAGCCACTCTGATAAAGAGTGCAATGTGTTCTTCAGGAGACCATGCTGCAGTCGCACTTATTTCTTGTA
This sequence comes from Rhizomys pruinosus, assembly GCA_009823505.1. NCBI lineage: Eukaryota > Metazoa > Chordata > Mammalia > Rodentia > Spalacidae > Rhizomys > Rhizomys pruinosus. Next base: position 2,784,731 of record VZQC01004543.1, read on the forward strand.
GCCAGGAAAGAAAATGCACACAGTACAAGTGTAGGACCTTCCTTAAAACTGCATCTGAAAAATCAGAACTTCTTGCTATGAACCTTGTAGCACAGTCCTTAGTAAAGTTTGGGAGAAAATAAAAGCAGACAGACCCAGGCTAAGTATCCATAAAATTGTGATTCAAAACATGTAACGTGTGCATGCAATTCTTGTGTTTGGTACTTATCCAAAACAGTACTGAGCCCGTTTCCAAGGTTGATGGCATAGTCCAACCAGAGCCTGGTAGAATAACAATGTGAGTGAGGAAAAGTAATGATCCTTGTCTGTCTATGTAAGTAATTTTAATCACTCTCTTGGGGGAGATGGGTAAGGTTTTCTAGGGCTATGGAGATACCCCCATTGTTAAGAACAATGACTACTCTCATATAGGACCCAGGTTCAATTCCCAGCAACCACGTGGCAGTAAACAATCATTTGTAACTCCAGTTCCAGGAAAACCTGACATCTACTTTTGACATGCATGGGCATACATGACACCCATACAGGCAATACACTCATGTACATGGAATAAAAAGACCAAAAGACTGTAGTGATTAATTCATCTCCTACTGACATTAGTTGAAATAAACCATACACAAATTTTTCACTACTATTTAACAGAGGAAACATCTGTTCTTAGAGAACAATATCATTACAATCCTGATTTGGAGACAAGTAAGTAGGTATTGAGTGCTCAGTGGAATCATGACTGTGGTTCAAATGTTCTTCTTATTTCATGTGGAATATAGCATTAAAAGGAATGTACAATGTTGAGGCTGGAGAGAAGGCTCAATGGTTAAGAGTGCCTACTGCTCTTGCAGCAGACATGGGTTCGATTCCCAGCCCCCACATGGCGGCTAAGAACTGTCTTTAACTCCAGTTCCAGGGGAATTCAATGCCGTCTTCTGACCTTTGCAGCATTGCACAACACGGTTGAATCAAACAACATACAGACAGTACACTCATACACAAAAAGTTTTTTTAAAGAAATAAATAAATAAGGAAAGTACAACATGAAAATTTTGCATAACAGTCAGGAAAAAATGTGTCTTTTGTTGATTTACTGGTTTAGTAATATTATACTCTTAAGTCTAACATGATAACGTGGTTTCCTTATGGCTGAATACTTCATTATTGTTGAAAAGATGTTGCTGGATCCTCAAGCAACTCTCCCTGCCCAACATACCATGATGTAGTATGAAGAGTTTACAAGCACAATTATGAAGATATCAGGCTAAGGGTCACAATTGAGGTCAGGAATGTGATGATAGTCTATGAGAGCACAGTACTACACAGTGGTATTAGACCATATGTCTAGCATGAGTAAGCCTTGGGTCCTAATACCAGCACCAGAAAAAAACATAAAACAAACTAGCTCATGGTATCTTTTACCCATTATAAGCATTAAATCTCTTAAATAGTAGTCACCATGCAATGTTCACTTATCAACACACTGTACTTCTTTTTTTGTTGTTGTTGTTCTTTTGTTTTTATTTTTTATTTTTTTACATAAATTTTTATTTTTTTTTAAATCTAGACCCGTGTTCCCGCCCATTCCCCCACCCCACCAGAGCTCAAGCATTCTGCAAAACATGCTTTTCATCTCTTTCTCAGTCTTTCTCAATATTCTCCATGAGGAAGTTGACTGATTTGAGCAGAAGTTCACTGTTTCAGGCAGTTCTTTGATTCAGTCCTTTCTGTTGTTGTTGTTGTTGCTGTCATTGTTGTTTCCAATATGCATTACACCCAACTGCTTTGGACAAAAGCTCAGGGAGCCCTAAACAAGAAACACTTACAACTAGGTAATTGGCACTAGCATCCACAGATGAGGGATATCGTTTGTTTTTCTGGGACTGTGTTACTTCACTCAGCATGATGTCCTCTAGCTCCAGCCATTTTCCTGCAAAGCTCGTGATGCGTCTTTCTTTACCGCTGCATAGAACTCCATTGTGTAGATGTACCACATTTTCTCTATCCACTCATCAGTTGAGGGGCATTTGGGTTGGTTCCAGCTCCTTGCTATAGTGAAGAGAGCTGCAATAAACATGGCCGTGCATGTATCTCTGTGGTGGGGTGAGTCTGCAGGGTACATGCCCAGGAGTGGTATGGCTGGGTTGTGTGGCAAGTTCATTCCAAGTCTTCCAAGGTTTCTCCACACTGCTTTCATAGTAGTTGTACAAGTTTACATTCCCACCAGCAGTGGATGAGTGTTCCCCTTTCCCCACAACCTCTCCAGCACTTGGTATCATTTGTTTTCTTGATCCTAGCCAGTCTTATTCGAGTAAGATAAAATCTTTTAAAGTGGATTTGATTTGCATTTCCTTAATGATTAGTGATGTTGAACACTTCTTAACGTGTTTCTCAGACATCTCTAATTCCTCACTTGTGAAGTCTCTGTTCAGTTCTTTGCTACATCTATTGAGTGGGTCATTTGTTTCTTTTTTCTTTGTTTTTTGAGTAGTTTATATATTCTGGAAATCAATGCATTGTCAGATGTATCTGCAGTGAAAGTTTCCTCCCCTTCTGTGGGATTTCTCTTCACTTCCTTGATTGCTTCTTTTGATGTACAGAAGCTTTTGAGTTTAATGAGGGCCCATTTGTCAATTGTCGACCTTAATTCTTGTGCAGCTGCTGTCTGATTTAGGAAGTCTTTTCCTGCGGCTATGTCTTGAAGTCTGCTGCCAACTATTTCTTCTATCACCTTAAGAGTTTGGGTTTTCACGTTGAGGTCTTTGATCCATCTGGAGTTCACTTTTGTACAGGGCAAGAGGTAGGGGTTTAATTTCATTCTTCTATAAGTGGTGATCCAGTTTTGCAAACACCACTTGCTGAAGATGCTCTCTTTTCTCCATTGTGGTTTCTTGGGCCCCCTAAGATGGCTGAAATTGTATGTGCTCAGATTTGGATCATCGGTTTTGTTCCATTGGTCAGCAGGTCTGTTTTTGTGCCAATACCATGCTGTTTTTATGACTATAGCCCTGTAGTATAGTTTGAAGTCTGGTTAATAGATCACCCATGTGTAGTTCTTTTCACTCAGGGTTGTTTTGGCTATACGGGGTCTTTTGTTTTTCCAAATGAATTTAAGAACTTTTGTTTCCAAGCCTGTGAAGAAACTCTCGGGTATTTTGATTGGAATTGCGTTAAATCTATACAAGACTTTTGGTAAAATGGACATTTTTACAATGTTAATTTTCCCAGTCCATGAGCATGGGAGGTTTTTCCATCTTCTGATGTCTTCTTCAATTTCTTTCTTTAAGGGTTTAAAATTTTTGTTGGTGTTGAGATCTGTGGTGTCTTTGGTTTAGTTGTTCCTAGGTATTTATATGTTTTTGAGCATTGTGTGACAGTGGAAAGGTCTCGTTTGAATTCTCTTCTCTCAGTTGCTGCTCTGGTGTAAAGAAAGGCCATTGATTTTAAGGTTAATTTGTATCCTGCCATCTTTGAAAGCTGTTAATCATTCTAGGAGTTTTATGAGTGGAGTTATAGCATCGCACCTTAGTAAAGACATAGCATCAACACCAATTGGATAGCTTGAGACTTCCTCTTTCCCATTCAGTACTCCTTTGATTCTCCTTTTTTTGCCTATTGCTCTAGCAAGGTGTTTCAGCACTCATTAGCCGGAGTGGTGCCAGCAGGGGGCGTCTGCCAGTTCCTCCCTTAAGGGAATGTTTCTCTGTCATTTCCCCTTTAGGTGATATTGGCTGTAGGTTTCAGTGTATGATGGCTTTGATACATTAGAGAGTATTACCCGACTTTTCCCCTCTTTTCTCCCAATCCCCAGTTTTCCCTCTATGACTTTAAGCATGAAGGGATGCTGGATTTTGTCAAAGGCTTTTTCAGCATCATTGAAGGATGATGGTGTTTTTTGTCTTGAGTTTCCATATATGTGTGTTGATGATATTATTGTTATCCTATGATTGAACCATCCCTTGCATCTCTGGTATGAATCGACTGGTCAGATGTCATGATCTTCTTGATGTGGGGTCTGTACGCGATTTGCCAGGATCCTGTTTAGGAAATTTGCACTTATTCACTGAGGGATTAGATAGGGTCTATAATTCTCCTTTCATTGATACTTTGCCTGGTTTGGCAATGAAAAGTGATGCTGCTCATAGAAGGAATTTGTGGAGAATTCTCGTCTATTGTGTACTTCTTAACAATTTCAGCAATAATGAGTTTTACGTCTTATTTTAAATATTTTTGTAGAATTTCTGCCATGAAACCGTCTGTCCTGGCTTTTTTTATGTTGGGAGGCTTTACTATTACATCCTCTAATGTCTTCATATGTTATGGGTCGGTTTAAGCGACTGATCTCTTTTGGCGCGACCTGTGGTGATTCCCGAGAATCGATATTATTGCATTTCTTCTAGGTTTTTCAAACTTGGTAGAATCAGTCGAATGACCATATGTTCTGTGCAACTGTATGTGATGATTTCCGTCTTTCTTCCGTGTGGTTCTTTATCTGATTATTTATTTGGAGTTGTTCCTCCTCTCGTTTTTATTCTTAACTCTCTAGGGGTCTGTACGTATTCTTTTTTATTCCTTATGAAGAAGCAACTTTTGGCTTCAGATTTTTTGTATTGTTTTTCACTTTGTTTCTTATTTCATGATTTCCTGCTCTGGATTTTTGTTATTTTCTTCCTGTCTGTTGTTTTTAGCGTTCATCTTTGTTGTCCTCTAAGTGTTTTAGCTGTAGTGTTAGATCCACGTCAATTGTGCTCTTTCTGTTTCTCCTGAGGCCAGTGGAATGAAGAGAAGAAAGCAGGTCCAGACGATAGGGACTGGGTGCCGTCGAAGCAGGGAAGGATTGTGTTGATCCTTTAATCCAGCTGTCTTTGGTTGATTGGCTTTTGTAGCTGGGGGGTTGAGAGTTCTCCCCAGCCGGATTAAAGGTTGGGCTTGTGTGACTCTATACTCTGAGACTTGCCTGTACGGCCCCCCCGGAAAGATCCCATATGCCAGGCTCGACGAAGAGAGGACTACACTGGAAAGGCAGGATAACCCCAGCGCCAAGTCTACCAAAACCTATGGAAGACTCCTGCAGTTGGGATCCCTCTGGGGATGCACCACGACACAGATATCAGAAACATAATTGCGAACATATTTAAAGAACTACAAGATTTTTTTTTTTTTTTTTTAAAAAAGAAATTAAGAAAAGAGAATGAAGAACTTAAGAAGGACCTAGAGAAAGAGAATGACACAACTCCAGAAGGAATTAGAAAAACACTGAAAAGATCCATGCTGAAAAAAGATAAGGAAACCAACCAGTGAACCAAACAGCTACAAAAAGAGATTGAGAAACTTCCAAACAAGAAGTAGAAAATACTAAAGGAAACAGAAGAGGAAATGAAAAGGAAATTGAACACTCATCCATTTCAAGGAAGGGAATGGAAAAAGCCTCAGAAGCAGAATGGGAGGAAGCAGAACAAAGAATATCAGTCCCTTGGAAGATAAAACAGAACAGCTAAAAACCTTCAAAGGAAATTTATGAAAAAAATTTTTTAAAAAATAACAAAATTGGGAACAACCAGGAGCTGTGGGACACAAACCTCCACAACACAGGGATAGAGGAAGGAGAAATCCCAAGAGAATGGTATTCCTCAGATCTTCAACAGAAGAAGAGATGAAACCTTCTGCAATCTAAAAAAGGACAAATAATAGAAATATAAGAAGCACATAAACTCCAAACAGACAAGATCAGAAAAGAAAGTCTCCACGCCACAATCATAGTTAAAATGCTAGACACCGAAGACAAAGACAAAATCCTTTAAAGCCACAAGAGAAGAACAAGTGACGTATAAGGGGGAAACCTATCAGATTTACAACTGACTTTTCAATGTAAACTATGAAAGCAATAAGAATCTGGAGCAAAGCATTCAAAACAAAACGAAACAAAAAAAAAAAAAAAAAAAAAAAAAAACCAGCAAAAATGTCAATTATAGTTAAGGAGAGAGAAAAAACTTCCATTACATAAAACGAACAGGAAATATCTGTCCAGAAAAACCAACCCTTCAGAGAATACTCTGAAGCATTCAAAGAACAAAGAAAGGAGCACAACCCCAGGCACCTAGAAAGAGAAATCAATAAAAGCATAACTGCAGAAGTAGAAACCTAAATCAAAACCGCAGATGGATAATAAGGCAAAAGGAAGCAACACAAACCTATCAGTCATAACCTTAAATATTAATGGACTAAATTCCCCAATCAAAAGACATAGACTGGGAGACTGGATTAGGAAACAGAATCCATCGATATGCTGTCTGCAAGAAACACATCTTACCTTCAAGGACAGGCACCACCTTAAAGTGAAGGGATGGAAAAAAATATTCCAAGCAAATGGTACCAAAAAGAAAGCAGGTGTTGCTATTTTAATATCGGATAAAATAGACTTCAAAGTAAAAGAAATCAGAAGAGACAAAGAAGGCCATTACATTTTCATCAAAGGAACAATCCACCAAGAAGATTTCACAATTATGAATATATATGCCCCAAATTCTGGTGCACCAAACTTTATAAAGACAATTCTCCAGGACCACAAGTCACAGACTAACCCCAGCACACTCATAGTGGGAGATTTCAATACCCCACTGAGTCCTTTGGATAGGTCAACAGGACAAAAAATAAACAGAGAGACATCTGAACTGAACGATATGATACACCAAATGGACCTCATAGACCTCTACCGAACATTCCATCCTAATACCAGAGAATACACTTTCTACTCAGCACCCCACGGAACATTCTCCAAAATCGACCACATCCTGGGACACAGAAGAAACCTCTACAAATACAAAAAGATTGAAATAATTTCATGCATCCTGTCAGACCACAGTGCAATAAAGCTCAACATCAACACCAGGACAAGCCCTCCTGCCTACCAGAACACATGGAGACTAAACAACACACTCTTGAATAATGAATGGGTCAAGGAAGAGATAAAGAAAGAAATAAAAGCATTCCTGGAACTGAATGACAATGACAATACAACACAACAAAACCTATGGAATACCTTAAAAGCAGTCCTAACATGGAAGTTTATAGCCCTGGGTGCCTACATTAGAAAACACATTGTCCTTCTATCCACTTTTAAGATTCTTCTTGGAACCTTTGCAGCCCTTATTCCCCTAGAGATTGCTCTTCCTCAATTCCCTTGAAAACTGTTCCTCAGTGTGCTCCAAAACTCCTCAGGGACTCTCCATACACCCCAAACATTACCACTAGGTGGAGTTTACCCAGACACCACTTTTTCATGCACCTACTGCCATGAAGAAGAAGGTGCCTCAAACACACATATACCTTTATGACATCAGTACTTCTGGCATCTTTTGTCCTCTACAACTCACTTAACCCCTCAAATATGTATATTCTAACATTCACCTCCATTGCTTAGTTATAATAGCCACACTCAAAGTGACGTTGGTATATAAAGGGTGGGAATGGGTGATGAATGTTCTCCAAGCATATTAACAGGAGAGGATCAGATCAAGAGAGAGGACTCACTGTTGCCTCACCTCTATTATTAATCTCCTGTTGCTCTTCCATGTGTTATGGATGCTCATATGACACTGATCCTGAGTATGTACGGCTTTACAATAAGTACATGTTCATGAAAACATTTCATGTTAGAGTAAGAGACACTGTCCACAACCAGAGATGGGTCTCTCTAGTGCAATATTATGTTAGTCCAACCTCTGTCCTTAGAAACTGGTTCCTATTCTCGACGTTCTTGAGTGTCCATGCATGAATGGAATGTCTGTGTTTGGCTGGGAACAGAACACCAGAGATTATAAAATGAGATATCATAGTCTTCATATGGAAAATAACATGACAGCCTCTGGCCATATAAGACTAAAGGTGAACAATGGAGATATTGTGTGATGGATCCTGGAGGAAATGGACACAAAGTTCGGTGAGCTCCTAAGTCAGAAACCATCCCTAAGTATAACTTCAAGTGCACAAAGAGTACTGGACCCTGGGAGACCAGAGAGAAGACAGTGAACTAAGGACCTGGTGTATTTTCTTCATTCTGTCCCATCAGTCTCTACCCTTGGAGAATGATCATCTTTATCTTTTCCCGAATTAAACTACAACTTGAGCCCAAGTTTTCCACGCATTGCTAACTTATTGTACAGAATCGCTGATGTTCTTTCTAAATTGGGAGAATCAGGACTTGACATCACTCCAAAATCATGGTGGTCCTGTGTTGAATATGTCCCTCTAAATTATTGGTTGGCCAAAACACTCACAGGACAAAATGAACTGGACATAGGTCCAACACAAAAGAACCGAAGTATACATCTTGGCCATATGTTTTCATGTTGCATCTATAACATCACAGTGAGGATTCTTTGTATTCTCAACAACAAAATATGTAGATAATTACATTATCCAATGAATGCTCTTTTCTATTGAATGTAGCATTGGCCTATATGACTGATAATTGAAAGAAATGATAGTATTTCTCAGTTGAATTCCTTAAGATGGATGGTTGTAACTTTCCTTCAATGAATGATATTGCTCTCTGAAGGTTTCAAAGCATGAAACTGGAGAGATGGCTCACTAGATTGGAGCATTGGCTACTCTTGTAAAAGACCTGGATTTGAATCATAGCACCCACTTTCCAACTAACGCTTGCCTGAAACTGCAGTTCAGAGAATTTCACACTCTCTTTTGGCTGCAGATACTGCAGGACATGAGTGCACTTACATGCATGCAAGTCACACTCTCGTACAAAAAATAATAAAATGTTTTTTAAAGATGGCAAAGTCTGCATTTCTCGCTTTTTTGGAATATTCACATGGCAGAATATTCAAATGAATTTCGATACCATTATACAAATTAGGAAAATGCTTCCTGGTCTACCTTGTGACGTGTCATTCCTTTCAATGTTCCTTCACATGGCGTCCTCCTGAGGCCTGGACTGATTCTGTTATTCTTCTCACTATTTTATGAAAGGTAGCTCAGGGATCTTGACATAAAGAATTAACCTGATTTCTGTTGGAAAAAAATTAGAAAGGCCTGGAATCCAGGGAGACATGAAAAGTTTTTGACAGTCTCTCATAATTGAGACTTCAAAGATTCTTGAACTTTTAACAGCCTTCAGGGATCATGGAAACTTAACAGGTTTTCAAAACACTTTCTCTCAACACAAGGTTGCAAGGTTGCATGGAACTGTTAGGTGGCATTCCCCAAATAGCAATTAGAAACTGGACAAGAGTTTGAGAAATACCCCTGATTCCAAAAGTCACTGCCTTCATTGTCAGTTTGTGTGAAATGGAAATTGCAGCTCTGAAGGGAGGTGAGGTCACACAGCACAAACCTTTGTCTTGGGGTTGAATGGGCTCCCTCTCCTACTGTGCTGGGTATTATGAAGTCAGGGTCTGCACAGAGTCCACCATCCTGCAAATACAAGGAGTCAGGTGAGTGTTTCTATTTCAACAGGAGAGGCAGAGCCAGCAAAGGAGAGAGAGCTGAATAGCTGCCCTTAACAGAAGAAGTGGGTGGAAACAGATGCATGAAAGAATGTGGGAGGCACAAACCTTATTCCACAGATCAGAGGTGAGCTGGTAAAGTAGGTCCTGACATTGCTACAGTCACTAAGGGTGACTAATACACTCTGATGAATTCCTCATCTAGGAATCAGGGGCTGAGTAATCTGATAGTAATAAAGTATCTGTGAAGGAGTGTAAAGATCATACATAGTTCAAAAACTGATTCTGTGTTCACATTAAATGAAGTGAAACATGGAATAATTTTCATTTTGTTATAATTATAAGTAGCTTTATCAACTTGTTATGTCTACAGTTGACCTTGAATGAGGTATGAAAATCAGCTAATCCTTGAATGAGGTCAGGATGTGAATCTGCTGCAGGAGTAAAAAGGATGATTTGTGGATACTATGTTCATGATCCACTTATAGAAACACTGAGCATGATGACTGCAGTTCCTGTATCCCTGTCTTGACTTTATTAACATAATATTGAACAGAAGATACAGAAATAATATCCGGGTTGTTTATCAAGAACAAATGTACCTCATGCTTTTCACCTGTCTTAATAAGATTAGCTTGCTAAGCCCAAACTTGTGACATGGTAACACTAACTCATTTTGGTGTTCTTAGCCCAACATGGAGCCCTGTAGAATGCATGCAAGAACTACCAATAATCTGAACTTGGACAGACATTCTCTGTTCTATTTTAATTTGTACAATGAATAGGTATGCATATCCCTCATAATCTATTTACATATGATTCTTCTCTAAATATCTTAAATATGCCTTATATTTTAATACATAATAGTTTCTACTAAACACATTAATTTCATCAGTGTAATAATTATTAAGTATAGGTAAATGCAAAAATGGCCTGGTATTTCAGCACCTGCTGCTCTGGAAGAGGACACACGTTCTGTTCTCTGCAGCCACATGGTGTCTCACAACCTGCAGTTACTCCATGTCTAGGAAACTGATGTTCTCCCCTGTCCTCCTCAGTCACTGGGAATACATGTGGTCCTTAGACATGCATGCACACAGATTGTTCAGTCACATAAAAAATAATTAATGCTTTTAAAATTTATTTTGCATCTAGAGACGTCTGGGAACTGAAAATTTGGGGTAATCTAATTTTTATCCAATACTAACTTAGCACATATTAGTATTTCATGTTGGATACAAAGTGGTAGTGCTTAGTAACTTAGCTACCGCTGAAAATTTTTCCCTGCACTGATATAAATTGAAGCTTTCAGAAGACACCATATATATTAGGCTTATCCTAGACTTGTCAAATCTAACTTGTCCATAGAACAGCTTGCTTTAGAAAATTGTAATTAGAGCTCTGTCTTAATTCAAGCCTCTGAAACTTTACTGGAATTTGTTATTATTATCTTACAAATCTTTGCAGCCAGAAGAAAACATCTTGTAGATGAATGAAGACATGTAAGACCAGTTAACTGTAAAAAAAAATGGAAAGTATCGAAAACAAGCAGGTTGTGAAACTGTGTTGTCATAAATTCACATGCAGAACTCCATGAGACTGTCTCTGACTCAGGACATGTTCCACTCCTCCAGATGTCCGCACTTCCCCTGAACAGCTGGAAGAGTCACTTACAAGGAGAGTTGTTTTGATCCTCTCTGGAAAATGAAAATAATGCTGCTGTCCACACTAGAAGATAGAGGAAAGGAAAAGAGATGTAAGATTAGCAGAATAACAGTGATTCAGGAATTGTCACTGAATTTTACCATTCATACACTTGACCCCACAGGACAGCAAAAGAAAACAGTGAGTAAATGTTTATCAGTGAACATTTCAGGAATGTAATTTATGTGGTAATGCTGCACATTCCTACTCAGAATCCTGGGACTGTGGATATAATGCCCATGACTAGAAGTGGGAAGACTGACCTTTAACAAGTAAAGGGCCCCATGGATCAGACTGTACATGGAACAGTGCTCATTAATTTCTTCTATGTCATCACATGTTACATTACTACACTAAACACAGGTGAGAGACAGATACACAATTCTCAAGCACGTGAACACATTTACTAGCCATCAAATGTTGCAGTGTTTATATGGCAGTAAGATCACAGAAGCTGTTGGGATACTTGCATGTCTCTCTTGTGTGCTCTGTAAGAGTTTTATGCACTGGCTACAATCCAAATCTCTCACCCCACCCTAACCCACATTTGTGTGCATGCATATGTTTGTAGACATGGATGACATTTAGTGACATACCTCTTAATTTCCTCTTCCTAACTTATCAGTTCAATGAAATGGGTCAGGTGTGGTAAAGAATGACCATCATTTTCTTCTGAAATACCACAGACATACATATTGTAAAATGAAATTGTTCTTATTTCTCTTAAGACTTCGATCTTAAATTGAATTAGAAATTATTTGCTCCTGGTGTGAGCAGATTGTTGTTTTTTCTGTCAATGTTCCATGAGACTTTTACTCCATTTTCTGTTACTCTTCACTGTTCCTCCCAGGCTGCATCATCACATAATTAGTAATGTTATCTCAGAGACACCTACTCAAAAATTCAATCTTCAACAGGATCATCTGATGAATTAGGTCATCTCACTGGGTAAACAAATACATTCTTTACAGCATCTTGCCATTAGGCTCAGGATGACATCATACTGAAGATGTCAAGCAACTCTCTTCCATCATCCTCCCAAGAAGATTGCAGAACTGTGTATCAACATCACAGTGGTGGCTACAAATATATTTCAGATATTTGTTCTGATCAGAGGAATGTCTCTTGCTGTAATTTGAAAGTAGATGCAGCAGATGTCAGGATGGAATACAGAGATTTGGCAATGGGAATCATACTGCTCTCTCAGACTGCAGTGGGGATTCTGGGAAACTTCTCATTTCTCTCCTACTATTTAGAAATTGCAACACACAAATCCACATGCAGGGACACAGATCTAATTCTCACTCACCTGCTCATAGCCAAAACCTTGACCATGCTCTTTAAAGGAGTGCCCCATTCTGCTCAAAACAGTCAACTTCCTCATGGAGATTATTGAGAAAGAGTGAGAAAGAGATGAAAAACATGTTTGGCAGAATGCATGAGCTCTTGCAGGGTGGGGGAATGGGCAGGAACACGGGTCTAGATTTGCTAAAAAATATATAAATAAATTTATGTGAAAAAAAGGAGTGCCCCAAATGTGGCAGCATTTGGATGGAAACAGTTCTTCAATGATTTGGTATGCCACCTCTTTTTGTATGTTGAAAGAGTTGGCAGGAGTGTGTCCATTGCTACCACCTGCATACTGAGTGTCTTCCAGGCCATCACCATCAGCCCCAAGAACTTATGTAGGAAAGAACTTAAAGCCAAATATCTGAGGTATGTTGGACACTCCCTTTCTTTCTGCTGGATCACATACTTGGTGGCAAATTTAATTTTTCCTCTTTATTGCATTATTGAAATGAACAGCAAAAACAGAACAAAAAAAAAAGAGATTTTGAATTCTGCACCACTACAGGTCATAATACTTTTACAGACTCATTGTATGCAGCACTAATCCTGTTCCCCGAGGTTTTGTTTTCTGTGCTCATCATCTGGTCCAGCAGCTCCATGATTGTCACCCTGTACAGACACAAGCAGCAGGTTCAACACATCCGAAGCTCTCATGTATCCTGCAGAGCCTCCCCTGAGTCCAGAGCCACCCGCAGGATCCTGGCCCTGGTGTGCATATTTCTGGCCTTTTATACCATATCCTCCATCTTACATGCTTTCATTGCTGTTTTGTATACTCCAAACTGGTGGTTTTTGATCATCAATAGCCTCCTTACTCTCTGTTTTCCCTCTTTTTGACCATTTGACCTAATGAGTCAGGATTCCTCTCTGTCTAGAACCCGTTTTGTCAGGAAGAGGAAAAAGAATATCTCAAAGCATTTCACATATGTAAAATTAGATTGATTAGTCACTTATCACTTCCAAACATCAGTATGCCAATGTGGGGAACCTGTCTTCTTCGGGTGAACCCCAAGGTATATTGGAGTTTCTTCAGCTGGTGAAGAAGTAAACATCTTACTGAACTGCTCAGATGAGGGCTGTCCTGTTCACCCCGTGATTTACAGATGTCAGATCCCTTCCTTTTGATTAGTTATCTGAGCAATAGCTTGAATATAACTTGTGAAAAGAGACACCCCATCTTGTCTTTCCTTCCCACTGTCAGGACATTCCCCCTCATTTTAAAATGTCAAAGACATCTTCAGCACATTACATTCTAACTACAAAAGTCATTGCAAGCATAGCTGTTGCTATGAAAGACACCTACTTCTGGGCCAGTTCCAGGTTGGCTACTCTGTGATCTATGCCTCCAGTTCATGGTGTCTACAGAAGTATTATCTGTCTTACATCATATTGTGGAAGGGGACTAAGAGCACTGACAATATCCTATAATGACTGGGAATTTTAAACACATGTCTCCCCAAAACTCTCAGTGATATACACCACAACTGACACTGGGATTTTCATTTGCTAGGCTGTGGTCTCTAGTGGGCGCATTGATTGTCAACACATTATATAATAGTATATTTAATACAGCCATACACACAGTATATTCATATATATATATATATATATATATATATATATATATATATCTCAGAATGTGTCCATATGCCTTTTTAAAAATCAATGGGGTCATTGATCACACCCATGTTTTCTACTGTATGCTGATCTCCCTAACTTATCTTAGCAACTTCGCATATGTTGTTCCATTATTCTCATCTACTCCTTAGACCACTGTGATCCCTCTTCCCTCACTTTGAAGATTCATATCTACAGGCAAGGATTCATACTTGGAGAAAATGTAAAGCATGCTACAGGAAGAGAAAAGTGTTCACCAGTCTTCCCTAGACATGAATTCTGTGACCTAGAATAATGACTGACCTGGACACACACACACAGTAGTACTATGAATGTTAAGGTGTAACCAATTGATTTCTGATTATATATAAGATCACCTGATACCACAATCAGAGCAAAGTATGTATGGGGACAATGGCTTCAGGCTATGGTAGTAAACCTATTGCTATCATTATATTAAATGAACATAGTAATAAAATCCATATCCAGTGACTTATTATAAATATAGATTATATATTTACATTATAATCTAACTAAATCTATGTCTATATACAAAGAGACCCACAACTGCTAAATGTGTAGACAAAGGGAGACTCATAAATTCTCAGCCCTAAATAAGATGTTCCATATGTATCTTCTTTCCATTGATCCAGGGTCATTGTGAGCACCAGATGAGGTCAGTGTCTACAAGGAAACACTACAAGGCAGGTGCACAGATAGAAACTCATCAGCTGTGATGACATGCATAAGATCTACTCATGCTCAAGTAGCCAATATCCCAGCATGGAGAGGGGAGGCAGGGGTCAGAGGAACCCTAGATGGAGAACAATTGACAAATGATAGCTGCCAGGAAAAGGAGCGTCCATCTTTAAGAATCTGGCATCTGGTCGTTCTAGCGTGTCCCACTGGATGGCCACATAGCCAACAGCACATCAGCAGCAAAAAAAGGACGCTGTCAACTCAAAAATAAAGCACGTGATGTTGGATGCATAGGGACTGGGGGTGGAAAACATCGAAAGACTGAAGAATGTGGGTAAAATGATAAAATATAGTGTGAGATTCTGCAAGACAAACTTTAAAGTATTTATTTAAATGTAAAAGCATGCTGGGTATGGTGGCACATGTATTTCATCCCAGTAGTCTAGACGCAGAGGTGGGAGGATCTCTGTGAGATGGAGGTCAGTCTACAAGTCTACAAAGTAAGTTCTCTGGCTACCTGAAATATGGGAGACCCTGTTTAAAATATAAGTAAGTAAAAGCAGTTTGTTTGTTTCTTTGTTTGTTTGTATGTTTGTTTGGACTTTTTGGAACATGGTCTCCCTGTAATCCCAGCTTGCCTGGAATTTCTATGTAAACCATGCTGGCCTTGAACACACAGAGATTCACCTGCCTCTGCAACCTGAGTACTGGGACAAAAGGTGTGCTCCCCAACACTGCTGGAGCCCTGGGCTATCTCCCAGAGATCAAAGGGAAGACCCTACTGCTGAAGAGAGGACTTAATTTGGACAAAGGACTCAGAGAAATGGAGTGGAGCAGGATCTCACCTGGAAGCCTCTTCCCTGAAGACCAGCTCTCAAAGTTCTAGAGGATACAGTGCAAGCTGCTAAGGGAGAAAATCACTCAATGGTCCAACCGAGTCCGGAAGCCGAATAACCACAAGTGTCACAGCAAATTACTTTCATTGGGGCATTTGTGGCCCTGTTATCTGGGTGTTATCAATGTCTATCTAATTGGAGTTAGAGGCATCAGTGGGAGTAAACTCATGGATGGCACTCTATACCAAACTATACATGGCTACAGATGTTATAGATCCTAGAGAAAACCATACCTCTATCATCTGTAATAAACAAAATTCCATATGATGTCATCAAAATGGATCCTATGTTTACAGACAACTATACGGTATACCACTCACCAAAGAAAGCTTGTTTGGACAACAGAGGGAGCTAGTGCACCTGCTCACACACAGAGCATATACTTCTGAGAGATGCCCGCCCCAGATGACATAACTACAGTAGATCCTTTATGCCTACAGCTCAGAGAACATAGCAGAACAGTTTGTGGAGATAAAACTCGCACATCCCCTGACTTTCTAGCAAGGCTTCTTTATGCACTGAAAGCATGCACACAGCGGGCCACCACAGACTAAGTTCTAGAGATGAAGAGACTACAGAGTCTTTGTCCTGGATTGGACTCCNAAAAAAAAAAAAAAAAAAAAAAAAAAGAATCTGGCATCTGGTAGATCCAGCATGTCCCACTGGATGGCCACATAGCCAACAGTACATCAGCAGCATAAAAGGTCTCTGTGAACTCAAAAATAAAACACATGATTTTGGATGCATAGGGGCTGGGGGTGGGAAATGTCAAAAGAATGAAGAAGGTGGGTGAAATGATAAAATATAGCGTGAGATTCTGCAAGACAAACTTTAAAGTGTATATTTAAAAAGTAAAAGCACACTGGGTATGGTGCCACATGTATTTATTCCCAGCAGTCTAGAAGCAGAGGGGAGAGGATCTCTGTGAGATGGAGGCCAGTATACAGGTCTACAAAGTGAGTTTTCTGGTTACCTTAACTATGGGAGACCCTGTCTAACATATAGCTAAATAAAACCAGTTTGTTTCTTTGTTTGTTTGTTTGTTTGGTTTTTTTGGAACATGGTCTCCCTGTAATCCCAGCTGCGCTGGAATTTCTATGTAAACCATGCTGGCTTTGAATACACAAACTTCAACTGTTTCTGCAACCTTAGTCCTGGGACAAATGGTGTGCTCCCCAACACCACTGGAGCCCTTGGCTATCTCCCAGAGATCAGAGGGAAGCCCCTACTGCTGAAGAGAGGACTTAATTTGGACACAGGACTCAGAGAAATGGAGCAGGATCTCACCTGGAAGGCTTCTCCCTGAAGACCAGCTCTCATAGTTCTAGAGTATACAGTGCAAGCTGCTAAGGGGAAAATCACTCAATGGTCCAACCGAGTCCTGAAGCTGAATAACCACAACAACTGTCATGGCAAATTACTTTCATTCGGGCAGTTGTGGCACTGTTATCCAGGTGTGATCAATACCTATCTAATTGGACTTAGAGCCCTCAGTGGGAGTAAACTCATGGGTGGCACTCTATACCAAACTATACATGGCTACACACGTTATAGATCCTAGAGAAAACCATACCTCTGTCATCTCTAATAAACAACATTTCATATGATGTCATCAAAATGGTTCCTTATGTTTACAGACAACTATACATTATGCCACTCTCCATAATAGAGATATACATAGAGATATACATAATAGAGATATACATAGAGGATATACTTCTAAGAGATGCCCAGATCTCATAACTACAGTAGAACATCTACGCTTATGGCTCAGGGAATATAGCAGAACAGGGTGTGGAGAGAAACTAGCACATCCCCTGACTCTCTAGCAAGGCTTCCTTATGCACCGAAAGACATGCACACAAGAATGTCACTACTATACCTGGCCTTCATATCCTATGTGAATTTATTTTTCATTTTGCTTTCTTCAGATATCCCTGTTTGTAGGCATTCTTTTGGCAGAAGCACTTAAAAGCAGTTAGCAAGCAGCCAAGACTTTACCCCTGCTGTTATTCTAATAGACCTATGAAACATGAGCTGTCCTTGATCCCTTAGGAAAGAACTTTGATCTGGAATATAGCCTGAGTTTTTCTTGTCACAACTGCCTTCCCCAGCCTCCAATTTTTTGTACGTGTCCCAGCCCATGCATGGGTTGGAATAAAAGCCTTGATTCCCAGCATTAAACTTGAGTCCTCCTTCCGGACTTTCTCTATGAGTCTGTCTCTTCCTTTTATTTTCATTTCTGGGGTAACTTCCTGAGGTCCCATCCCCTCTCCTTGCCAGCTCAGCTTAAGAACTGTTAGCCTGCCAACAGCAAACAGCTCCAAAATCCTGCAGTCTTGTAGAACTGCCAGCCTGGTTCTAGGAGGGAAGAATATCATGTAGATTGCAGCAGCCACGTGTGACTAAAGGACCAACAGACAATAGAAACAACTGACACTTGTTACCTGTCAAATTGTCTCCACATATGCCTATATACATCACAAAAATACCAAAATGATGACCTCTGAAAATAAACTGTATGCTAATTCCAAACTATGTTTAAGAGTTCAAATTTTCCCTTTACTTTTATATTACTCTAATATATGAATATATACCCTCCACAAATATACCACAAATATACCACAAATATACCACAAAGTCTGAAAATAAGTGGTCAGTTAATTCTAGAGCCCATTAAGGAATTCACATTATACAAGCATAGTTGCCTTCAGATAAAAAGAAATATAACTGTAACTTTGCTCAGCTTGTCTTTCAACTAGGGATTTGGTGCTAGCATCCACAAAAGAGGGATACCATTTGTCATTTGTTTTTCTGATACTGTGTTACTTCACTTAGCATAATGGCTTCAAGTTCTATCCATTTACCTGCAAATTTTAAGATGTCATCCTTCTTTACCAATGCTTAGAATTCCATTGTGTACATGTACCACATTTTCTCTATTCACTCATCGGTTGAGGGTCACTTGGGTTGCTTCCAGTTCTTCGCTATTGTGAAAAGAGCTGCAATAAACATCTATGTGCATGTATTTCTGAGGTAGGATGAATCTTGTGGTTATATACACAGTAGTGGTGTGACTGGCTCAGGTGGTAGGCTCATTTTCAGTTTCTTGAGAGTTCTCCACGCTGTTTTCCATAGGGGTTACACAAGTTTACATTTCCACCAGCAGTGGATGAGTGTCCCCTTTTCCTCATAACCTCTCCAGCATTTGGTATCCTATGTTTTCTGGATCATAGCTAGTCTTACTGAAGTAAGATGAGATCTTAAGGTGGTTTTAATTTGCATTTCCTTAATTTTCTGCAATTTTGATCACTTGCTAATGATGTTTCTCAACCATCTTTACTTCTTCATTTGTGAAGTATCAGTTCATCTCTTTACTCCATTTTAGTAGGTCATTTGTTTCTTCCTCCTTTGTTTTTTGAGTAGTTTATACAGTCTGGATGTTAATGCTCTATCAAATGTATCACTGGTGAAGGTTTCTTCTCATTCTGTGGGTTTTCTCTCACCTTCTTTGCTTCTTTTCCTGTACATAAGCTCTCTAGTTTACTAAGGTCCCATTTATCAATTGTTGACCTTATTGTTTGCACAGCTGCTGTCTGATTTAGGAAGTATTTTCCTATGACTATGCCTTGTAGATTACTACCAACATTTTCTTCTATCACTATCAGAGTTTTGTGTTTCACATTGAGGTATTTGATCCATTTTAATTTGATTTTTGTACATGGCAAGTGGTAGGGGTTTAGTTTTATTCTTATAAAGTGGTAATCCAGATATGCTAACACCATTTCCTGAAGATGCTCTCTTTTCTCCATTGAGTCTTCTTGGCCCCTTTGTCAAATATAAGGTGGCTGAAATTGGATGTACTTGGGTTTGGATCCTCAATTTTGTTCCACTAATCTACAGGCCTGATTTGTTCCAAAACCAGTCTGTTTTATGTCTATAGCCCTGTAATATAGTTTGAAATCTGGTATGGCAATCTCCCCAGTATTTCTTTTCTTGTTCAGGGTTGCTTTGGCTATCTGGGGTCTTTTTGTTCTCACTATGAACTTTAGGATGTTTTGTTTTGTTTTTCTAGCTCTGTGAAGAAGATCGTGGTGATTCAAATTGGGATTGCATTGTATCTGTATATTACTTTAGGTAGAATGGTCATTTGTACTATATTTATTCTTCCAATCCATGGGGATGGGAGGTTCTTCCATCTTTTAGTATCTTCCCCAATCTCCTTTTTGAGGGATTTAAAGATTTCTTTGTAGAGATTTTTAGTGTATTTGGTCAGGTTTGTTCCTAGGTAATTTTTTTGTGCATTATTCTGAGTGGGAAAGTCTTGTATTCTTCTCAAATTGTTTATTAATGGCATAAGTTAATTTTGTATCCTGCCAATTTACTGAAGCTGTTGTTGATGACATCTAGAAATTTTCTGGTGCAGTTTTTGGTGTCCCTTAGGTAAACTGTCATGTCATCTACAAAAAAAAAAAAAAAATGATGGTTTGACTTCCTTTATTCCAAATAACCAAATAGTACTCCTCTAGTTTTCCTTTCTTGTCTTATTGCTCTTGAAAGCATTTCAAGCCCTTTATTGAAAAGGAGTGGGGACAGGGGTCAGCCTTTCCGGGTTTCTGAATTGAAGGGGAACCTTTCTAGTTTTACCCACTTTAGGATAAGGCTGGCTGTGGGTTTAATGTATATGCCTTTAATTGTGTTCAGAAATGTCCCCTCCAGTCCAATTACCTCCAACACTTTGAACATGAAGGTATGCTGAATTTTGCCAAAGGCCTTTTCCAAATTGATAGAGATGACCATGTGGATTTTTTGTCTTTCAGTCCATTTACGTGCTTTATGACGTTCATTGATTTATGTATGTTGAACCATCCCTACATCTCTGGTATTAATCCAGCTCATTCATGGTGGATAATATTTTTGATATGTGCCTGTATGCAGTGTGCAAGTATTTTGTAGAGAATTTTTGCATCTATGTTCATTAGCAAATGGGTCTATAGTTTTCTTTTTTGGTTGTATTTTTGTCTGGTTTTTATATTAGAGTGATGTTGCCTGCATAGAAGGAATTTGTGAGATTTCCTTCTGTTTCTATCCTATTAAATAATTTGAGTAGTAGTGGCTGTAGGTCTTCTTTAAATGTCTTATAGAATTCTACCCTTAATCCATCTGGACATGTGCTTTCTTTAGTTTGGAGGGTTTTTTTTATTACAGTTCAATTTCCTCCCTTATTATGGGTCTATTTAAGCTGTAGATCTCTTCCTGATTAAGTCTTGTTGTATTCCAGGATATCAGACATTCATACATCTCTCAAAGGTTGTCACATTTAGTAGAGTATAGGTTTTTGATTATTCCTGTAAGACTATCTGAATCTTTTCACTATCTGTTGTAATATTTCCCTTTTCTTTTTTTTTAATTTTATTTATTTTGTATGTGTATGAATGTACTCTCTGCATGTAGGTCTGTGCACCCATGTCATGCAATACCACAGAGGTCAGAAGAGGGTGTCTGATTCCTCTGGAACTGGAATTAAAGATTGCTCTCAGCCACCATGTGGGTGCTGTGGATCGAACCCGGGTCATCCGCAAGAGCAGTTGGTGCTCTTAACTGCTAAGCCATCTCTCCATTCCCAATATTTCCCTTTTCATCTCTAATCTGGTTGACTTGGAGTTGCTCTATCCTTCTTTTAGTCATTTGGGCTTAAGTTCTATCTATCTTGTTTATCCTTTCAAAGAACCAACTCTTGGATTCATTGATCTTTGTATTCTTTTCTTTGTTTCTATTTCATTGATTTCCACTCTGATTTTTGTTATTTCTTCCTGTATCCCGGGGTTAGGATTAATTTGTTGCTGCCTTTCAAGTGTTTTTAGTTGCAGTGTTAATTCATTTATTTGTGCTCTTTCTGTTTTCTTAATGTAGGCACTTAGAGCTATGAATTTCCCACTCAGGACTGCTTTTAAGGTCTCCCAATGGTTTTTCTGTGCTGTATCAGCCCTTTCATTTAGTGCCAGGAATGGTTTTATTTCTTTATATTTCTCCTTTGAACCATTCTAGTGTGTTGGTTAGCTTCCATGTGTTTTTGTAGCTAGTAGGGCTCCTTCTGCTTTATTGCACTGTGATCTGATAAGATGCATGAAATTATTTCAATTTCTTGTTATTTGCTGAGATTTTCTCTTTTTCCCAGTATATGCTCAATTTTGGAGAATGTTCCCTGGTGTGCTGAGTATAAAGTATATTCTTTGATGTTTGGATGGAATATTTAGTAGATATCTGTTAGTCACATTTGGTGTATCGTATTGTTCAGTTCAGCTGTTTCTCCGTTTATTCTTTGTCCACTTGACCTATCAAATGGGCACAGTTTAGTATTGAAGTCTCCTACTATTATTGTTCTGGGATTGATCTGTGTCTTGGAGTCTTTCAGGATTGTGTTTATGAATTTGGATGCTCCAGTGTTTGGTGCATATATATTTATATTTCTGACATCTTCATGGTTGATTGAACCTTTGATACAGATCTAGTGACATTCTTCATCTCTTCTGATTAGTTTTACACTGAAATCTATTTTTTTCTGATATTAATATAGCAACTCCTGCTTGGTTTGGGGTGCCAATTGCTTGAAACATTTTTCGTCCTTTTCACTTTAAGATGGTGTCTGTCCTTGAATATGAGGTGTGTTTCTTGTAGACAGCAGAAAGTTGGATACAGTTTCCTAATCCATTGTCCCAGTCTGTGTTTCTTGATTAGGGAGTTTAGAACATTAACAGTCAGGGTTAATGTTGAGAGATGTATATTGCTTGCCTTCCATTTATTTTCTGTTTGCATTTTTGGTCTATGTTTGTATTTCTGGGGTTACATAATCATTAATCGTTATATCTTGCTGCTTGGGGATAGCTGATACTTTCCTCTGTCCTTTGAATTGCTTTGGATATTTTCTGGAGGGTTGGTTTTCTAGACATGTATTCTTTCATCTTCTTTATGTCATGGATGATTTTCTTTTCTCTTTCGATTATAATTGACATTTTGCTCTCTAGAGTAACCTGGGTTGGCATCTGTAGTCATTTAGTAGTGGAAATACTTTGGTCCAAGCTCTTCTGGCTTTCGTGGTTTGCATTGAAAAGTTAATTGTAATTCTGGTTGGTCTTCTTTACACGTAATTTACTTCTTTCTCTTGTGTCTTTCAGTATTCTGTCTATGTTTTGTGAATCTAGTGTTTTGATTATGATATGGCATGGGGAGTTTCTTTTCTGATGTTCTCTATTTGGTGCTCTATGTGCTTCTTGTATTTGTATGGGTGTGACTTATTTCAATTTGTGGAAATTTTCTTCTATAATTCTGTGAAGACCTGGTCGATAACATTATCCTGGGATTCTTCTCCTTCCTCTATACCTATGATGTGGTGGTTTGGTCTCTTCATAGTGTCCCACATTTCCTGGTTATTCCCCTCTTGTGTGTTATTTTTTAATTTTTCATAGTTTTTGCTTGAACTCTTCAGTTTTTCCACATTATCTTTTAGGTTGATATTCTATTTTCTGCTTCATCCATTCTGTTACTGAGTCTTTCTCCTGCCCTTTCATGTTGACTGTCTGAGTTTTTTATTTTCTTTTCCATTTCACTCTGAGATTCCCTTGGTATTTCCATTTCCTTCTGGAGTTGGCCATTCTCTCCTTTTATTTTTTCAGTTTCCTTTTTTCATTTCAGCCTGATATTTTTTCATCATTTCCATTTCCTTCCAGAGTTGGTCAATCTCTCCCTTTAGGTCCTTGATTTCTTTAAATATAACTATGATTGTTCTTTTAATATGTGTGTTTTGGGTTACCTCCAGAGAGATCTCATTGTTGGAGTCTTCAATAGGACTGATAGAGTTTGGTAGGGATTTCTTATTTGCTTTTCCCATGTTGTTGATTTTTCTTCCTGCTTTTAGCATGTGGATTTGATACATTATTTCTAATCTGATGTGAAATTCTAGTATTTATTTTTTGGGATGTAGGGCTGTTCCTCTAGGTTAACTGGGGTCAGGTTTGGGGGAATATGATTTGGCCAGCAAGCCAGCAAACTGGCTGAGGCCTCAGTGTCCCTGAAGACCCCAGTTCCCAGTAAGGTGGGTTCCTTTCTGATCTTTACACATCTCCCTGTAAGAAGCATCAACCTTGGAAGAGGATCCATCTCATTTTGGCATAAGATCCCAACAAAATCATTGAAAATATAGCTTGCATGTATTTGAATAATAACTTTATTGCTAAGTAGATAGGCTGCTCCTTCTTTCTCACATACTTTGTTGATGACAGCTGTTACAAGGTTCAGGGAAGTAAGGTTTAGATTTCACTCCAGCAGTTTTAGAGGAAGATACCACTGTGTAATTTCCCATGTTTCTTTCACCACTGTAGGCTGCAGTAACAATGAATGCAGTAAGGTCTTCTGAAATAAGTGTTAGAGGCTATTAAACATGATTTTAGCAACTGTAGTGATGTCTTGGCAGGTAAGAGCACTGGCTGCTCTTGGAGAGGACCTGGGTTCCAGTCCCAGCACCCACATGCAACTAAAAACCATCCATACTCCAATTAAAGGGGATCCCATGCCCTCTTTGGACCACCACAGTCATTTCACAATATGACTCCATTTACATGCATTCAGGCAAAATATTCGGACACGTAAAGTAAAAGTACAGGCAGTGCTTTTTGTTCCTTGAGAATTTCAAGGAGTGCATTGTAGTCATATTCAGCACTCCTCTTATAACTCTCCCACATCCAACCACCACCCTTATCCATGAAACTCTGTGTCCACTTTTCCTTTCAAACACAATTAGGTCCATTAGCACTGCCCACATAGACTTGAATGTGTGAAGATGCCAAGGTCCACATGTGATGTTTTTACAGGATAATCCAGTAGAACACACTGTGATTTTATGTATTCATTTTAATTAGGTCTATGACAATTTCACACTATGTTTGACGACACACACTCACTCTCTTCACCTCCTCCAAGATCAACCTCTGATCCCCATCTATACAACAATGTCTCCTCTTTATTGTTTTAATGTATAGTGTTCATTTTTTGTGAAATATATTCTTTTTTTTCAGAGCCAGTATTTTTATTGAAGCTCTGTGAATTTCACACAAAATTATAAATCAAATGTAGACCCATGCCACATTCTCTGGCCCCCACCCCACCAGAGCTCATTCATTCTGCCAAAAATTATTTTTATCATTTTCTCAGTCTCTCTCAAAATTCTTGATGCAGAAGTTAACTGCTTCAAGAAGTTCACCATTACAGTCAGTTATTTGACGCAGTCTTTCTGTTGTTGTTGTTGTTGTTGTTGTTGTTGTTGATGTTGTTCCTTCCAATATGCATCATTCCAAAATATGCACATATTCATGCCACATATATCATAGGTTTTAGTATGTTCAGCTTATGTTCTTTTTCTTTATTAGGCTGAAAGTTGTCATGTTTGAAGTCTCCTCCTTGGTAAGCACAAACTACCATAAGTTCTGGCCTTGTGTTCCACACTGGGGTTTTTCCTTCCCATGGTCACCAGAGGAGGTCCAGTAAGTACCAGGTCTTGTCTTGATCTACCTGTACTGGTCTCCATGATACAGCCTACTTAGTCCAACAATGGCAGTCTATATGCTAAAGAGGCAGAAACCCCAGTACTAGTTCAGGCCACAAGTTGGATGTCTCAGCAGTCCCCATCACCTTCCTCCTGTGGGTCCCTGGAGGTCCCCACTTCTCAAACCCCACATTGGGTGCCAGCTATGTGGTCATCAGCTGTGGGGTTCTTCCGTCTGGGTCACCAGCTCCACAAAATCTTTTGTGTGGCCACTAGTCAAGGCCCTTAGTTGCTGCTCCTCCTGATGGCAGTAAGTCAGGGCCTGGGAGGAAACATGAAAAGGTCCTCTGTATGTCAATGTATATGATGGAAATAAAAACCCTGGATTCTTTGTGAGCAGATGGCTCATTTATTACAAGAGACAAACATGCTTATATGGGGGCAAGGCTTCAGTGGGAAATTTGGAGGCAGGGTTAAAGGAAGATGATGTTACTTGTGGGGGGGTTGCTAAGAGTATATTTCATCCAAAAATGGATATTGTGCATTAAAAAGTGAAGAGGACACATTGTTGCTTGGTAGGGATTGGATGGACCTGCTAGGAGCAGAAGAGAGTGAGTGCTCTCCAATTACAGTCTGAGGTTCCCAAACAACTAATTAATTATAAGGCATACTTAAAAAGCAGAGTGTGGACCTTGGGTGGTTATTGACAATTCAGTGCATGTTCCCACATTCATGTCTATATGGACAACACTAGTTGGACTCCTTGTTTTTCTTTTTTTTTTTTTTAATTAATTTTTTTTATTTATTTCTGTATGTGTACGAATGTATTGTCTGCATGCAAGTCTGTGCACCCGTGTCGTGCAATGCCGCGGAGGTCAGAAGTGGGCGTCGGATTCCCCTGGAGCTGGAGTTCTCCTGGAGTTGGAGTTTCAGACGGTTCTCAGCCGCCATGTGGGTGCTGGGGATCGAACCCGGGTCCTCTGCAAGAGCGGTCGGCGCTCTTAACCGCTAGGCCATCTCTCCAGCCCCTGGACTCCTTGTTTTTCAACAAAAAGTAGACACAACTTTGGATGGTCTGGGATGAAGTTGCACATGGTAGAGTTTTAATAGCCATGGTGAATACTTACAATGCACTCCTTGAAATTCTCAATCATCTAAAAACATTGATAGTGTTTTATTATTTTTACTTCATGTGTCTGAGTGTTTTCCCCCCCGCACATATGTAAATGTACTCTTGTTGCACAATGTCCTTGGGAGTCAGAAGAGGGCATCAGATCCATTGGAACTTGAGTTGTGCGTGGTTGTTAGCTACATATCCTTGCTGGGAACCAAACCCAGGTCCTTTGCAAGAGAGCTAGTGCTTATTCTTGCTGAGCCATCTCTACAATCACTAAAAACATATAAAAAAGCCATCAAGTCCTGTTTCAGAAGACCTGGCTGCATTCAGGTACTGCAGACTACAGCAGTGAAAGATGTGAAAACAATCCTGAATTATCTTCCCTACAATGACCATGGTGAAATTTAAACCTGATTGCCCTGAACTTTGTAACGGCTGTCCTCAACAAAGTGTGGGAGAGAAAAGCAGCACCTGGCCTACCTAAGTGGCAATAAAGTTATTCAAATACATGCAGGCTAAGCCTTTAATGATTTTGTTTCCTTCCTATGCCAATTTCAGATAGATGCATTTCCAAGACTGATGATCCCTACATACAGCAAGCATGCATATTCAAGTCTGCGACTGCTGAACTTATATGTACAAAACAGCCAAACTTCCTTTCTACCTGCTTAAGTTGGCTTTGGCACACCCCTGGGGTTGATTATGGAAGCTTTTGTTCTTTGTATTGACCATACATCACTGCTCTTGTAGCATTACCAGTGAATGTTTCTCCCTAAAGATCTCTGTCTAACTCTGTCTTTAGTTCTTTACTTTTTATCTTTGGTTTGATTATTTTTGTTCTGTGTGTAACAGGGGAAGGAGTAGCATGGACTCTCAGAGCCCATACTAGTTTCCAGTTGGTTTTGTAGGCATGTATTTCTTCATGAACTGGAGTGTATCTTTCATCAAGAACAGAGCAGAGGCAGAGCAGCTGCTTGCATAAATAAGAGACAAAACCTGGGACTTCTGGCAGCCACATGAAGAGTGTCAACACCAGAATAAGTGGGGGCTGAGGAGCTGCAGAAAAATTCCATGAGCAGAGACAGCAGATGGCTGAGAAGGTGGGAGAGGAGAGACTGCTGAGGCAGAGTGGATGCCCAGTTACAGGAACAGCTGAGAGAGCTGCAGGGTCTTACCCACAGTGACCTACTTCATTCATTTGAGTTTCACTTCCTAAATATTCTCTTTCCACCCTACAAGGTGCCACAATCAGGACATTACCAGCAAACCATAAGTCACAGAAGAAAGAGTTATATTACAGCTATATCAGGAAAGGAAACAATTTCCCAAGAGGGTAAAGACATGATGAGTAATGCCTCCATTGCACTCTGCCTTGTCTCAGGGGCTCTCTGTGACTGTGGACGAAGAACTGGTGATCCCATCACTCTAGCAACTTTTACACCTCTAAAGGCAGAACGTGAATGAGACTGCCAAGTTTGTTGCAAGCTCAGGATGGACATTGACCTGCTTCTACTGCACTCCCAGACTTTCTCTGCTGTTGTTTTCTAGTAGTAGAAAACCATTGCAGAATTCTCTTTTCAAATTTGGAGGCATGGCTGGGTGTAGTCTTCCCTGGAAGGGACTCTTTCCATTCTTCACTCATAAACTTCTAGGCCGCATTTTAATCACTTTAATCTCCTTAAAAAAGTGTCCTGTCCTTGGCTGGAGAGAGGGTCTAGCAGTTTAGAGAGCCGATTTCTCTTGCAGAAGACCCGGTTCAATCCCCAGCACACACATGGCAGCTGAGAACAGTCTGCAACTCCAATTCCAGGAGTACTCCCATTCCAGGGGAATCTGACGCCCCCCTCTGACCTCTGCGGCATTGCACAACACGGGTGTACAGACCTAAATGCAGACAGTACATTCATACACATAAATAAAAACATAAATAAAAAATTTCTTTTAAAAGTGTCCTGTCCTTCAACACAATGATTTGGCTCCAGTGAATCT
Source organism: Rhizomys pruinosus (assembly GCA_009823505.1). Taxonomy (NCBI): domain Eukaryota; kingdom Metazoa; phylum Chordata; class Mammalia; order Rodentia; family Spalacidae; genus Rhizomys; species Rhizomys pruinosus. The sequence goes on from VZQC01004543.1 coordinate 2,813,093, forward strand.
TCCTAGTGCTCTTTTGGGATCCAAACTGTATATTCTGTATTTCTGTATGCCCCATTTTATATTTTTCACTTTACATCTGTATACTTTTCATCATTAATAGCAATGGTGTTTTGAAGGAGAATGTCTTCCAGAGGCTCCAATATTTGGTGGTGCTGTTTAGAGAGTTCTGAGAAGGTGTGAACTTGCTGGAGGAAGCATGACACTGGGGACTGGCTCAAAGAGTTCAAAAAGCCTTGCCAATCTCCACGCAGCCTCAGCTTCCTGTGCCTGCTTCAATATGTGAACCTCTGCTTTCTGTTCCTGCTCTGGCACCTCCTCCCACCATGCCTTTCTACCATGATGGGACCTTAATTCCCCAGGAACCATAAGCTCAAGTAAACTTCTCTTTTTATAAGTTCCCTTGGTTGTGGTTTTATTATTACCAAGTGCTGTGGCCACCAAGAACGACCACCAGAGCAAAATTTTAATTGAGACTTTAATCTAATGGCTATAGTGTGCTGGGTGCTGTCCAAAACAGCTATAACATTTGAGAAGGGGAAAGATTGTGTTTTTAAAGATGTAGGTTGTAACTGCCTCATGCTTTGATATTTTTCCTACTTGAAGGAGCTTCATGTGAGTAGGAATAAGCAGGTTTACAGAAGCAAAAAGAACATCTGGTTAATCTCCGAGAGAGTTACACAATTCTGGGAAAAGGATTAATCATACAATTCAGGGACAGAGGTGAAGGGACCATCAGTTCAGCTCTTCCTGGAGTTAATGACCAGCTGCAGGTCCCTGATAAGAAGAAGTGGGGCCCTTGCTTATTCATACTTAAGCTGAAAATAGGTTTTAACTTTTGAGTTTCTGGGGCCTCTAAAGATAGCTGCCTTATCCAAAATTAAGTTGTTCTGGACATCACAGTGTGAATTCATTTCTGGGGTCTGAAGTGGCAAAGGTTCAATTTAGCCCTTCTGTGTCTGGGGAGAGCAGTCCAGCCTTCAGCTAGGAATGAACTTTAATTGTACAAAGTAGTGTCAATGAAAAAGTGACCCAATTAAAAGATGGGCTAAAATTCTGAACAGGGTTTTCAAAGGAAGATATAAAGATGTATGAAACTTCTTAAAGAGGGTTCAATATCATTAGTAATTAAGGAAATCCAAATTAAAACCATTTTAAGATTTCATTTAACCCCAGGACAATTGCTAAGATCAAGAAAACAAAGAACACAAAATGCTAGATTGGATGTAGGGAAAGGTGAATGAGTGCTCATTGACTGTTGGTGGGATTGTCAGCTTATGTAACCTCTATGGAACGCAGCATGGAGAACTCTTAAAAGATTAACAGGAATGTACCATTTTACCCATTCATCTCTTTACCATATACCCAAAGGATTCACATCCAAGTTTGTTCCTGTTCTCTTCACAATAGTCGAGAGATGGAGGCAAACTAAGTGTCTCTTAACTGAAGAGAGGATAATGAAACATGGTACATTTACACAATGGTGTTCTTTTCAGCAGGAACAAAAGATGACATGAAGTTTGCAGGTAAATAGATAGAACTAGAAGCTGTTATACAGAGTGAAGTAACGCAGACTCAGAGAAACATTCCACATGTGTTCTCCCTCATTTGTGGATCCTAGCACCAAATCCTTATATGTGAGTATGACAAATTATACATGCAAAACATCTACGTGAGTCCATCTGCATAGCTGAAGGCTACAAAGCAAGAAACAGTGCTAGACAGACGAAGCTTTCCTTTGAGTCTGTGACCAGAGTAATCCAAGAGTCTCCTGGAATTACAGAAGGTATTGCCCAGCCCTTGATTGCTTCCAGAACTTGAAGGTAGGACCCAGTTGCTGAAGACAGGACATATTTCAGAAAATGGAATTGGAGAAATGGAGCTGGAGCTGACCTGAAAGCCACTTCCCCTGAAGGCTACCTCTCATCATTTTGGAGAGCACTATGGAAGCTACTAAGGGAGAACAGCAATTGCAGGTTCAACACCAGGTTTAAGTCCAAAGATCCACATCAATGTCCAGCACAGCATACTGCATTTGTGCAGTTCTGGCACATTTTTCTTGGTGGGAATCAATCACTAAGTAATTGTACTTAAAGCCCACTCAATGTGAGGAAACTCGTGTGTGGTACTGTAAATTCTGCCAGATATACATAGCTGGAGAGGCCATAGATCTTAGATAAATGCCTAAGGTTATCATATCCCTCAGCCAAAATACCTTCTTACTAAGTGCAAAGTAATTATCCTTGTATGTACAGACCAATATCATAGACACCACTCAATAAAGAAACTTCTTTTGCAGCAGATGAAGAATATTACAGAGTCCCTCAGTTGTTCACACACAGACATTGCCCAAGTTAGTGATCAATTCCCACCAAGATAAAAGGGCCAGAACTTCACCAATGTGCTATGCTGTGATGGACATTGACATGGATCTTTTGTCTTAAATCTGGTGTTGAACTGCAATTGCTGTTCTCCCTTAGTAGTTTCCATAGTGCTTCCCAAACTGAGGAGAGATAGCTTTCAGGGGAAGTGGCTTTCAGGTCAGTTACAGCTCCATTTCTTCAATTCCATTTTCTGAAGTATGTCCTGTGAATTTCCCAAGCATGTGAATTGCATCTACAATGAACCTCTACACCTAAGGCTCAGGCATGATAGGACAACGGGCCATGAGAACACTACTTAAGCTCTCAACTTTCATTAGTGAAGCTCCTTCACGCAACAGGTGCCAGGAACTCAAAAGGTCATGAATGGCCAAACAATGGAGATTGGGAGTCTGCAGAGTGTGGGTCCACTGCCAGGTCTACTATATTCATCTTCACTCGCCCAGGGTTAAGAGAACATTGCTGAAGAGGAGGCAGAATGATTGTTGTAGTCAGAGAAGGGAATCAAGGCCATATAGAAAATGAATCCTACAAGCTCCAGGGGCCCTGTTCATATGAACCTACAGCAATGGTGTCAGCATGCACAAGACCCATGCAAGTTCAATCAGACAAAAACCAAATATGGAACTCTGGAAGGGATTAGCAGAACAAAATCTTAGCTGTAAAAATATTGGCAGCCAATTATCATTGGTTGATAAAGGCTGGCCTTCTTAAAGTGGGGGACTCTGAATTTGCTGACTCCAGCTCAGTGGATGAACCTGAACTGGAGAATATACAGGGAGATAAATATGCCACAATAGGTCGTAACATACATGACAGAATGTGTAAATTCCAGATGTGATGTTGTGGGAGGGTGCTAATGGAGAATGGGAGTATAAAGAAGACTAAGACTGATTGAAATGATATGTATGAAATACACAAAAATTCAATTAAAAATTACTCTCCACTCCCAAAAAGAATAGAATTTGTCAGCTGTCCCACTATTAATAGATGGCTTGGGCTGGACAGATGGCCTAGTGGTTAAGAGCGCCGACTGCTCTTGCAGAGGACCTGGGTTTGATCGCCAGCACCCACATGGTGGCTAAGAACCGTCTGTAACTCCAATTCTAGGATAACTCCAGTTCCAAGGGAATCCAAGACCCTCTTCTGACCTCCACGGCATTGCACGACATGGGTGCACAAACTTACATGCAGACAGTACATTCATACACATACAAAAATAAATAAAATAAAATAAAGAGATTGCCTTACCCATGTTATAATGAGTCACAGAGAACCAGTAAAACTCTGTTTCACCTCATTGTCCATTTGGCACTTTTCTTAGGATAGTATCATGATATCACATATACTTACCTGTATACAAATTAGAACAATGGTTCCCATTATGTATTTTGATATTACACAAATCTATCATGAGAAATTCTTTTCAAATCTTCATTGATTCTGTCCTATTTGCTGAGTGTCCTCAGTGATGTTAGGTGAAGTATTATAAACTTTAGACCAAATTTAATTTGTTTGAAGAATGGACTCAAATAAGATACAGCCACTTGTTTTTAATTTCTCAGATATTACATCTGAAAGTTTCCAAAACTTTTATCATGAGACACTGTGTGCTTGCAGGGATCATAGAAACTTAAGAGCATTTTCAAAACGCTTTGTCTCTAGAAGACACTCACAAGGAACCCTTAACTGTTGTGTACAATTAACATAATTAACTGGAAAAGTTTCATAAAAGTACTTGAGTCCCAAGGAAAGTACTGTGATAGCCAGTGCAGGTGAAATGAAAATTGCAGCTCTGGGGCTGGAGAGATGGCCTAGCAGTTAAGAGCGCCGACCGCTCTTACAGAGGACCCGGGTTTGATCCTCAGCACCCACATGGCGGCCGAAAACCATCTGAAACTCCAATTCCAGGAGAACTCCAGTTCCAGGGGAATCTGAGACCCTCTTCTGACCTCCGCGGCATTGCATGACACGGGTGCACAAACCTGCATGCAGACAGTACATCCATACACATACAGAAATAAATAAAATAATTAAATAAAAAAAAAGAAAATTGCAGCTCTGAAGGGAGGTGAGATCACAGAGTCACAGAAATTTAGGAATAGACCTGCCTCCCTCAACCACAGAGCTGGTTAACATGAAGTCAAGTTCTGCACACTGAGGGCACAGTCCTGCAGAGCAAGGGAGTCAGGTGAGTGACTTCCATTTAATTCTGAGGGGAAGACCCTGTAAAACAGAGATCTGAGTATTTCTATCTGCCAAAGGGAATATGGTAAGGATACACAACCAGGAAAGTGTCACAGGGGGTCCAAGCTATTCCATATTTAAGGCACAAGTGACTAAAGTTGTCCTAATCTAACTCCAGTCTAGGATGGATAGTAATAGATTTTAAGTAAGCGTCTACTGAGAATGACTGTGTGTGAGAAAGCTAAGTGTCATGAAGTGTCTCTGAAGGTACTTAGAGACTCTAGTAATAAATCAGTTCTGTGTTCACGTCAAATGACATGAAACAAACACTGATTTTTCAGTAATACTAGTAATAAAAGTAATATTGACTGATTCATCTTGATTTCATGTCTATAACAAACATTGGCATGAGATATGACACTCACCTGATCCTTGGATGAAATCATCCTGCAAGTCTGTTGCTGGACAAAGGGTGTTTTTGTATGAAACTCTAAGCTTATGATCCAGTTATGGATACAGTGAGTGCACAGTGGATGCTCACAGGGATGATGAATACTTACAATTCCTCTCTTGAGCTTGGGAACATACAATTGAAAACAATGTACAGTACGAATATTGCGCCATGACTGTCAGGAGCAAATGTGTTCTCTGTCTTCTCCCGTACTGATAAGATTCTAATGTTCAGCTAAACCTGGAGACATGGTTGCTCCTGTGGCTTATTGGTGTTAGTTTGACACAGGGCCTCCTGCATAGCGCACAATAAGACCTACTGACACACACACTTGCACCTTCGTTTTCTTCTTTATTTTCCTTTGTACATTGTATGAATTCGCATATTCTTCAGCATCTTTACATAACTTACACATATGTGGTTTGTTGAGTGCATCCTGGCTGTGTGTCATATGTTACTGTCATTGATACAATACTTAGAAGAGACAGGGATGGAGATAAGGCTCCATAAGCAAGCACTTGCTCTTGCAGTGGACCCAGGTTCATTTCCCTGAACACTCCTCACTTTGGGACACAAACCTCAGGTACTTTAACTCTAGGATTATCTAGGCCTTCTGGTATGTTTTCTTTTTAATTTTTTTTAATTTTATTTATTTTTGTATGTGTATGAATGTACTGTCTGCATGTAGGTTTGTGCACCCGTGTCATGCAATGCCACAGAGGTCAGAAGATGGCGTTGGAGTCCCCTCGAACTGGAGTTGAAGAAAGCCGCCATGTGGGTGCTGGGGATCAAACCCGTGTCCTCTGCAAGAGTGGTCAGATTTCTTAACCACTAAGCCATCTTTCTAGAGCCTTCTGGTATGTTTTCTTTTTTTTTTTTTTTTTTTAATTAGTTTTTATTGATGCTTTGTGCATTTCATACATTTTTCCAATTCAGTTCAGGCTTATTTCCCTTTCCCTCCCCCCCACCCCCACCCCATCCCAGATCATGCATTCTGCCATAACTGTCCTGCATCTTTCTCTCAGTTTTTTTTTTTTTTTTTTTTTTTAGCTATAAGTGATAATCCATGAGTACAAGCATCCTTCATGCAAAACCTATCTGCAGGCTGTTGTGCCCAAACACCTACAGCCCCACCATCCAGTGGGGGGTGACAGGTTGTTTGTTCAATCAAGTTGATCAAATGAGTGTCCAGACTACATTGCTGTAGTTTCACCATTCACCCCAATCGCAGCCCTTACATTCTACCACGCCCCCTCTTCCGCAGGTTGTTCCCTAGGCTTAGAAAAGGGGCACAGGTGGATGAGAGGTAAAACAGTCCACTCTCTCTGGAGCTGTTGACTTGGACTCTGGTCAATTCTGGCTGTTTCCTTTCATGGGCTGACAGTTTGTCCAGGAATAACCTTTCGATCCTACTAATGAAGAACAAGCAATTAGATATATAGGTATTTAAGCAGCACTAATAGTTATGGTAGGTTACTTTAGCATAGACACATGTTTGGATATGTTAATCCATGAATTACAATTTTCCCCCCTGTTAAATATGACAGGGTCTTACTGTGGCTTATAACATCTCCTAACCTGTAGAGGATGTAAGCTTGTGGCATCAGCCATGGGTTATTTCTCCAAGGGGAGAGCCAATAGCCAATTAGATTTGGGATATACAGGCACATGGCTGCCTCTGCTGCACAGTATTTCCAGGCAGGTGAGGTGTAGCTGGTGCTGACGGTGGAGTCTTGCTTGACTGGCCTCTGGAATGCCAGAGAGTGTTACCAAAGGCCACTAAACCAATAAAGCAAATATGGGTCTCCCTGGTATGTTTTCTAAACAGGCATGCATATGGTGCATAAATATGCTTGTAGCCAAACTGCTCATTTACATAAAGGCAAATAAGGTTTTAAAAACTTATTATGGAGCGCTGGCCACCATCTTGAGCTGGGCGGCTTTATCTCCAGCATGTCCTCCGCCCTGAGGAGGAGGGTCGTCCAGGCGGTAAAGTCAGGAGCTGGGCTCAGGGGGATGACAAAGAGAGGGCGCGGCATGAAGAGGCACCAGCATGGGTCCAGGGCCGCGTGGGGCGGCGGCTGTGCTGCCGGGGAAAAATGGCCAGGGCTGGAGGCTCAGGAGGAGAAGGTGGTGCACTTCAGGTCGCACCCACTCCAGGCCCCCAGCACCAGGGAGCTGACAGAAGCCTTCAAGCTCTTCATGCCCAGCAGCGCGGCGCTCATGGGCTCCGATGCAGAGCTCTGGAGCTTCCTCTGCGCCCTCAAGAACGGCTTCACCTCGCAGATCCTGCGCAGTAAGGACGTCTATGGCTACACCTCTTGGTGTGGGCTGGTGCCTGAAGCCTTGGCACCCTCCAGCCGCCCCCTGGGCCAGCCGGCCAGCGCGAAGCGTCCAGCAGGGCGCGCCAAGGAGCCAGGGCCTCGCAGGACCTCAGGAAGCCGGCGACCCAGTTCCCTGAGGAGCCCCGGCCCTGCTTCGGAGGCCGCATGCTGGAGGAGATCTGGAGGGCGGCCACCGCGACGCTGACCAGCTTCCAGACCTTCCACGTCGGAGGCAAGGCGAAGGGCTCGCCAAGTGCTGCGAGTGGACCTGGACCCTGTGGTGAGGCTCCCACGCTTCCTGGTCCTGCGTGCGTGACGCGCCGGCCCATGGCGCTCCCTGTCGGCCGCGTCCCTCGTGGGGAGATGCGGGGGGGGGGGGGGAAGCAAGTGTCAATGTCTGCAGAGAAGGCCCTGTTGCACTGTAAGCGGGGACAGGTCCTGGGGTGATGTGAGGACCTCACCAGCGTCCAAGCAGTGCGGCGCCATGTTCCGGGACTGTGGGACAGGTGAGACCCCGCGGCCTCCCAGCCTGGCCTCGGCGGCCATCTGGACCCTCGGGGAGGTCTGTACTGCAGCCCTGGCCTGAGAAAGCTTCAGACTGTGGGGCAGAAGCATTTCCGCCCTTTGGAGTCCACCTCACTGGTCTGGAAGTCTTCCAATTTCATGTTTCCCCCAAAGGAATTTGCTTTCCTGCTAGTGTATTGAAGCCAGACCTTTGCTCGCTCTTTGTTCTCCTGTTTTGTTTTTGACTGCCAGCCCCTCTTTCTGTACTGAAGATCATCTGCATTTCTTGGTGTTGTACTGATGTGTGCTCAGAGTATTCTGAAGCCCACTTGTTTTCTAAGTTTTAGGGATTCCAAAGCTTTGGCCAAGGATATTTTTTAAGAGGTTCAAGCCTATGACTGTTAGTAGTGCAAGGATTTGTATAGGTTTGAATTTCATGAGCTCAGTCGTTACAGAGATGCAAAGTGCAAATATTTAAAAAAAATTTAAGGTGTTTATATAAAGGCATTATATTGAAAGTTAATATTTCTATTTACTTATCTCTTAAAGAAAATGCCATAAAAGTTTTGTTTAGGAAAAATTGACTTGTTAAAATCTTTTAGACTGAATGAAATTTAAGTGTATTGGAACCAAGGGGCTTTCGATAAAAAGTGAATAAATTGGGAAGAACATGTTGGCTATAAGAATGACTGGAATCCACTTGTAGGTGGTTTGGCCTCCTGTCCTGGGCTAACACACAATCTAAGAATGTTAATGGAATGAGAACTTACTTTAGAATGGACATTGCCAAGGAGACGTTGTGAATAAAGTGGTAAACAGAATGCCTAGTAGAATTATCAGAACTCTGACTGATCTATAGGGAGGAGTGGAGGCATTTCTTGGTATCAGATAACTGGTTGAAATTGTTTGGGACAAAATAGATCTCTTTGTTTCTTTGCTTTTGATGGCAGATAACAAGAAATGTCCAGATGAATATTCATTGCCTTTATGAAAATTATGGCAAATGGTTTACTTTTTTTGTCCTATGAATTTTCTTTTGATCTACTTTCCATTTATAGTAGTGTTCACAGTCTTTGTTTGACAGCTGAAGGCCACAGGAAACAAAGGGGCAAGCCACACAGATTCCTGACCCTTGTTTTACACTTCTATAACAATGTGTATACCATATGGCCCAGTGTGGAATTCTTGATTATTCTAGTGCTTTTGGTGGCAGCAATATTTAGGGATTTTTAGGCCGTGGTACCAACAGCCTGCTGTTTCTGCAATACCTAAAGGGTCAAGCAGTGTTTTTCTCCCACAGTTTCAGATTAAAGTGTTCTGCCATGGGACATCCATACTGGGCTGGAGCTGGACATGTTAAACCCTAAATAGTAAGGTTAGTCTCAGCTTGGCAGCTTAGAATAATCAGAGCTGTAGTTCTGGCTTTTGTGTTTCTAGATTTTAAATGTTGTAGCTTTCTGAAATGATTATTTTTATTTTACATTGCTACCATGGAAAAAGTTGCCCGACTGAATTTTTGTTATTTTTTAAAAAATTATATATATATATATAATATATATATACGTATATACTTATGAATTTATGGCCCAGTTTCCCTGATTAAGCCTCATAATCTTTTATTCACTATACAGCAATAAAACATTGTTACAAATTTTATTTGAGTAAATAAAAGTGAATAATTTGGAGAGGGAGAGTGTTCTAGTTGTGTACTGGGAAGCTGAGACATACTTTTGTTTATTAGCTTCCACTGCCAAATGTATTTCAGATATGTAGTATTTTCTTCCTCAAATATATCGATAACTAGCACCTGATGAAAATGTATTTGTACCATTTCACTTGTATAGAGTTTTATAATAATTGAAATAAACACAATGGCCATATTAGAATGTAATTTCAACATGTAGCTCATGTAGGTGTCTTCCCAGAGGATTCTGAGACTATATTTAACTGAGAGGAGAACTTCTCAGCACACAGCTGAAATTTAACCAGTGACACCCTGCACCCACATAGTGGCTAAGAACCATCTTTAAGCAGGGCATAGTGGTGCATGCCTTTAATCCTAGCACTTGGGAGGCAGCGGCAGATGGATCTTTGTGAGTTTAAGGCCAGCCTGTTCTCCATAGTGAGTTCCAGGCCAGCTGGGGCTAAAGGGAGACCCTGTCTCAAAAAGTCCAAAAAATTAAAATAAAATTAAAAAATATTTTATTTTTATTTATTTATTTTTGTTTATATCTGTGTGTGGCCTTGCATGCATATATACAAGAGCACCCATGTCATGCAATGCTCGTGCAGGTCAGGAGAGGGCATCAGATCCCCTGGAACTGGAGTTACAGATGGTTGTTAGCTGCCATGTGGGTGCTGGGAACCAAACACAGGTCCTCTGCAAGAGCAGCCAATGCTCTTAACCACTGGACCATCTTTCCAAGCTCTGAAAACGATTTCAAACGGTTACAATTTGGTTGTAAGTTGCTTTTTAACTTATTAACTAATTAAATTTTAGAGCACAAACCCAAAAATCTTTTTATAACAAAGAAATATTTTAAAACTGATGCTTCTTATAAAGCCATTTTTTTCACTTTCTAATTCAACACATATGGGGCATTTTATATAGAAAAAATAATAGTATTTAGTAATTTACTTCATAGAAAGAAGTGAAGGTTTTTTGTCAATGATGGTGCAAATAAAGATTCCAGAAGAAGGCATAATTATTAAGTTCACCCTGCACTTTTGAAATCCAACTTGGAGCCAGATCAGATTTCTGTATGATCAGAAATATATATTTAGTGCTCTGCTTTGAGTAAAATAGAAGTCATTTTTAGCACTTGATGATGGTTTATAAATCTTTAGAAAAAAAGAATATTTCTTCCAGAAACTGTCTTGCAATATTTAAGCAGTGAATTAAATAAAGTGATTGTGTATTTCTCAGCTAGAACATTTTCCAGTCTTCCTGGCTTACGCTCTGTCCCAATCAGCATTTTAATTTGAATAGTCACTTACACTTTGTATTTCATCATTTTATTCTAGATGAATAATGTGAAAATAAAGCCACTGTAAGCATCAGATGGTTGTAAAAGTCAAAGAAAGTATAAAATTATCATTATAACAGTAATTTGTGAACTGTCAGCTATTTTTTCCATTCATACCATTGACTCCTAAAGGATGCTTACTAAAATACAACTGTAAGTCAATTTTTCAGTGAGAATATTTGATTTCAGTCATGGGACAGTGTGGCAGCCATGTGCTTTCCTATTTGGAGACCTGTATCTGTGTAGACAAATGCCCATGTTTAGAAGCAGGAAGAGTGTCCTCCAGGTGTCTGGACATGGGAATTCCCATGTACATCAGACTGCAAATGGAATGTTGCTCATTGTTTTCTTTAACATCAAATGTTACTTTGCTACACTGACACACATTAGAGAAAAATTCTCTTCTCCAGAATGTGCATGCATATCTTGGCCATCAAGTACTTCTGAGTTTACAGACTAGTAAGATGGTAGAAAGTGTTGAAATTTTGCCCATCATTCTTTTATGTGTAATGAAAGATTACAAAACATCTGATATTGCTAATGTGGGTCTCTATATCCCTAACCAGATATGCATGCATGCATGCAGATATTTTTATGAGAGTTGGAGCAAGCTACCACTACATTTGACCATCTAATTTGTCTTTTCATTCTTATGGACGATGGATCCTGATAATGGACCATGTTTTTTGTGAAACAACAGAGACATATCCTTTATATTATCATGGAATTTTCATTTTTCTCTTATGATTTAGATTACAGATCCATTCACAACTGTTTTCTTACAGTACTGGTGATGACTGCATTTGTCAATTTTACTTGTGCAACAAAGAAATATCAGTTTGTCCTGTCAGTGTTGGTCTAGTCTTTGACTGCATTTTGTCTCCATCTCAAGGTTTCTCCCAGGCAGCATCATTTCACCCTCTGTGATGCTTTTTCCATATCAAGTAATCAGAATTCAGGCATCAATAGGGACATCTTGATGCCTTAGGATCTATCACTGAAAGGAGTTGGGATCAAAATCTCACATTCTTTTCTTAAATTTTTATTTATTATTTTTGTATGTGTATGAATGTACTGTCTGCATGTATGTGCACCCGTGTTGTGCAATGCTGCGGAGGTCAGAAGAGGGTCTCGGATTCCCCTGGAACTGGAGTTCTCCTGGAATTGGAGTTACAGACGGTTCTTAACTGCCATTTGGGTGCTGGGGATTGAACCCAGGTCCTCTGCAAGAGCAGTCGGCTCTCTTAACTGATAGGCTATCTCTCCAGCCCCCCAATCCCACATTCTTAATACAGGGTAACACCCTTTTTGTAAAGATGACATCAGGCTGCAGATCTCAAGTCATTCTCTTTCTTCCACCCAATAGGAATATTGCAGCACTGCAGGTGTGCATTGTACTGGGGAAGACAAATATTCTATCCAGTTGTTACGATGAGAGGAAAGCTGGTGCTGTAATGTAAAGAAAATGCAGTGGGTGTCAGAATGGAACACAGAGACTTGACTGTGACAGTTACATTCTTATTACTGCTTATCATTGGATTTCTGAGAAATTTCTTTCTCCTTTACCACTACTTAGAAATTCCCAAATGTAAATACACACGGAGGTACAGAGATTTAATTCTTACCCACCTGTTCATAGGCAACATCTTAAGCATTCTCTTTAAAGGAGTGCACAAGACAGTGGCAGCATTTGGATTCAAGCAGTTCTTGAATGATTTGTCATGCAAAGTTTTTTTTTTTTTTTCTGTAGGTTGAAAGAGTTGTCAGGAGTGTGTCCATTGGCACTACCTGCTGTTTCAGTGCCTTCTAGGCCATCAGCATCACCCCCAGGGACTTAGTTCAAAAAAATTTAAAGTCCCAAATCCAAATTATGTTGGAAACTTTATTTCCATTTGCTGGACCACATACATGATGATACATTTTGATTTCCCTCTACATGAGTATACTGAAACGAACAGCAAAAACATGAGCAGAAGAGATTTGGAATTTCACACCACTGAAGGTCGTGAAGCAGTCATAGATTCACTCTGTGCAGCATTAGTCATGTTCCCTGAGGTTTTGTTTTCTGTGCTCATCATCTGATCCAGCAGCTCTGATTCTCATCATGTACACACACAAGCAGCAGGTTCAACACATCCAAAGCTCTCACGTGTCCTGCAGAGCCTCCCCTAAGACCAAGAGCACTGGAAGCATTCTCCATAATACATGGTTTCAACGTTATTTTTTATTAATGATTTGTGTATTTCAGACATAATTTTTCAATTCAGTTCAGGCGTATTCCTGTTTTCCTTCCCCCCACCCCACCCAACACTACCCCAGACAATGCATTCTGCCATAACTGTCCTGCATCTTTCTCTCAGTATTTTTTATGCTTGTGAATTCACATTGTACTCCATTAATCTTATGTTATTCTAAAATATGGGTACAAAGTCTCCACCCATATACAGTAATTACAGAGTCTAAAAATAAGTGGTGGGTCCATCCTTGAGCCTGTTAAGAGATTCATATTTTAACATAGTTGCTTTCAGATAAACATAAATATAACAATAATATTATTCAGCTTGCCTTTATCTGGGAGATTTGGTGTTAGCATCCATAAATGAGGGAAACGATTCTCCATTTGTCTTTATGGGACTGTGTTACCTCACTCAGCATAATGGCCTCAAGCTCCATCCATATACCGTCAAAGTTCATAATGTCATCTTTCTTTACTGCTGAATAGTACTCCATTGTGTAGATGTACCACGTTTTTGTCATCCACTCATCTGTTGAGGGGCATTTGGGTTGGTTCCACCACTTCACTGTTCTGAAGAGAGCTGCGATAAACATGGATGTGCATATATCTTTGTGGTAGGATGAGTCTTTGGGGTACATACCCAGGAATGGTATGAGTGGGTCAGGTGGTGGGCTCATTTTGAGTCTTTTAAGGGTTCTCCACACTGCTTTCCATAGTGGTTGTACAAGTTTATATTCCCACCAGCATTGGATTAGTGTTACCCTTTCCCCACAACCTCTCCAGCATCTGTTGTCTTTTGTTTTCTTGATCTTAGCTAGCTGTATTGGAGTGAGATGATATCTGAGAGTGGTTTTCATTTGCATTTCCTTAATTATTAATGATGTTGAACACTTTTTAAGATGTTTCTCAGACATCTTTAATTCCTCACTGGTGAAGTCTCTGTTCAGTTCTTGGCTGTGTCTTTTCAGTAGGTCATTTGGCTTCTTACTTCTTTGTTTTTTAAGTAGTTTATATATTCTTGATGTCAATGTTCTGTCAGATATAACACTGGTAAAGATTTCCTCCCATTCTGTGGGATTTCTCTTAACTCCTTGATTGTTTCTTTTGCTGTACACAAGCTTTTGAGGTGTTTTTGTTTTTTCTTTTGATTTGTTTTCTTTTGGTTTTTTTTTTGTTTGTTTGTTGTTTTTTTTTGGTCTAGGGTCTCCCTGTAGCCCCAGCTATCCTGGAACTCACTCTGTAGACCAGGCTGGCCGTGAACTCACAAAGATCCGCCTGCCTCTGCCTCCCGAGTGCTAAGATTAAAGGCTTGTGCCACCACACCTGGCTACATGTTTTTGAGTTTTATGAGGTCCCATTTGTCCACAGTTGACCTTACTTCCCATGCAGCTTCTGTCTGATGTAGAAAGTCTTTTCCTATGCATATGTCTTGTTGGTTGTTGCCAACGTTTTCTTCTATCACCTTCAGGGTTTCAAACTTCACGTTTAGATTTTTGATCCACTTGGAGATGATTTTTGTACAGGGTGAGAGTTAGGGGTTTAATTTTGTTCTTCTAAAAATGATGATCCAATTTTGAAAGCACTATTTGATGGAAATGATATCCCTTCTCCATTGAGGAGTTTTTGCCCCTTTGTCAAATATGAGCTGGCTGAAATTCCATGAGCTTAAGTTTGGATTTTCAGTTTTGTTCCATTGGTCAAAGGGTCTGTTTTTGTGCCAGTACTAGGCTGTCTTTATGACTATGGACCTGTAATATAGTTTGAAGTCTAGGTAGGGCAAAGTCCGCTCTATTGCATTTTTCACTCAGGGTTGCTTTAGCTCTTTGGGGTCTTTTGTTTCCATATGAATTTAAGGATTATTCTTCCAAGTCTGTCAAGAAGCTCATAGGGATTTTGATTGGGAATGCATTGAATCTGTATATGAATTTAGCTAAAATGGACATTTTTACTATATTAATTTTCTCAATCCATGAGCATGGGAGGTCTTTCCATTTTTTATGTCATTTTCAATCTCCTTCAAGGGTTTAAAAATTTTTGTTTTAGAGGTCTTTGGTATCTTCAGTTAGGTTTGTTCACAGGTATCTGATTGATTTTGAGGCTATTGTGAGTGAGAGGGTCTTCTTATATTCCTTCTCCACTTGTTTATTGTTGGTGTAAAGAAAGGCTACTGATTTTTCTAGGTTAATTTGGTAGCCCAACACTTTACTAAATCTCTTATTCGTTTCTAGAAGTTTTCTGGTGGAGTTTTTAGCATCCCTTAGGTAAACTATCATATCATCTGCAAAAAGGGATAGATTAACTTCTTCTTTTCTGACTAGTACTCCTTTAATTTCCTTCCCTTGTATTATTTCCCTAGCAAGTTTTACAAGCACTATGCTGAAGAGGAGGGGACATAAGGGGCAGGGTTGCCATGTTCCCGTCTTTAAGGGAAATGGTTCCAATTTTTCTCCATTTAGAATGACGTTTGCAGTGGATTTGCTATATATGGCTTTGATCCTGTTGAGGAATGGTCCTTTCAGTCCTACTCCCTCTAGGATTTTAAACATGAATGGATGCTGGATGTTGTCAAAGGCTTTTTCTGCATCAATTGAGATGATCATGTCATTTTTATCTTTCAGTCCTTTTATGTGTTTTATGATAGTTATTGATTTACATATGTTGAAACACCCCTGCATCTCTAGTATGAATCCAACTTGATCATGATGGATGACCTTTGTGATGTGGGTCTGTATGAGATTTGCAAGTATTGTGTTGAGAATTCTTGCATCTATTTTCATTAGTGAGATTGGTCTATAGTTTTCTTTTTTACTTGCATCTTTGCCTGGTTTGGGTTTAAGAGTGAATCTGGTTTCATAGAAGGAGTTTGGTAGAATTCCCTCTGTTTGTATCCTTGTAAACAGTTTGAGAATCAGTGGTTGTAGAACCTCTTTAAATGTTTTATGGAATTCTGCCCTGAAACAATCTGGACTGGAGATTTATTTAGTTGGGAAATTCTTAATTACATCTTCAACTCCCTCAAATATTATGGGTCTGTTTAAACTATCAATCTCTTCTTGGTTAAGCTTTGTTGGTTCCCAGGATTTCAGATATTCATCCATTTCTCTAAGGTTTTTAAATTTAGTGGAGTATGGATCTTTGAAGTATTCCTGTGTGATTGTCTGGATCTTTTCTTTGTCTGTTGTGATGGTTCCCCTTTCATCAGGAATGATGTTGATTTGGAGTTTCTCTTTTTTTGTTGTTAACTGGGCTAGACATCTCTCTATTTTGTTTATTTTTTCAAAGAACCAGCTTTTGGATTTGGTGATGTTATGTATTGTTTTCTTTGTTTCCATTTCATTGATTTCTTCTCTGATTTTTCTTATTTCTTCCTGTCTGTTGTGTTTAGGGTTCATTTGTTGTTGTCTCTCAATTGTTTTTACCTGAAATGTTAGATCATTTGTTTATTCCATTTTTTTTTCTTTTTTGATGTGGGCACTTAGGACCATAAATTTCCCTCTCAAGACTGCTTTTAAAGTATCCCAGATGTTTTGATGTCTTGTATTGTCTTTTTCCTTTAGTTCCAGGAATAAATTTATTTCACTATTTATTTATGCCCTTACCCATTTGTTATACAGGATTGTGTTGTTTAGTCTCCATGTTTTTTTTTAATTACATAGCAAGTTTATTTATGGATTAATATACTCTTTTTGTAGTGGCATCTGGTATTATATTTATTAAAAACAATTACTCGTCTGCCTTATGAATAAGGATTTGGTGCTAAGATTCACACATAAGGGGCACCATATGTCCTTTGTTTTTCTAGGACTGTGTTACTTCACATAGCATAACTGCTTTTGTTTCTTTTCATTTACCAGCAACATNATAACGTATAGTCTCTGGTATTTGGGTGGAATATACTGTAGATGTCTATGAGATCCATTTGGTGTATTGTATTTTTCAGTTCTGATGTCTCCCTGTTCACTTTTTGTCCTGTTGATCTATCCAAGGGGCTCAGTGGGTTGTTGAAACCCCCTACTATTAATGTGTTAGGATTAATCTGTGTCTTGAAATCCTGCAGAGTTGTTTTTATAAAGTTAGATGCACCAGAGTTTGGTGCATAGACATTTAAGATTGTGAAATCTTCATAGTTCATTGTTCCTTTGACAAGGATGTAATGGCCCTCTTTGTCTCTTCTGATTAATTTTACTTTGAGATCTATTTTGTCTGATATTAGAATAACCACTCCAGCTTGTTTCTTGGTACCATTTGCTTGGAATATTTTTTTCCATCCTTTCACTCTAAGTTGGTGTCTGTCCTTGAGGGTGAGATGGGTTTTGTGTAAACAGCATATAGAAGGGTTCAGTTTCCTAATCCATTCTCCCAGTCTATGCCTTTTGATTGGGGAGTTTAGAAAATTAGTATTTAAGGTTATTATTGAGAGATGCCTATTACTTACTTTTACCTTATTTTTTGTTTGCATTCTTGGTACAGGTTTATATTTACTCTGTAATGATTTTGTTGCTTTCTGTCTTTAATTGCTTAGGGATAGTTGCTTCTTTCCTCTGTACTTTGGATTGCTTTGAGGATTTTGTGAAGTGTTGGTTTCTTTCACATGTATTCTTTCATCTTGTTTATGTCGTGAAAGATTCTTTATCCTTCAACATTAATTGACATTTTTGATGGGTATAGTAGTCTGGGTTGGCATCTAAAGTTGTTTAGTACAGGGAATACTTTGGTCCACATTCTTCTAGCTTTCATAGTTTGCACTGAGAAGTCAGCTGTCATTCTGATAGCTTTCCCCTTATATGTAACTTGTTTTTCTCTTCTGGCTTTCAGTATTTTGTCTTTGTTTTAAGCATCTAGTGTTTTAACAATTATATGGTGTGGGGAGTTTCTTTTCTGGTCCTGTCTATTTGGTGTTCTATTTGCTTCTTGTAGTTGTATGGGATTGTCTTTTTTACATTTTGGGAATATTTTCTTCTATTATCCTGTTGAAGATCTGGTCAATAGTGTTCTCTTGGGATTCTTATCCTTCCTCTATCCCTATGATGCAGAGATTTGGATTTTTCATAGTGTCCCACATTTCCTGGTTGTTCCACTCTTGTGTTTTTCTTTTAATTTTTCATAATCTTTACTTGAGCTTTTTGTTGCTCTGTAATATCCTGCAGGTCTGATATTCTTTTTTTCTGCTTCTTCCATTCTGCTTTTGAGGCTGTTTCCCATGTTTTCCTCATGGTTGGACGAATGTTCAATATCTCTTTTTCATTTGTCTTTTGATTTCTTTAGATTTTCCAGTTCCCTCTGGAGCCTGTCATTCTCATCTTGAAGCTCCTTGATTTGTTGGTCATTTTCTTTTATCATTTTGGCCTGGGATCTTTTCAGTGTTTCCACTTCCTTCAGGAATTTGTCACTTTCTCCCTCTTGGTCCTTCTTGAGTTTTTCAATCTCTCCCCTTAGTTCTTTCTGCTGTTTGTCATTATCTCCATCTAGGTCCTTCTTGAGTTTTATTCATTCTGTTCCCATAGTTCTCTAATTTCTTTGAATATGTCTACAATTGTTCTTCTAAGCTTGGTGTCTTGGCTTCTTTCCCCAGAGATCTCATTGTAGGGATCTTCTGTAAGGTTGGTAGAGTTCAGTGTGGATTTATTATGAGCTTTTCCCAGGTTTTATTTTTCCTTTGTGTCTTTGGCATATGGATTTGTCTGTTTGTTTGTTTCTTTGAATTCTGGCAACTCAGTTTTGCCTGCACAGACTATAATCACCAATGCTCCACCTGTTAGGTACTCTGTCCCAAATCTCCACCAGGATGGGGGAGAGGGCTGGGTTAGGTTGCTACATTGGCCAGCATGCCAGTAGGTCCCCAAGGGTCAAGGCAGATCCTCCTTGACTCACCAGCATCTCACTGACTCTGGGCACCTGTCTGGAGTCCAAGCTGGAACTTCCAGGGGTGGGTTGTGAGTCCTCCAAGGGTCAAGGCAGGTCCCCCTTGTCTCACCAGCGCCTCACTGACTTCGGGCAGCTGTCTAGAATCTGAGCTGGAACTTCCATGGGTTGGTGGCAAGAATCCAAGGGTCAAGACAGGTCTGCCTTGCCTCAATGGCACCTCACTGACTCCCTGCAGCTGTCTGGAGTCCAAGCTTGGACTTGCAGGGGTGGGTGGTGAGCCCCCCAAGGGTCAAGGCAGAACCTACTTGCCTTACCAGCATTTCGCTGATGCCAGGAGCTGTCTGGAGTCTGAGTTTGGAGTTCCAGTGAGGCCCCCAAGGGTCAAGGCGGCCTGCCTTGCCTCACCAGCACCTCACTCTCAAGGCTATTTTGTATAATTTTGGTTGGTGGCTAAGGAATGTTATTCCCTTCATTTCTCTCTGTTTTCCCTCTTTTGGACCCTTTGTTCTGATGGGTTAAGGTTCCTCTCTGTCCAGACTCTGTTTTTCTAGATAAGGAATAAATTGAAACTCTTATTGGGACTATAGAGATGACTCAGTGAATAAGAGCACTGACTGTTCTTGCAGAGATCTGGGTTCCACTGCCAGCATGGACGTGGTGGGGAATAAACATCCAGTGCTGATTTCCCATGCATCTTATGGATCCCTCACTGTCTTCAGTGCTGACTGGGCATTTCATGAAATGGTGTATTAGACACATCTTGGCAATACACTCATGCACATAAGATAAATAAATAATAGAGGAAAAAATCACACAATTGCTTCACATATTCATTTCAATGCATGCTTTTTTTTTTGGTCTTTTTGAAACAGGGTCTCCCTGTAGTCCCAGCTGTCCTGGAACTCACTCTGTAGACCAGGCTGGCCTTGAACTCACAAAGATCCGCCTGCCTCTGCCTCTCAAGTGCTAGGGTTAAAGGCGTGCACCACCATGCCTGGCTCAATGCATGCTTTTTATTGCACTTTGCATTTCATATAATAAAACTTAATAATCTTTAGAGCTCATCACCCATCCATACTACTCTATTGCCTTCCCTATGGATTCTGTCATAGAATTTAAGGCCTATCCAGTAAAGGTTTTTGCATATATATATCACTGGGTGCAAGTTCATCCACTGGAGTCTAGTCAATTTATCTAGTGTCAATTTATAAGAGATTAGTTCTCTCTCACCTACCAGTAATCAGGTGCCAATAGTTCCTGGGATAAGGATGGACCTACTGTCCATTTCCCCAGATTCATGCTGGATTTTTGTCTGATTGGTTCACTATTGGTCTTGTTCATGCTGTCACCATTGATGCAAGTTCCCGGGACCAAATTTCCTGAGGCCTCAAAGATGCTTTTTCCTTATCTTCATAGACCAAATAGTGTTTTTAAAATTTTCCTGCCCCGTCTTCCTGAATGGTCCCTTAGCCACAGGTGAGTGAGTTCTAATATAGGAATCCCATTCAGGGACATGCACTCTGTTCTCTCTTATTATCTACACTTGGACCATTTGTGGCCTTCTGTGTGCCTGACTCTGTTTCATGAGGAAAATTTACTGGTGAGCATAAATGAATGCCATTGTTTTCCCTCAGGCATTGTCCTGTTATGTTTCATCAACCTTAGATGAAATAGCTATTTCATCACATCATCTTCCAAAAATCAATATGCCAATTTACAGCAGAAATATTCATTCTTGGTTAGAACAACTCCAAAGTATATTGGAGCTTGTTCACATGATCAAATGTACAACCTACTGAACTGGTCAGGTCACAGCGGTCCAACACCATACTGTGATTTATAGCTGTCAGATCCCATCCATCAGATCTGAGAAGTAGCTTACAAACAAGATCTGAACCGAGCTTCTACATCTTGCCTCTCGAGGAAGTTGTCGTAATTAGTTCCATGCTTTGTAAATTTCAAAAACCCCCAAGAAGACATTATATTACAGTCAAAAAATCACTGTAAATATAGCCATTGCTAATTTATCCACGTACTTCTGGGTCAATACTTGCTTGACTACATGATCTTGGTCTCAATTACTCCCTCTACAGAAATCCCATTGTACCATCAAGTTCTGCAGGATAACTATGAGCACTGACAATATTCTATAATCATTGTGGTATGAAATGAATCATTTAGGAATGAATTCCAGTGAAATCATCCACTCCAGCAACGGTATTTCATTGGCTAGGTTGTGTAGTACAGGAACTGAAACCCCATTACAGGGCAGTTCATCTCTGTCTGCCATAAAGCCCTCACCTTGGGTACAAGTGTGTAGAGTGGAGTGGGCAGAGCTAGACAGGGTAAATAAGGTCAACAGTTGACAAGTGTGACCTCATCAAACTGAAAAGCATCTGTACAGTGAAAGAAACAATCAGTGAGTGAAGAGAAAACCCACAGAGCATGAGGAAACCTTCAGCAGTGATACATCCGATAGAGCATTAACATCCAGAATATGTAAACTACTCAGAAAAAAATACAAAGAAGAAAAGAAATGACCTACTCAAAAGACGGAGTAAAGATTTGAACAGAGACTTCACCAACGAGGAAGTAAAGATGGTTTAGAAGCATCTTTAAAAGTGTTCAACATCACAAATAATTAAGGTAATGCAAATTAAAACCACTCTAAGATATAATCCCACTCCAATAAGACTGGCTAAGATCAAGAAAATGAATGACACCAAATTCTGGAGAGGTTGTGGGGAAAGGAGAACACTCATTCACTGCTGGTGGAAATGTAAACTCATACAACCAGTATGGAAAGCAGTGTAGAGAACCCTTTGGGGAGAGGCACCAGTGGTGTTTAGGGAAGCCAGCTCTCAGTGGCCAGGTTTCAACAACATGGGCCAAACTACACCCCACCTGAATCTGTGTGATCAGCATGGGAAGAGTCTCCATCCAGCACAGCAGAAGTGACAAAGAGGAAAGACTGGTGCATAGGCCAAGGAAGCAAACCTAACTCCCCCCACCTATCCACCCCCGCTCATGCTGAATTGCAAGTGTCCCGGGGGAGTAGATGTATTCAATCGAAGGTGCAAGGAAGTAGAAGAGACAGGAACCTTCCACAATTCTAGTCCCAACACACTAGGTTTTGCACTCAACCAAGAGGAACAGGCCAGAAGGGATCAGATTGCACATGGCTCTCAGTAGTGAATTGACCTGGTTATTACCTATCCAATTTCCAGAACACAAAGCAAGAGTTAGCTAGACCTACCAATATGAAACCAAAAGTGAAAATCTGCAATGTAGACCATCCAACCATCTAAAAACAAGGAAAAGGGAAAGAAAGCAGCAGAAGGAAACAAACAAAGAAAGCCTCCAAAACAACAAAGGAAAAGTTGGGGGTCGCCTCATATTACAAAGAGTAAAATAAATCCACATGCCAAAGCACAATGAAAAACCAAAATGGGAAAAACACAGAATAAATCCACACCAAATTCTACTTGTCCTGTAAAAGGAGAAGACTTCTAAATCAGACAGCAGCTACACAGAAACAAAATGAAAATTCCATAGAAATAGCCCAAGACACAGATATTAGAAGAACAATGTTAGACATACTCAAAAAAAATCAAGGAATATAAAGAACAAATCAAAGAAATCATACTAGCAAAGAACGGGAACCAACCCAAATGCCCCTTAACAAACGAGTGGGTAGAGGAAATGTGTTGCATATACACAATGGAGTTCTGTGTTGCAGTAAAGAAAGATGACATCCGTGTACTACAAATGCCTTTTTGAGACCCATGGGTTAAAAAACAAAAACTTAAAATGGAAAGGGGGGGATACAGATATATATGAAATCTTTTTGTCAAAAACTTTGCAATTCAAATCTTAAGACTAAATAAGGGAAAAGATTTGTAGGTTCCAACAGGTTAAAAAAAAAAAAAAAAAAAAAAAAAAAAAAAAAAATCCAAAAAATAAAAAAAAAAGTAGAAGATAAACCAAAACCAAAAAGTAGCAGGGAGGACATGTGACTGGGAAGGACTAGTCACTACAGCAGCAGAAGCAAANATACATCTGATAGAGCATTAACATCCAGAATATGTAAACTACTCAGAAAAAAAAAAAAAACAAAGAAGAAACAAATGACCTACTCAAAAGATGGAGTAAAGAGTTGAACAGAGACTTCGCCAGTGAGGAAGTAAAGATGGTTGAGAAGCATCTTTAAAAGTGTTCAACATCACAAATAATTAAGGAAACACAAATTAAAACCACTCTAAGTTATGTAGAGAACCCTTTGGGGAGAGGCAACCGGTGATCTTTAGGGAAGCCAGCTTTCAGTGGCCAGGGATCAACAACCCAGGCAAAACTACACCCCACCTGAATCTGTGTGATCAGCATGGGAAGAGTCTTCAGCCAGCACACCAGAAGTGACAAAGAGGGGAGACTGGTGCATAGGCCAAGGAAGCAAACCATACTCCCCCTACTCACCCACCCCCACTGATGCTGAATTGCAAGTGCCCCAGTGGAGTAGATGTATTCAATCCAAGGTGTAAGGAAGTAGAAGAGACAAGAACCTTCCACAATTCTAGGCCCAGCACACTAGGTTTCACACTCAACAAAGAGGAACAGGCCAGAAGAAAACAGAGTGCACATGGCTCTCAGTAGAGAAGAGACCTGGTTATTACCTATCAAATTTCCAGAAAACCTTCAGAACAGAAAGGAAGAGTTAGCTAGACCTGCCAATATATAACCAAAAGTGAAAATCTACAATGTAGACCAGCCAGCCATCTATAAACAAGGAGAAGGCAAAGAAAGCAGCAGAAGGAAACAAGCAAAGCAAGCCTCCAAAACAACAAAGGAAAAGTTGGGGGTCGCCTCATATTACAAAGAGTAAAATAAATCCACATGCCAAAGCACAATGAAAAGCCAAAATTGGAAAAACACAGAATAAATCCACACCAAATTCTACTTGTCCTGTAAAAGGAGAAGACTTCTAAATCAGACAGCAGCTACACAGAACAAAATGAAAATTCCATAGAAATAGCCCAAGACACAGATATTAGAAAACAAGTTAGACATACTCAAAAAAAAATCAAGGAATATAAAGAACAAATCAAGAAATCATAATAGCAAAGAACGGAACCAACCCAAATGCCCCTTAGCAAATGAGTGGGTAGAGGAAATGTGTTACATATACACAATGGAGTTCTATGTTGCAGTAAAGAAAGATGACATCCTGAAATCTTCAGGTTAATGGATGGAATTAGAAGACATTATTCTAACTGAAGTAACACAGTCCCAGAAAAATAAACAACGAAGAGTATCCCTCATCTGTTTATGCTAGCACCAAATACCTAGTGGTAAGGCAAATCTCTCTCTCTCTCTCCTCTCTCTCTCTCTCTCTCTCTCTTCTCTAATTTAACGACATAATATATATATATATATATATATATATATACATATATATATATATTTTTTTTTACATGATAGCAACTGTACAATTAAACTGTGAATACCTTAATGGGATCTAGAATTAACTTGCCACTTAATTTCAGACTTTGTAATTGTCGTATATGGAGGGAGATTATGTATCATAGTTTACAGTAATATAAAATTAAAGGTAAAAATGTGAATTCCAAAAATGTTTACACTTATTTGTGGATGCTATCATCACCAAATCCTCAGTTGAAAGGCAAGCAGAATAACATTATTGTTTTATTTCTTTTTATCTGAAAACAACTATGCTGTAATAATATGAATATCTTTTTATTTTTTATTTTTTAATTAATTAATTTTTTATCTATTTTTGTACAAGATTACATTACAAATCAAATCTAGACCCGTGTCTCCCTCTATACCCCCCCACCCCATCAGACCTCATGCATTCTACCAAATATGTTTTTCATCTTTTTCTCACTCTTTCTCCAAATTCTTGAAGCAGAAGTTGACTGTTTCAAGCAGAAGTTCTATCTTTCTTTTTAAAAATACTTTTATCGATGAATTGTGTATTTCATTCATTATCTTTCAGTCCAATTTAGATACATTCCCCTCCCCCTGCCCCCATCTCTCCCCTGTTCATACCCTTAACAGGCTCTAGAATTGACCTACCACTCATTTTCAGAATTTATAATTACTGTATACGTGTGGAAGGTACATATTTATATCTTAAAGAAATATAAAATTAAAGGGGAAAAGGCGAATGCTTAAACATATTTTGGAATTAACATACAGTTAATTCTCAGAGGTCATAATTTTGATACATATGTGATGGTTTATAGGCATATGTTGGAGCAATACAAAGGAGATTAAACAACAACAACATAAAAACTGGGTCAAATAATTGACTGATACAGTTAAATTCTGCCCAAAACCAAAAGCTTCTCCACTGAAAAATTTCGGAAATACTGAGAGAAAGATGCGAGACATGCATGGCATAAGGATGAAGGGGTGTGGTGGGGGGAAAACAGAGGGGAATGTGTCTAAATTGGACTGAAAGATAATGTATGAAATACAGAAAGCATCAATAAAAGTGTTTAAAAAGTAAATCAAGGAATTTAAAGAACAAATCATAGAACTAAAGGGAGAGAATGACAAACTCAGGAAGCAACTAGAGGGAAAGAATGACAAATCCAGGAAGGAACTTGAGGGAGAGAATGACAAACTCCAGAAGGAAGTGGAAACACTGAAGAGATACCAGGCTGAAATGAACAGGAAACAGACCAGAGAACCAAGGAGCTACACAAAAGAATGACAAGCTCCAAAAGGAAATGGAAATACTAAAGAAAAAGTCACAAGATGAAATGAAAATGTAAATTGAACACTCCCCCAGTCAACAGGAAACAATGGGAGAAAGCCTCAGGAACGGATTGCAGAAAGCAGAAAATAGAATATCAACACTGAAAGATAAAGTGGAAGAACTAGAATGCACAAGAAAATATGAAAAAAAATTTAAAAGCCAAGAGTGGAACAATTAAGGGAATGTGGGTCATTATGAAAAGACCAAGGGCTGGAGAGATGGCCTAGCGGTTAGGAGCACCGACGCTCTTGCAGAGGACCCGGGTTCGATCCCCAGCACCCACATGGTGGCCGAGAGCCATCTGAAACTCTAATTCCAGGAGAACTCCAGTTCCAGGGGAATCCGACACCCTCTTCTGACCTCCGCGGCATTGCACGACACGGGTGCACAAACTTGCATGCAGACAGTACATTCATACACATACAGAAATAAATAAAATTAATAAAATAAATTAAAAAAGAAAAGACCAAACCTTCCCATCATAGAGATAGAGGAAGGAGAATAATCCCAAGACAAGAGAATTGAACAAATCTTCAACAGAATAATAGAAGAAAATTTCCCCAAACTGAAAAAAAGACAAACTGATAAAAATACAAGAAGTACATAGATCACAAAATAGACAAGACGAGAAAAGAAATTCCCCACACCATATCATAGTTAAAATGCTAGATGCTCAAAACAAAGACAAAATACTGAAAGCCACAAGAGAAAAAAGTACCATATAAAGGGAAACCCATCAGAATTACAGCTGACTTTTCATTGCAATCTATGAAAGCCAGAGGAACGTGGACCAAAGTATTCCCAGTATTAAAAGACTATAGATGATAATCCAGATAATTATACCCAGGAAAAATGTCAATCATAGTTGAAGAAGAAAGAAAAATCTTCCACGGCATCAACAAGATGAAAGAATACATGTCCAGAAAACAACACTTCAGAAAACTCAAAGCAATTCAAAGGACACAGGAAAGGATCATCCCCAAACAGTGAAAGAGAGAAACTAATAAATGTATAACTATGAAAATACAAACTGCTGGGCGTGGTGGCACATGCCTTTAATCTTAGCACCTGGGAGGCAGAGGCAGGCTGATATTTGTGAGTTCAAGGCCAGCCTGCTCTACAGAGTGAGTTCCAGGTCAGCTGGGACTACAGGGAGACCCTGTCTCGAAAAAGACCAAAAAAAAAAAAAATAGAAAATACAAACTGAGACAAAGAATGCAAACAGAAAATAGGATGAAAAGAAGCAACACACATCTTTCAATAATAACCTTAAATATTAATAAATATTAAACATATTAGGAAGTTAACATAAAGTTTGTTTTCAGAGATTACAATTTTGATACATATGTAATGTTTATATAGGCATACTATGGAGCAATATGAATGGGAGCAAACAAAAATGACAAAAGAACTGGGTGAAAGATTTGACTGAAACAGTTAATTTATGTCCAAAACAATAAACCTCTGCAGAGAAAAATTTTAAAAGGACTGAGAAAATATGCAAGACATGTACAGCAGAATACATGAATTAGGGTGAGGTGGGGGTCTATACTGGTCTGAGAAATTATGTATGAAATGCACAAAACATCAATTAAATATTTAAAATTAAAAGAAAAAAAGGAAGTGCTCTTAAGTTTTTATGATCCCTGCAGTCTGATAATGTCTCATGATGAATGTTTGGGAAATGTTCAGGTATGCTTTCTGAGAGAATAAATAAGAAATTTGTGTGTCTCATTTGATTCCAGTCCTCAAACAGAAATGCAATTAAATCTTCTGCTTCTTATCTTTAACCTATCTCAGTTTCTATTACTCAGGAATAAACAGAATCAGTGAATATTTGAGTAGGACGTCTGATTAAGGATTGATATGATGTTAAATTATTTATTGAAATTCATTTAACTAATTTGTATAATAGGTTGAAAATTTATATGACAGCAACTCAACAATAGTCTCAGGAAAATGCCAAATATCGAATTCAGTGAAACAAAGATTTAAGAGGGCGTCATCTTTCATTTAAATATGGCTGGGTCCCTACTGATTATTGGGACAGCTGAGAATTTCTATCTTTGTTAAAACTAGGAATACCATAAGCCAATTTTACTTCTTTTGGGGGGGCAAAAGTAAGCTACTTTTATTATGAGTAAGGTATTCAAAGAACTTGGATAGGTACAGATGCTGATAAGTTAATTTAGTCGGAGGAACAAGAGGTTGAGGTACCCGTAGTACTCTTAGGGGATCATAGTATTATTAAGCATGATGTTAATCACATTCTATGTGTGATGGGTTCATGAGTGTACTGAAGCTTTCTATAATAAAGACAATTTTAATAGTGTCTTGGTTTATTTTTAATAAACCTACCTAAAGAAATACAGGTTTTCTAGGCAAAGCTGAATGCACATTTGATAGAGTATTGAATTTTTTAGATAAATGTGTTAATATCTGATTTCATCTATCACAACTTAATCTTGAATGTAGTATGCTACTGTAGATACTTGGTTAAACTAATCTGGGAATTTTATTTGTTATTTTATTTTATTATTTTATAGGGGATTCAAAATATAAGAGCACAGTTGTTTTCAGATCACACTGACATTGCTCAGTTTGCCATACAATTAGGTAATTGGTGTTAGCATCCACAGATGAGGGATACCATTCATCAGTTGTTTTTCTGGGACTGTGTTACTTCACTCAGCATGATACTGTCTAACTCCAGCCATTTACCTGAAAAGCTCATGATGTCATCTTTATTTACTGCTGCATAGAACTCCATTGTGTATATGTACCACATTTTCTCTACCCACTCATCAGTTGAGCGGCACTTGGGTTGGTTCCAGCTCCTTGATATTGTGAAGAGAGCTGTAATAAACATGGCTGTGCATGTATCTCTGCAGTATGATGAATGCTGTGGGTATATACCCAGGAGTGCTATGGCTGGGTCAGGTGGCAAGTTCATTCCAATTCTTCCGATGGTTCTACACTCTGATTTCCATAGTGGCTATATGAGTTTACATTTACATCCACTAGCAGTGGACGAGTGTCCCCCTTTCCCCACAACCTCTCCAGTACTTAGTATCATTTGTTTTCTTCATCCTAGCCAGTCTTATCGGAGTAAGATGATATCTTATGTGGTTTTAATTTGCATTTCCTTCATTACTAGTGACATTGAACACTTCTTTTTTTAAATTTTATTTATTTTTGTATGTGTATGAATGTACTGTCTGCATGTAGGTTTGTGCACCCGTGTCGTGCAATGCCGCGGAGGTCAGAAGAGGGTCTTGGATTCCTCTGGAACTGGAGTTCTCCTGGAATTGGAGTTACAGATGGTTCTTAGCCGCCATGTGGGTGCTGGGGATCAAACCCGGGTCCTCTGCAAGAGTAGTTGGTGCTCTTAACCGCTAGTCTATCTCTCCAGCCCGAACACTTCTTAAGATGTTTCTCAGCCATCACTAATTCCTCACTTGTGAAGTCCCTGTTCAGCTCTTTGCTCCTTCTATTGAATGGGTCATTTGTTTTCTTTCTTCTTTGATTTTTGAGTAGGTTATATATTCTGGAAGTCAATGCTTTTTCAGATGTTTCTACAGTGAAGGTTTCCTCCCACTCTGTGGGATTTCTCTTCACTTCCTTCATTGTTTCTTTTGATGTACAGAAGCTTTTGAGTTTAATGAGGTCCCATTTGTCAATTGTCAACCTTAATTCTTGCACAGCTGTTGCCTGATTTATGATCTTTTTCTACACCTATATCTTGTATTCTGCTGCCAACTTTTTCTTCAATCATCTTCAGAGTTTGGGGTTTTACGTTGAGGTCTTTAATCCATCTGGAGTTTACTTTTGTACAGAGTGAGAGGTAGGGGTTTAATTTCATTCTTCTTTTTTTTTTTTTTTAAATTTATTTTTTTATTTTTTTATTAATTTTATTTATTTCTGTATGTGTACGAATGTATTGTCTGCATGCAAGTTTGTGCACCCGTGTCGTGCAATGCCACGGAGGTCAGAAGTGGGCGTCGGATTCCCCTGGAGCTGGAGTTCTCCTGGAGTTGGAGTTTCAGACGGTTCTCAGCCGCCATGTGGGTGCTGGGGATCGAACCCGGGTCCTCTGCAAGAGCGGTCGGCGCTCTTAACCGCTAGGCCATCTCTCCATTCTTCTACAAGTGGTGATCTAGTTTTGCCAATACCACTTGCTGAAGATGCTGTCTTTTCTCCATTGTGTCTTCTTGGCTCCCTTGTCAAACATGAGATGGCTGAAATTGTATGTACTCAAGTTTGGATCTTCAGTTTTGTTCCATTGGTCAACTGGTCTGTATTTTTGTCAGTACCAAGCTGTTTTTATGACTATAGCCCTGTAGTATATTTTGAAGTCTGGTATAGAGATCCCCTCTGTATTGCTCTTTTCACTCAGGTTGCTTTGGTATTTGGGGTCTTTTGTTTTTCCAAATGAAATAAAGGACTTTTTTAACCCTGTGAAGAAACTCTTGGGGATATTAATAGGGATTGCATTCAATCTATACAAGAGTTTGGGTAGAATGGACATTTTACCTATATTAATTTTCCCAATCCATGAGCATGGGAGGTTTATCCATCTTCTGATGTCTTCTTCAATTTGCTTCTTCAAGGGTTTAAAATTTTTGTTGTAGAGATCTTTGGTGGTTTTGGTTAGGTTTGTTCCTAGGAATTTTATTGTTTTTGAGGATATTGTGAGTGGGAAGATCTCCTTGAATTCCATCTTCAGTTCCTTGTTGTGGGTGTAAAGAAAGGCTACTGATTTTTCTAGGTTAATTTGGTATTCTGCCACTTTACTGAAGCTCTTAATCATTTCTAGGAGTTTTCTTGTGGAGTTTTTAGCATTCCTTAGGTAAACAATCATATCCTCAGCAAAAAGTGATAGCTTGACTTCCTCTTCTCCAATTAGTACTTCTTTAATTTCTTTTTCTTGCCTTAATGCCCTAGCAAGTGTTTCAATCACTATATTAAAGAGGAGTGGTGACAGAGGGCAGCCTTGCCAAGTTCCTACCTTTAAAGGGAATGCTTCTGTCGTTTCCCCATTTAGGATGATATTGGCTGCATATGGCTTTGATTATATTGAGGAATAATGCCTCCAGTCCAATTCTCTCTAGGACTTTGAGCATGAAGAGATGTTGGATTTTGTCAAAGGCTTTTTCCATGTCAATTGAAAAGATGGTGTGGTTTTTGTCTTTCAGTCCATTTATATGCTTAATAATATTTATTTATTTTTATATGTTGAGCCGTCCCTGCATCTCTGGTATGAATCCAACTTGGTTAAGATGGATGAACTTCTAGTTGTGGGTCTGTATGCAATTTACCAGCATGCTGTTTAGAATTTTGGCATCTGCCTTCACTATTGATGGGGTTCAATACTTCTCCTGTTTGGCTGCATCGTTGCCTGGTTCTGATAATAATGTGACGCTGACTTCATAAAAGGAATTTGGGAGAATTCCTTCTGTTTGTATCCTTCTAAACAATTTGAGTAATAATGGTTGTAAGTCTTTCTGAAATGTTTTTTGGAATTCTGCTGTGAAGCCGTCTGTGCCTGGGCTTTTTTTAGTTAGGAGGTTTCATATTACATCTTCAGTTTCTTCATATATTATGGGTCTGTATAAGCTGTCGATCTGTTCTCGGTTGAGCTTTGGTGGTTCACAGGATTTCAGATATTCATCCATTTCTTCTAGGTTTTCAAACTTGATAGACTATAAGTTTTTGAAGTATTCCCATATGATTGTTTGTAACTTTTCATTGTCTATTGTGATATTTCCCCTTTCATCACGGATTGTATCGATTTGGTGTTGTTCCTTCTTTCTTTTGGTGAACTGGGCTAGAGGTATATCTATCTTGTTTATTCTTTCAAAGAAGCAATTTTGGATTCATTGATTTTTTTTTTTTTGCATTGTTTTCTTTGTTTCTATTTCATTGATTTCTGCTCTGATTTTTGTTATTTCTTCCTGTTTGGTGCGTTTAGTGTTCATCTGTTTTTGAAAACCACTGGAGTGCTTTTCACTGCAGTGTTAGATCGTTCACTTGGGCTCTTTCTGTTTTTCTAAGGTAGGCACTCAGGGCTATAAACTTACCTCTTAGGACTGCTTTTAAAGTATCCCATAGGTTTTGTTGTGTTGTATTATCATTGCCATACAGTTCCAGGAATGCTTTTATTTCTTTCTTTATCTCTTCCTTGATGCATTCATTATTCAGGAGAGTTTTGTTTAGTCTCCATGTGTTCTTGTAGATAGTAGGGCTTATTCTTCTATTGATACTGAGCTTTATTACATTGTGGTCTGATAGAATGCATGAAATTATTTCTATCTTTTTGTATTTGTGGAGGTTTCTTCTGTGTTCCAGTATGTGGTCTATTTGTGAGAATGTTTCCTGGAGCGCTGAGTAGAAAGTGTATTCTCTGGTATTAGGGTGAAATATTTGGTAGATGTCTATGAGGTCCATTTGGTGTATTGTATAATTCAGTTCAGATATCTCTGTTTATTCTTTGTCTAGTTGACCTGTCCAAAGGTCTCAGTGGGTTATTGAAGTCCCCTACTATGAGTGTACTGGGGATAATCTGTGCCTTGTGGTCCTGGAGAATTGTCTTTATATAGTTTGTTGCACCAGAGTTTGGTGAATATATATTCAGGATTGTGCAATCTTCATGGTGAATTGTTCCTTTGATAAAAATGCAATGGCTTTCTTTGTCTCTTCTGATTTCTTTTACTTTGAAGTCTATTTTGTCTAATATTAAAATAGCAACACCTGCTGTCATTTCTTTGGAATAGCTTTCCCATCCTTTCACTTTAAGGTGGTACCTATCCTGGAAGGTAAGATGCATTTCTTGTTGACAGCATATAGATGGGTTCTGTTTCCTTATCCAATTTCCCCATCTATGTCTTTTGATTAGGGAGATAATCCATTAATATTTAAGGTTATCACTGAGAGATGTGTGTTGATTCCTTTCAGCTTATTATCAATTTGCATTTTTGGTCTATGTTTCTACTTCTGCAGTTATGCTTTTATTACTTTCTCTTTCTAGTTGCCTGGGGATAGTTGCTTCTTTCTTCCACCCTTTGAATTGCTTCAAGTATTCTCTGAAGTGTTGGTTTTCTGGATGTGTAGTCTTCCATCTTGTTTATGTCATGGAATATTTTTCTCTCTCCTTCAACTACAATTGACATTTTTGCTGGATAGAGTAACCTGGGTTGGCATCCATAGTCCTTTAACACAGGGAATGCTTTGCTCCACATTCTTCTGGATTTCATAGTTTGCACTAAGAAGTCAGGTGTCATTTTGATGGGTTTCCCCTTATATGTAACTTGTTTTTCTCTTATGGCTTTCAGAATTTTGTCTTTGTTTTGGGCGTCTAGTGTTTTAACTATGATGTGGCATGGAAAGTTTCTTTTCTGATCTTGTCTCTTTTTAGTTCTATGTGCTTCTTGTATTTGTATCGGTTTGTCTTTTTTTTGGGGGGGGAGAATTTTCATCTATTATTCTGTTGAATATCTGATCATTACCATTCTCTTCGGATTCTTCTCCTTCCTCTATTCCTATGATGCCTTGGTTTGATCTTTTCATAGTGTCCCACAGTCCCTGGTTGTTCCACTTTTGTGTGTTTTTAAATTTTTCTTAATCTTTCTTTGAGGTTTTCAGTTGTTTTGTGTTATCTTCCAGGTCTGATATTCTTTGTTCTGCCTCCTCTATTCTACTTCTGAGGCTTTTTCTATGCCTTTCCTCTTGATTAGATGAGTGTTTGATTTCCTTTTTCATTTCGTCTTGAGATTTATTTAGTATTTCCACTTCCTTTTGGAGCTTCTCAACCTCTTCCTGTAGTTCTTTGCTTTGCTGGTTGGTTTCTTTTTCTTTTTCAACATGGGATCTTTTCAGTGTTTCCACTTCCTTCTGGACTTTGTCATTCTCTCTCTCTAGGTCCTTCTTGAATTTTTCATTGTCTCTCCTTAGTTCTCTGACTTGTTCTTTATAGTCTTTGATTTCTTTGCATATGTCCACAATTGTACTTCTAATATCTATGTCCTGGGTCATTCCCAGGGGGATCCCACTGTAGGAATCTTCCACAGGTTTGGTAGAGCTTGGTGTGGAATTGTCCTGCACCTTACCCATGTTGTCCCTTCTTCGTGTCCCTGGCATGTGGGTTTCTCTTTGCTTGTATTCCAATGTGAAACCCAAATGACTCTTCACTGTGTTGAAGGCTTGCTTTGCTTGCCTACTTCAGATGCCTTCATTGTTTGTTTTTTTGATTTGTTTCTCTCCTTGCTTATGTAATGTTGACTTTTCGAAGTTGTAGGCTTTCTATTGGAAGTGTAACTCACTCTTCCCTTTCTGTTCTGAAGGTTCTCCAAAGTATCCACTTGACCACTCCCTCTGCAATTCCGGTTGGAGAGGTGCCTGTTTATCTTGCACCTGTCCCAGTACTCTGTGCTTCAGATGGTCCTGGGATATCCCCTATCTAAGCTCTGTGCACTCAAGTCTCACAGTGGCAACAGGTCCACATTTTATACCAGCTAGCAGGAAAACTCCACCCCAACAGTCATACTAGATGATTGAATCAAACCAAAGACAATTGAATAGAACCCAACAATCTGCTTGGCTGAAGTGCCCAGCTCCTACCTGTACTTTCAGTGGTCTTTGAAATCCCTGATCCAAGCTCTGTGCACTCCTTAACTATTAATCTTTTAAATATTTGAAAATTTCACCTGGCCATTGTATTCTCTTTAATTGACTTTTGGTGTTAAAGGATATCCCTCTAACAGATCTTATGACTATTGCTCAAAGGAAGCAGTCAAGCATGTCCCATAAAAGCCACTGTCATAATAATTGACTCTTAACCCAGAGAGATGACAGCAGGAACACCTATGTATCACCCTGTGTGTTGGTTCACTCTGAAGTGGTCTTTTCTCACACTTCTCCCATTCCTTTTGATATCTAGATGAAGCAATCTCTGCTGGTGGCCTCTGATCAATTTCCACTGTCCAAGAACAAACACCTCTCAGAGGCTCCCAGGCTGGTTGTGTCTCTGCCTGTGGGAACATACAAACAAAGCCTTTCCCATAGTTAGGAAAGGATTGGAGTTGTCATTTACCATTTTGAAACTGAAAAATTGACAAATGGTTTAGAATAGAGAGTTCTCTGAAATCTGCATCCCAAACGAGCCATATTGCCCTCCATCTTTTTGTATTATCACCATGAATAGGAAAGTGCCTCTTGATTTTTAGGCTTTTATATTTTGATCAATAATTTTTCAAAGGTATTTTTGCTAAATACCCATAGACAGCAACCAAGTTGTAATGGTATATTAATCCATTTTAACTGTTTTTCACTGGACTGCATACTGTTCATTCAAGGAGGAATAACCCAGTTTTTTTGAGTCAAACTATCTTACAGGCAAGGAACTGCCACAGGTAATATTATACAATATAGGAAAATGTAGAGAGCATTTGCGTACATCTAATTCCAAATGTATCACTGGAAATCTTACAAAAATTAGGAGTAAAACAAATATTAATAACATTTTGTATCCCCAATTAGTTTAGGTGTATGTAGTAGTAGCTATTTATTTATTTATTTATTTATTTATTTATTTATTTATTTACTTTTGCCAGGACATTCTACAGGCAAGAAGCCCCTCGAATAAAGCTGAGGAACCTAGTCACTTTTCTGTTGCTGTGATAGAACCATCATGACCAAGGGAACTTATAAAAGAAAAGATTATTTGAGCTTAAAATTGATAGTTCAGAGAATTAGAGTCCATCATGTTGGGAAGGTATGGTGGCAGGAGCTGGAGCACAAAGCTGAGGTTCACATCTTCAAGTGAGAAAAAGAAGCAGAGAGAGAAACTGGAGACTATCAAGGCTTTTTGTACTCTCTAAGCGTGCCCTAATGACGTACCTCCTCCAGAATAGCCACACATTCTAATATCTCCCAAAACAGTGCCACTAACTGGGGACAAAAATGTTTGACTACCTGAAGCCTATGGGATATTCTCAATTAAACCACCACACTCCACTCCATGGCCCCCATAGGTTCATGACCATAAGAAAGGCAAAATGGATTTAGTCCAAGGTTAAAATGTTCCATTCTCTTTACCAGTTTCAATACTGTTCAAAAGTCTGTTGTACAAACTCTCTTCTGATACCCAGGTCAATCTTTTAACTGTAAGATCCTATAAAATCAAAAGACAAATTACATACCCCCCAACATACAGTGGAACCAAATACTAAATCCCAGTCCAAAAGAGAGGAATAGGGGCATAGTGAGGAAATACAAGACCAACAGAAAATTAAAAACCAGCAGGGCAAAAATCACATCTAGAAATTGGTCACTTCAGCTATGCTAGCTGGAGCACAGGCAAGCTATAGACACAGGTTCATGTGTATAGTGGCCGGGCACTTTAGCCAGGTAGATTATTCACCAGATGTATGCAGCATGCGGGGAGTTACCCAGGCTGACAAAGCCCAGGTTGTGTGAGAACCTTCAGAACAAAAAGGGAGGGGTGCGTTAGACCTTCCAATATAGAAGTGAAATTCTAAAATCATAGACCAGCCAAGCCTCTATAAATAAGGTTAAAAAAATGAAAAGGTCTGAAGGAAACAAGCAGAGAAAGCTTTCAACACAGTAAAGAAACATGTGAGATTCATGTCAGAATACAAACAACAGAACAAACCCACAAGACCAAAACACAATGAAAGAGCAACAAGGGAAAAGCAAGAATTCCAAAACAAACAATACCATCCCTATAAAAATTCCAACAATGAGACCTCCCTGGAGGTAACCCAGCACACAGACCTTAGAAGAAGTAGGCATACTCAAAGAAATCAAATAATCCCACACTTAAATGAAAAAGGAAACTAGCCACTGAAGCAAGGACCTACAAGAAGGGAACTTCTTGCAAGAACCTACAAAGGGGAACTCTCTTCCACTGCTGGTGGGAATGTAAACTCGTACATCCACTAGGGAAAGCAATATGGAGAACCCTTAAAAGACTCAAAATGAGCCTACCACTTGGCTGGGCATGGTGGCGCATGCCTTTAATCCTAGCACTTGGGAGGCAGAGTCAGGCAGATCTTTGTGAGCTCAAGGCCAGCCTGGTCTACAGAGTGAGTTCCAGGACAGCTGGGGCTACAGGGAGACCCTGTCTCAAAAAGACAAAAAAAAATAAGCCTACCACCTGACCCAGGCATACCACTCCTGGGTATATACTTACAAGACCCATCCTACAGCAGACATATATGGACAGCCATGTTTATTGTACCTCTCTTCACAATAGTGAAGAGCTATAACCAAGCCAAGTGCCCCTTTACCAAGGAATGGATACAGAAAATGTGGTACATCTACAAAATGGAGATCTATGCACTGGTAAAGAAAGATGGCATCATGAAATTTTCAGGTAAAGGGATGGAACTAGAAGATGTTATGCTAAGTGAAGTAACACAGTCCCAAAAAAACAAAGATGAATGATATCCCACATTTGTGGATGCTAGCACTAAGTACCACATTGTAAGACAAAAGTAACGTTAAGTTTATAAACCTCTTTTTTTCTTTTTGTATTATATATATTTTTGTACAACAATAAACCTCTTTTTCTGAAAGAAAATGTGCTGCTATAATGTGAATTCCTTATCAGACTCTAGAATTAACCTACCACTTATTTTCAGACTTTGTAATATTGGTAAATGGGTGGAGGGCATTTAGGCATATTTTAGAGTAATATAAATTTAAAAGGGAAAAAAGTCAGTCCTGAAATATTATTTGGAAATAACATATAGTTTCTTTTCATATGACATAATTTTAGTATAAATGAGACATATGTGTGTGTGTGTGTGTGTGTGTGTGTGCAAGTGTTGAAACAATACAGGTTGGAGGGAACAACAACAACAGAACTGGGACAAAAACCGACTGAAACAGTGAAGTTCTTCCCAAAATAATAACCTCTCCTTTGAAAAAACTTAGGAGTCAGAAAAATAATGCAAGACATGTGTGCTGGATAGCTTTAGNATATGAATATATACATCTCTCTATATATTATGATATATATATGAATATATACATCTATATATATTCATATGCTGAAGCAATAGCAATTGGAGGGAACAACAACAACAAAGAACTGGGACAAAGAACTGAATGTAACAGTAATGTTCTTCCCCAAAATATAATCCTCTGCTTTGAAAAACTTTAAAAATTCGATCAGAGACCTCTCCAGACCACAGGAAGCACAGGTACTGGGGCTTGGCTAAACAGCACCCCCCCGGCCCCCAACTGAGATAACAAAGGCATCTGAAGGAGGCAAGCAAAGCAAGCCTTCACCAGAATGAAGAGGCATTTGGGACTCACATTAGAATACAGGCAAGGAGAAGCCAATATGCCAGGAACACGAAGAAGAGACAATATGGGAAAGGTGCTGGATAATCTCACACCAAGCTCTACCAAACCTGTGGAAAATTGCTACAGTGGAATTCCCCAGGGGATGGCCCAGGACACAGATATCAGAAACACAATCGAGAACATACTTAAAGAAATGCAAGATTATAAAGAGCAAATAAAAGAATTAAGAAAAGAGAATGAAGAACTCAATAAGGAAGTGGAAACACTGAAAAGTTCCCATGTTGAAAAAGATAAGGAAACCAACCAGTGAAGCAAAGAGCTACAGGAAGGGATTGAGAAGCTTCAAAAGGAAGTGGAAATACTAAAGTATTCAGAAGAGGAAATGAAAAAGGAAATCAAACTCATCCAATCAAGAAGAAAAGAATGGAAAAAGTCTCAGAAGCAGAATGGAGGAAGCAGAACAAAGAATATCAGACCTGGAAGATAACACAGAACAGCTAAAATCCTCAAGAAAATATTATGAAAAATTTAAAAGTACACAAAAGTGGAACAAACAGGAACTGTAGGACACTATGAAAAGATCAAACCTCTGCATCATAGAAATAGAGGAAGGAGAAGAATCCCAAGAGAATGGTATTGATCAGGTCTTCAACAGAATAATAGATGAAAATTTCCTCAAACTAAAAGAGATAAACCAATACAAATACAAGAAGCATATAGAACTCCAAACAGACAAGATCAGAAGAGAAACTTTCCATGCCACATCATAGTTAAAATGCTAGACACCCAAAACAAAGACAAAATCCTTAAAGCCACAGCAACAAGTGACCTATAAAGGGAAACCTATCATAATTACAACTGACTTCTCAGTGCAAACTATGAAAGCAAGAAGAACGTGGAACAAAGCATTCCCAACGTTAAAGGACAATAGATGCCAACCCAGGTTACTATACCCAGGAAAACTGTCTATTATAGTTGAAGGAGAGAGAAAAACCTTCCATGACATAAAAAGATTAAAGAATACATGTCTGAAAAACCAGTCCTTCAGAGAATACTTGAAACAATTCAAAGGACAGAAGAAAGGAGCAAACATCCCCAGGCACATAGAAAGAGAAATCAATAAAAGCATAACTGCAGAAGCAAAACCTAAACCAAAACTGCAAATGGATAATAAGGTAAAAGGAAGCAACACAAACCTATCAGTCATAACCTTAAATATTAATGGACTTAATTCCCCCATCAAAAGACATAGACTGGGAGATTGGATTAGGAAACATGGCCCATTGATATGGTGTCTACAAGAAACACAACTTTCCTTCAAGGACAGGCACCACCTTAAAGTGAATGGATTGAAAAAATATTCCAAGCAAATCATACCAAAAAGAAAGCAAGTGTTGCTATTTTAATATCAGACAAAATAGACTTCAAAGTAAATCAGAAGAGACAAAGAAGGACATTACATTTTTATCAAAGGAACGATCCATCAAGAAGATTTTCCCATTATATATATATATTATCCAAAATCTGGTGCACCCAAATTTATAAAGACAATTCTCCAGGACCACAAGGCACAAACTAACCCCAGTACACACATAATAGCGGACTTCAATGCACCACTGAACCCTTTGGACAGGGCAACAGGACAAATAATAAACCGTGAGACATCTGAACTGAACAATATGATACACCAAATGGACCTCATAGACCTCTACCGAATATTCCACCCTAATACCAGAGAATACACTTTCTACTCAGCACCATATGGAACATTCTCCAAAATCTACCACATACTGGGACACAGAAGAAACCTCCACAGATTCAAAAAGATTGAAATAATTTCATGCATTCTATCGGACCACAGTGCAATAAAGCTCAACATCAACACTAGGAAAAGTCCTACTGCCTACAAGTACACTTGGAGACTAAACAACAAAGTCTTGAATAATGAATAGGTCAAGGAAAAGATAAAGAAACTGAATGACAATGACAATACAACACAACAAAACCTATGGAATAACTTAAAAGCAGTACTAAGAGGGAAGTTTATAGCCCTGGGTGCCTACAGTAGAAAAACAGAAAGAGCACAAGTGAATGATCTAACACTGCAGCTAAAAGCAGTCACGAGGCAACAACAGATGAATCCTAAGCTCAACAGACAGGAAGAAATAAGAAAAATCAGAGCATAAATCAATGAAATAGAAACAAACAAAACAATACAAAAAATCAATGAATCCAAAGTTCCTTCTTTGAAAGAATAAACAAGATAGGCAAAGCTCTAGCCCAGTTAACAAAAAGAGAGAAGGAACAACTCCAAATCAATACAATCTGTGATGAAAAGGGAAATACCACAACAGACAAGGAAAAGATCCAAAAAATCATATGGAAATACTTCAAAAACCTATACTCTACCAAGTTTGGAAACCTAGAAGAAATGGATGAATATCTGAAATCCTGGGAATCACCAAAGCTCAACCAAGAAGAGATAGACAGCTTAAACAGACCCATAATATATGAAGAAATTGAAGATGTAATAAGAAACTTCACAAATAAAAAAAGCCAAGGCCTAGAGGGTTTCACGGCAGAATTCTATAAAACATTTCAAAAACACCTACAACCATTATTACTGAAACTGTTTAGAAGGATACTAACAGAAGGCATTCTCCTAAATTCCTTCTATGAAGCCAGCATCACTCTATTACCAAAACCAGGCAAAGATACAATGAATAATATCTACAGACCCATCTCCCTAATGAACACAGATGCCAAAATTCTAAACAGGATATTAGCAAATTGCATACAGACTCACATCAAGAAGATCATCCATCATGACCAAGCTGGATTCATACCAGAGATGCCGGGATGTTTCAACATATGAAAATCAATAAACATTATCAAACACATAAATGGAATGTAAGACAAAAACTACACCATCATCTCAATTGATGCTGAAAAAGCCCTTGGGACAAAATCCAGCATCCCTTCATGCTTAAAGTCCTAGAGGGAATTGGAATGGAGGGATCATTCCTCAATGTAAACAAAGGCATATACAGGAAACCCACAGCCAATATCATCCTAATTGGGGAAATGACAGAAACATTCCCTTTAAAGGTAGGAACTCAGCAAGGCTTCCCCCTGTCACCACTCCTCTTCAATATAGTGCTTGAAACACTTGCTAGAGCAATAAGGCAAGAAAAGGAAATTAAAGGAGTACTAATTGGAAAAGAGGAAGTCAATGTATCCCTATTTGCTGATGATATGATTGTTTACTTAAGGGATGCTAAAAACTCCACCAGAAAATTCCTAGAAACGACTAACAGCTTCAGCAAAGTGGAAGGATATAAAATTAACCTAAAGAAATCAGTAGCCTTTCTTTACACCAACAACAAGCAACTGGAGAAGGAATTCAATGAGACCTTCCCACTCATAATAGCCTCGAAGACAATAAAAAACAAACCTAACCAAAGACACCAATGATCTCTACAACAAAAATTTTAAACCCTTAAAGAAAGAAATTGAAGAAGACATCAGAAGATGGAAAAACCTCCCATGCTCATGGATTGGGAAAATTAACATTGTAAAAATGTCCATTCTACCCAAACTCTTGTATAGATTTAACCCAATCCCAATTAAAATCCCCAAGACTTTATTCACAGGCTTGAAAAAAAACCTCCTTAAATTCATTTGGAAAAACAAAAGACCCTGAATAGCCAAAATAACCCTTAGTGAAAAGAGCAACACAGGGGGGATCTCTATACCAGACTTCAAACTATACTACAGGGCTATAGTCATTAAAACAGCCTCGTACTGGCACAAAAACAGACCTGTTCACCAATGGAGTAAAACCAAAGATCCAAACTATAGCACATACAATTTCATCCATCTCATATTTGACAAGGGGTCAAAGAAGACACAGTTGAGAAAAGACAGCATATGCAGCAAGTGGTGTTGGCAAAACTGGATCACCACTTGTAGAATAA
This sequence comes from Rhizomys pruinosus, assembly GCA_009823505.1. Lineage (NCBI taxonomy): Eukaryota > Metazoa > Chordata > Mammalia > Rodentia > Spalacidae > Rhizomys > Rhizomys pruinosus. The sequence continues at coordinate 2,855,152 of VZQC01004543.1, forward strand.
TGAAATTAAACCCCTACCACTCGCCCTGTACAAAAGTAAACTCCAGATGGATTAATGACCTCAATGTAAAACCACAAATTCTGAAGGCGTTAGAAGAAAAAGTTGGCAGAAGACTACAAGACATAGGCCTAGGAATAGACTTCCTAAATCAGACAGCAGATGCGCAAGAATAAAGGTCGACAATTGACAAATGGGACCTCATTAAACTCAAAAGCTTCTGTACATCAAAAGAAACAATCAAGGAAGTGAGAGAAATCCCACAGAGTGGGAGGAAACTTTCACCACAGAAACATTTGACAAAGCATTTATTTCCAGTGTATACAAAATACTCAAAAAACAAAGTAGAAAGAAACCAATTGAATCACTTAAATGATTGATCAAAGAACTGAATACAGACTTCACAGAGGAGGAATTAGAGATGGCTGAGAAACATCTTAAAAACTGTTCAACGTCACTAATAATTAGGGAAATGCAAATTAAGACCACTTTAAGATATCATCTCACTCAATTAAGACTGGCCAGGATCAAGAAAACAAACGATATCAAGTACTGGAGAGGTTGTGGGGGAAAGGGGCACACTCATCCACTGCTGGGGGAATATAAAGTCATACAGCCACTATGGAAAGCAGAGTGGAGAACCCTTGGAGGACTTGGAATGAACTTGCGACCTGAACCAGCCATACCACTCCTAGGCATGCACCCGCAAGTCTCACCCCACCGCAGAGATACATGCACAACCATGGTTATTTCAGCTCTCTTCACAATAGCAAGGAGCTCGAACCACCCCAAATGTCCGTCAACTGACGAGTAAATAGAGAAACTGTGGTACATCTAAACAATGGAGTTCTATGCAGCAGTAAAGATAAATGACATCATGAGCTTTGCAGGAAAATGCCCGGAGTTAGAAGACATCATGCTAAGTGAAGTAACACAGTCCCAGAAAAACAAAAAATGAATGGTATCCCTCATCTGTGGATGCTAGTGCCAATTACCTAGTTGTAAGTATTTCTTGTGCACAGCCCTTTGAGCTTTTGTCCAAGCAGTTGGGAGTGATGCATATTAGAAACAACAACAACGACAACAACAAGAAGGACTGCCTCAAAGAACTGACTGAAAAAGTGAAATTCTGCTCAAAACAGTCAACTTCCACATGGAGAATATCAAGAAAGACTGAGAAAGAGATGAAAAGCATGTTTGGCAGAATACATGAGCTCTGGTGGGTTGGGGGCATAGGGTAGGGAACACGGGTCTGGATTTGATAATTTTGTACAAAATATATATTAAAAAAGAAAAAAAAACACTTTAAAAAGTCACAGAAAAAGATACAAGGTATGGCAAAATGCATGAACTCAGGTGGCCCAGGGGACATGGAAAGGGACATGAGCCTAAATTGGATTGAGAAAGAATGTGTGAAATTCACAAAACTACATTTATATATTTTTAAAAATAGAGGGAATCATGTTAGTCTAACAATTAATGCAAATTACACTATAAAATATCTTCATTATTCCATGTGCATAATGAAGGCTTCATAAAAAGAAACAGTGACAGACAGAACAAACCTTCCTTTGTGTTGTTGGTTAGCTTAGTACAAAAAGCTCCCAAAATTACATAGGTCATTGCCACAGTCCATGATTACCTCCCAGAACTTCAAAGGCCACATCCTATTGGGGAAGTCAGGACATATGTCAGAGACAGGAATTCGAAGAATGGAGCTTGAACTGACCTGAATGCCACTTCTCCTGAAAACTAGCTCTAATGTATTTGAAGAGCACAATGCAAGCTGCAAAGACAGAGCATCAATGAGTGACCAAACAGTAAGTTAAATCCAGCATACAATATTGGTGCAATAGTAGCACATTTATCTTAAGGGCAATCGTCAGCTACCTAGCTACACTTAACTCATGTGTGGTACTGTAAACAGAGACAAGTACACATCTAAGTAGAGGTTATTGATTTTATAGAAATCCACAAGGCTATCATGTAAGGAAAGACTAATGTAGCATCTTAGTATGTGCAAAAAATAAATCCTTATATTCATAGGAAATAGCCCAGTCATCACTTATAAAGAATCTTGTTTTGCACCCAAGACTATTACAGAATACCACAACTGGTCACAAACAGACATTGTAGCAGAGGAATTTTCCTCTTAGAGGAGGGGGCACTCTTAGCCTCACAGCCATGCATGGAACACACTACAACCCCCCCAGTCTCTGCAAGCTTCCCGGTAATGGAAAGAACTTTCCAATCTCAGAATAGACCAGACTTTATTGAGATTTCCTACAAAGTAATGGGGAAAAGAGTAAACTCACTCAAGGGAAGTCAGAAGCCCAGTCCCCGGCTCAACATGGCTGCCTGGAAACCCTGTGCCCTTTGCCCTTGCTGGTATAATGGTGTTAGAAGGCCCAGCCTCGTGTCATGGGCCTTTTATATGTCTCTGCCCACCCAAAGTCCTAGAATTCCAAAGTCTCATGCACCTTCCATGGAAACACCAGCATCACAAACGTCAGTGCTGTGGGGAAATTCACTGAACAGTTGGGCCTCAGTATCAGCTCCTCCCACTAAATACCCAGCTTCTCTGGTTGATAATCCCATTTCAAAGAAGAAATCATTTATCCCTCAGACATCTACTGTGAATTGCCAAAGCCTAATGGGCAAATCCACAATGCAACCTCAACGTCTAAGGCTCACACCACATAGAACAAGGGGACAAGGGGAGACTAATTAATCTCTCAACTCTCATTAAGGAAGCTCCCACTTCAGCAGAGGACCTGGAACAAAAATTTCATAAATGGCCAAAGAGGGGAGATTAGGAATTTGCAGAATGTGGGTCCTTGGACAGGACTCCCATGTTAAGCATCACTCACCCAGGGCTTAGGGACAATTTGAGAAGAGGGGGTGGAAAGATTGTAAGAGCCAGGGAGGTGCTGTATGACCACATGGAATTAGAATCCTACAAGCTCCTAGGACCCTGCACATATGAACATACAGCAATGGTGTCAGCATGTACAAAGCCCATGCAAATATAAGCAGATAGAAACCCAGAATGGAACTGGGGAAATGGGTAACTCTGGATAGGCTAATTAGGCCTCAGTGGATGAACGTGCATTGAGAAAGGTGGGTGGACACTAATTGGGGAAAACATGCCTTAGCACAAATGACAGAATGTATGAATTCCAATGGGGGGACTGTAGTTCGTGTGAATGAGGAAGGGGTTATAAAGGTGATCAAGATTGATTGAGAGCTTCTGTATGAAAAGTGCAAGAATTCAATAAAACATTTTTTAAATTGAATCTTTTCTCTCCATTAGCAATTATCAAAGTCCAATCTATAAAACAATTCGATTGATGGAAATGTTAAAAGTCATGTGGAACAACATACTTTCTTTCCGAGAATTCATTTGTTTTGAATTTGGGGCATTTTTGAGGTTTGTTTATTTGCTGTTTTGGTTTGGGTTTTGAGACACTATATCCCAACCTGGCCTGGACTCACTATGTACATGAAGCAGGACTGGATCTCACAGAGATCCACCTGCCTCTGCCTCCCCCTGAGGCCTAGGATTAAATGTCTGTGCCATTGTGTCCATCTAAGTTATATATTATTTGAAAAATGTCAGTAATTAATAAAGTTGCATCACCTTATCATGGGAAAAGGTGACAGACTTGCTGAAAGGAAACAACCCAGGTGAACAATACAAACCATCACACCCAGACAGTGCTGAACAATTAGTAATTAGTTCATTAGAAGTGTTGTTGCTGGGTGTGGTGGCACATACCTTTAATCCCAGCACATGGGAAGCAGAGGCATGCGGATCTCTGTCATTTCAAGGCCAGCCTGGTCTACATAGCAAGCTCCAGGCCTACTGGGACTAAAGAGAGACCCTACCTCAAAAAGACCAAAAAAAGAAAGAAGAAAAAAAGAAGTATTGTGTCTTGTGCTAAGTACCCCATGGCTATATTATATGATTGACAGCTCTATGAGAGAGGTGCATACTTGTCATTCTGTGAAATTTGCAGAGGAGCAATGTGAATATGAGGAAGTATGAATTTTTCCAGACCACAGATCTACCAAGTGGCAGGGCTGGGTATTGAAGCTGTTTTGTTTTATGTAAATGTGTTAATATTTGCCAGAGTATACCCAGCATATATTTCTCCATGATAAGTGGTAAAAAGGAGAGAGGTAACAACCTCAAAAATGCTATTATCAAAGCAAAGTAATTTTTAAATGTGGTGTGTCTATGTGTGTGTGAGACTGGGTATAATGGCATGTGTGTCACTGTGTGTATGGTGTGTGTGTAGCTTATGTACAAGTGGGTAGTACACTATGCTCCTGTGATGCACATAGAGGCTAAAGAAGAACATTGGTGTCCTTCTCTATCTCTGCACAGTATTCCCTTGAAACAGGGTCTCTCGGTGAACCTGGAGTTAAGCTCGTGACTAGCAAGTCCCTTCAATCCTCCTGTCTCTGTCCCCACAGCAACAAATTCTAGATGTTTACATCTCACTTCTACATGAGTATTGGGGATCTGAACTGAAGTTTTTATGCTTTGACCTGGTGCGCTGCCCCCGCTTGTTTCTAAATTAATTAATATTTTGAAATTTAGGAAATTCAGGAGCATATGATAAGGACAGTGAAATTCATGTGAGCATCTATTGGATTCATTCAACCATGGGAGAACTGAGACAGAACCACTAGAGAGCTGTAGGCTGGGAGCCTGTATTAGAGAATATTTTCCTAGCCAACTTGGATTCCTTCCAGCCCTCATGCCAAGTGACTATTTTTTTTAATTTTATTTATTTATGTATGTGTATGAATGTACTGTCTGCATGCAAGCCTGTGCACCCGTGTTGTGCAATGCCGCGGAGGTCAGAAGAGGGTCTCGGATTCCCCTGGAACTGGAGTTCTCCTGGAATTGGAGTTTCAGACGGTTCTCAGCCGCCATGTGGGTGCTGGGGATCGAACCCGGGTCCTCTGTAAGAGCGGTTGGCACTCTTAACCGCTAGGCCATCTCTCCAGCCTGCCAAGTGACTATTTAATGAACACTTCTAGTGATAGACAGCATCTATCAAGCAGCCTAATCCTATTCTGAATGAGTTGAAGTTTTGACATAGGCTTTGCTCTATGGAACCAATAGTCAGAGTTCTTGTCATTTCAAGGAATTTTAAATTATTGGCTACCCTGAATCACTTCACCATTTATTAAAGGGACTTCTGTTTCCCTGTAAACATGAAAAGAAATATATAACTCCAAAAGTAGCTAATTAATTTCCTTTACTTGCATGCCAAGGTTGGGATCTGTTTCTATCAGTTGTGTCAAGATCAGTGAAATCATATGGCAACTCAGCATACAGCACATGATATCAAATAAACGTTTCAAATAAAGCCAGATGTGGTGGCACATGCCTTTAATCCCAATGCTAAGGAAGCAGAGCACAGACAGAGAGAATCTTTGTGAAGTAAAGTACAGCCTGGTGTACATAGCAAGTAACAGGCCAACTGTGATTACAGAGAGAATGTTACTCAAAAAGAACTTTACAAATATGTGTGAAAATGATTATACATTAAAAACCCCATGACTTCATGGTTGTATACGGAAAGATGTAAGAAATTTCTGGCTTGGCTGAAACAAGGTTCAAACAATGGCAATACGCCATGTACTGTTCAGGGGTTTGTAGGCTGGCACTAAAAATTCTCCGGTGAGGAGAGAGCAGGTGGCATCAACAACATTGTTCTGTGGAGGACAAGGCCAGATTCATAAGCACGCTGAAGGATGGAGGTAGCTGTCCGCACTGTCAGGCTTCCTTCTAGAGCTGGAACTCTGATAGAAATGAAACTGTATGGAGCTCTATTTACAAGCCTACCCTATATATCCAATCAAGAGGACATAGCATCAGTGAAGGTATGTGTTCTAAAAGCCAACTGAATTGGCACAGCTGTCTTTGAACTCAGTGCCTTGTAGGACAGGAGGATGTAGGATGTGCCACATAGGACAGGAGGATGTAGGATGAGCCATGTAGGACAGGAGGATGTAGGATGTGCATATAGGACAGCAGGATGCAGGGTGTGCATGTAGGACAGGAGGATGTAGGGTGTGCCATGTAAGACAGGAGTATGTAGGATGTGCATGTAGGACAGGAGGATGTAGGATATGCCTGTAGGACAGGAGGATATAGGATGTACCATGTAGGACAGGAGGATGTAGGATGTATATATAGGACAGGAGGATGCAGGATGTGCCATGTACAACAGGAGGATGCAGGATATGCATGTAGGACAAGAGGATGTAGGATATACAGGTAAGACAGTAGGACGTAGGATGTGCATGTAGGACAGGAGGATGTAGGATATACAGGTAAGACAGAAGGATGTAGGATGCTTCATGTAGGACAGGAGGATGTAGGATGTGCATGTAGGACAGGAGGATGTAGGATGTGTCATGTAGGACAGGAGGATGTAGGATGTGCATGTAGGACAGGAGGATGTAGGATGTGCATGTAGGACAGGAGGATGTAGAATGTACATGTAGGACAGAAGGATGAAGGATGTGCATGTAGGACAGAAGGATGTAGGATGTGCCTATAGGACAGGAGGATGTAGAATGTGCATGTAGGACGGAAGGATGTAGAACGTGCATGTAGGACAGGCGGATGTAGGATTTGCATGTAAGACAGAAGGATGTAGGATGTGCATGTAGGACAGGAGGATGTAGGATGTTTCACGTAGGACAGGAGGTTGTAGGATGTGCATGTAGGATGTGCATGTAGGACAGAAGGATGTAGGAAGTACATGTAGGACAGGAGGATGTAGGGTGTGCCATGTAAGACAGGAGGATGTAGGATGTGCATGTAGGACAGGAGGATGTAGGATATGCATATAGGACAGGAGGATGTAGGATGTACATGTAGGACAGGAGGATGTAGGATGTGCATGTAGGACAGGAGGATGTAGGATGCTTCATGTAGGACAGGAGGATGTAGGATGTGCATGTAGGACAGGAGGATGTAGGATGTACATGTAGGACAAAAGGATGTAGGATGTACAGGTAAGACAGAAGGATTTAGGATGCTTCATTTAGGACAGGAGGATGTAGGGTGTGCATGTAGGATAGGAGGATGTAGGATGTGCATGTAGGACAGTAGGATGTAGGATGTGTCATTTAGGACAGGAGGATGTATGATGTGCATGTAGGTCAGGAGGATACATAGCATTTATTCATATCACCAGTAGATTACTCTGATTTTTCTCTAGAGTGAGAATACTAGCAGTAACTGCATTGGAGTAAATTTTGAGAGGTAGAGGGTGTAGGGAAAGAACATGAACAGCAACGTTTGTCTGGAGCAGCATGCTTCCTGGGTGGTACTGCACTGTGCATGTTTTCTGCTTCTGTCTTCCACAGAAGCTCCAAGTGAACTCCAGAGTTAGCAAAATTCTGTGATCTTCAACAAATACTTTCATTTCATTATGCTTCTCAGGTATGCCATCTGTAAACTTGACTCCTTTCCACAGGCACAGTAGTTTGGTGCTAATTTTATTGTTCTTTCCTCAAAAATTATGCTGTTCATATTGAAACTAAACATGGGATTCTTCTCTTCATTTCAATACAAGTTTGCACAAACCTGGAGAAATAATTGAGTTCTAAAATCACCACTCATTGCAAGAGAGACCAGAAGTCTTAATGCGTACTTAAGCTTATATGGCTTAGAAGGAAAATGTTGCAGACTTGGAAAGAGCAACATGTGAAGCATTGATATTTGCAGTTCTATTATGATTTGTGTGTGAAATGTGTCTGTTGCTCTTCAGCTGATTGTACTGTCAAATGCAGAGAATAAGTGTCTGTGAGATTTCCATGACAATGTGACACATCTACAATGCAACTTCTACATCTAAGGCTCAGGGAATATAGTGAAAAAGGGGTAGAATTAATATCAATGTATTTCTCCACTCTCATCAGCAAAACATCCTCATGCAACTGTTGGTAATTGTCTCAGAGAGTCTCACCTCTCCAAGCTGAAGAGGATAAGAGACTGCATAGGCCTTGTCCTTGGGTAGGACACGTATATCAAACTTCTGACAACCAAATCTCAGGGACCATCACAGAGGAAGGAACAGAAAGACTGTAAAAGCCAGAGATGGAATGATCACAAGGAAGCAGATATTTCCACATGGCTGAGCACTTGGTCATATGAATTTCTGGCAATGGTGACAGCATGCACAAGATGCATGACAGCTCAAACCAGACAAAAATTCAACATAGACTTCTGTAAATATGTTAGAAACCCCAAGCTTAGCTGATGAACTATTGGCAACTGATGGCTGGTGGAGAGGGAGAGTTGGTTTTCTTTAGATTTTTCATAATAGATAGCTTGACCACATTGCAGTTCACAGCTGAGAACATTTGAGAACACACACTGGGCTTCATGTGCCTTTACATGAATGACATAATGTGTGAATCCCATTTGGATGACTATGAGGAAAGTTCACATAGGAGGAGAGGATCTAATTATGATCAAGATGTACGAACTCCTGTAAGACATTCTTAAAAATTCGCTGAAAAAAGTTTTATTGTGGGCTATCAAAACATGTTTTTCATCTTTTTCTCAGTCTTTCTCAAAATTCTCGATGTGGAACTTGACTGTTTTGAGAAGTTCACCGTTTCAGTCAGTTCTTTGACACAGTCTGTGCTGTAGTTGTTATTTTTATTGTTTCCAATATCCATCACTATCAACTATTTGGACAAAAGCTCAAGGGGCCGTACACAAGAAATACAACTAGGTAATTGGTGCTGGTCTTTAATGCCAGCAGTCAGGAGGAAGAGACACTCAGGAGTTCAAGTCCAGCCTGGTGTACACAAGTGAGATGCAGGCCAGCTCGGGCTACAGAGAGACCCTGTCTCAAAAACCACCAAAAAGAATGTTTCATACTGGCCTCCAGACTATTGTTCTAAATATAAATTTTTGAAGAAATGGAGATCTAACAATTTAAAAAATATTTCCATGCATAAGGTTAGGTATTAGTATTGTTTAATTTTTTTATTTTTTTACTATTCCTATAATACTTTTATTGGCATTTTGTGTATTTCATACATCAATTTTCAGTTCAATTTAGACATATTCCCCTTTCCCTTCCCCCAACCCATCCCAGTTCCTGTGTTTTGGCATGCATGTCCTGTATCTTTGTCTTTATAAAGTTTTCCTCTGCAAAGGTTTATTGTTTGAGGCAGAATTTAACTATGATACAGTAGTGTTTACTTCCTATTTGAAATACAGCGTGTTCTTGTGGCACTTGCACACAAGGACAGCAGTACACTTTGCTCAGAATTGGTCTTCCTCAACATCTTTTGTTGCTCATCTTCTAACTATGGAGTCCCATCCTCACTCTATATAGCCAAGTCCTGACTTGAGGTCAAATGTATGTACATTCCCAGTATGAGAGGAAATGAGACCCTGGCTTCTGTCACATTCCTCCTGTTACCATCGCGCAGTCCCCGTCCCACTGCCTATTGTAGTATTACTCTCCTTACATGTTCCTCTTCTACTTTCTTGTATATATGTACACACTCACACACATACACACCAACACACACACACACACACACACACACACACACACACACACGAGTGTTAAAATTAGAAACTGCAAATGAGACAGGAAATTTGTTTTCTAACTGATATGCTTAGCTTGTAATAATTTTCCCCATCTCAGTCAATGACATTATTTATTTCTTTTTGTCATATATATATATATATATATATATATATATATATATATTGCAAGCCTATGTTACTAATATAATCTAGACCAGTGTCCCCCACCTATCCTTCCACCCCACCAGAGCTCACACATTCTGCAAAACATGTTTTTCATCTTTTTCTCAGTCTTTCTCAAAATTCTCGATGTGGAACTTGACTGTTTTGAGGAGAAGTTCACCGTTTCAGTCAGTTCTTTGACACAGTCTGTGCTGTAGTTGTTGTTGTTGTTGTTGTTTCCAATATCCATCACTATCAACTATTTGGACAAAAGCTCAAGGGGCCGTACACAAGAAATACAACTAGGTAATTGGCTAGCATCCACAGATGAGGGATACCATTCGTTGTTTGTTTTTCTGGGAATGTGTTACTTCACTTAATATAATATCTTCTAGCTCCATCCATTTACCTGCAAAGTACATGATGCCATCTTTCTTTACTGCTGCATAGAACTCCATTTTGTAGATGTACCACATTTTCTCTATCCAATCATCAGTTGAGGGGCACATGAGTTGATTCTAGCTTTTTGCTATTGTGAACAGAGCTGCAATAAACATGGCTGTGCATGTATCTCTGCAGTACGATGAGTCTTGTGGGTATATACCCAGGAGTGGTATGACTGGGTCAGGTGGTAAGCTCATTTTGAGACTTCCAAGGGTTCTCCACACTGCTTTCAGTAGTGGATGTACAAGTTTACATTCCCACCAGCAGGGGATGAGTGTTCTGCTCTCCCCACAACCTCTCCAGCAATTGGTGTCATTTGTTTTCTTGATCCTAGCCAGTCTCATCAGAGTGTGATCATATCTTAAAGTGGTTACCTTTGCATTTCCTTAATTATTAGTGATGTTGAACATTTTTAAGATGTTTCTCAGCCATCTCTAATTCCACACTTGTGAAGTCGCTGTTCAGCTCTTTGCTCCATCTTTGGGTGGGTCATTTGTTTCTTTCTTCCTTGTTTTTTGAGTAGTTTATATACGCTGGAAATTAATGTTTTGTCAAATGTATCTGTGGTGAATATTTACTCCCACTCTGTGGGATTGCTCTTCACTTCCTTGATTGTTCTTTTTTTATGTACAGAATCTTTTGAGTTTAATGAGGCCCCATTTGTCAATTGTAGACCTTAATTCTTGTGCAGCTGCTGTCTGACTTAGGAAGGCTTTTCCTACGCCTATGTCTTGTAGTCTGCTGCCAACTTTTTCTTCTATTGCTTTCAGAATATGGGGTTTCACGTTGAGGTCTTTAATCCATCTGGAGTTGACTTTTGTACAGAGTGAGAGATAGGGGTTTAATTTCATTCTTCTACAAGTGTTGATCCAGTTTTGCCAACACCACTCGCTGAAGATGCTGTCTTTCCTCCATTGTGTCTTCTCGGCTCCCTTGTCAAACATGAGATGGCTGAAATTGTATGCACTCAAGTTTGGATCTTCAATTTTTTTTCCATTGTTCAACAGGTCTGTTTTTGTGAGAGAGCCAAGCTGTTTTTAGGACTATAGCCCTGTAGTATAGTTTGAAGTCTGGTGTAGACATACCCCCCCTTCCCCCCATATTGCTCTTTTCACTCAGTGTTGTTTTGGCTATTCAGGGTCTTTTATTTTTCCAAATGAAATTAAGGACATTTTTTTCCAAGCCTGTGAAGAAACTCTTGGGGCTTTTAATTGGGATTGCATTAAATATATATAAAAGTTGGGGTAGAATGGACATTTTTACAATGTTAATTTTCCCAGTCCATGAGCATGGGAGGTTTTTCCATCCTCTGATGTCTTCTTCAATTTCCTTCAAGGATTTAAAATTTTTGTTGTAGACACCTTTGGTGTATTTGGTTAGGTTTGTTCCTAGGTATCCTACTGCTTTTGAAGCTATCATGAGTGGAAAGGTCTCCTTGTATTCCTTCTTCAGTTGATTATTGTTGGTGTAAAGGAAAGCTACTGATTTTTCTAGGTTAATTTTGTAGCCTGCCACTTTACCAAAACTCTTAATCGTTTCTAGGATCTTTCTGGTGGATTTTTTAGCATCACTTAGTTAAGAAATCATATCATCAGCAGAAAGGGATAGCTTGACCTCCTCTTTTACAATTAGTACTCCTTTTTTTCCTTGCCTTTCTTTTTTTTTTTCTTTTTTTTGCCTTATTGCCCTAGCAAGTCTTTCAAGCACTATATTGAGGAGGGGTGGTGACAGGAGGCAGCCTTGCTGAGTTCCTACCTCGAAGGGGAATGCTTCTGTCTCTTCTCCATTTAGGATTATATTGGCTGTGGGTTTACTGTATATGGCTTTGATTACATTGAGGAATAATCCCTCCAAACCAATTCCCTCTAGGACTTTAAGCATGAAGGGATGTTGGATTTTGTCAAAGGCTGTTTCTGCATCAATTGAGATGATCATGTGGTTTTTGGTTTTCAGCCCATTTATGTGTTTTATGATATTTATTGATTTTTGTATGTTGAACCATCCCTGCATCTCTGGTATGAATCCAACTTGGTCATGATGGATGATCTCTTTGATTGGGATCTGTATGCGGTTTGCAAGTATTTTGTTGAGAATTTTTGCATCTGTGTTCATTAATGAGATGGGTCTATAGTTCTCCTTATTGGTTGTATCTTTGCCTGGTTTTGATATTAGAGTGATACTGGCTTCATAGAAGGAATTTGGGAGAATTCCCTCTGTTTGAATCCTTCTGAACAATTTGAGTAAAAATGGTTGTAAGTCTTTTTGAAATGTTTTATAGAATTCTTTCTTGAAACCATCTGGGCCTGGGCGTGTTTTAGTTGGAAGGTTTCTTATTACATCTTCAATTTCTTCATGTATTATTGGTCTGTTTAAGCTGTCGATCTCTTCTTGGTAAAGCTTTGGTGATTCCCAGGATTTCAGATATTTGTCCATTTCTTCTAGGTTTTCAAACTTAGTAGAGAATAGTTTCTGAAATATTCCCATATGATTGTCTGGACCTTTTCATTGTCTGTTGTGATGTTTCCCTTTTCATCACAAATTCTATTGATTTGTAGTTGTTCCTTCTTTCTTTTGGTTAACTGGGATAGAGTTCTGTCGATCTGGGTTATTCTTTCAAAAAACCACCTTTGGATTCATTGATTTTTTTGTATTGTTTTCTTTGTTTCTATTTCATTGATTTCTGCTCTGATTTTTGTTATTTCTTCCTGTCTCTTCTGTTTAGGGTTCATTTGTTGTTGTCTCTCAAGTGTTTTTAGCTGCAGTGTTAGATCGTTTACTTGTGCTCTTTCTGTTTTTCTGATGTTGGCACTCACTCAGAGCTATAAACTTCCCTCATAGGACTGCTTTTATAGCATCCCACAGGTTTTGTTGCGTTGTATTATCATTTTCATTCTATTCCTGGAGTGCTTTTATTTCTTTCTTTATTTCTTCCTTGACACATTCAGGAGAGTGTTATTTAGTCTTCTTGTGTTCTTGTAGATAGCAGGGCTTATCCTGGTCTTGATATTGAGCTTTATTGCACTGTTGTCTGATAGAATGCATGAAATTATTTCAATCTTTTTGTCTTTGTGGAGGTTTCTTCTGTGTCCCAGAAGGTGGTCGATTTTGGAGAATGTTCCATGGTGTGGTTAGTAGAAAGAGTATTCTCTGGTATTTGGTTGAAATATTTGGTAGAGGTCTATGAGGTCCATTTGGTTTATCATAACATACAGCTCAGATGTCTCTCTGTTTATTCTTTGTCTGATAAATCTGTCCAGAGGACATATGGGTTATCGAAATGCCCTACTATTATTGTGTTGTGGTTAATCTGTGCCTTGAGGTCCTGGAGAATTGTCTTTATAAAGTTTGGTGCACCACACTTTGGTGCATATATATTCATAATTGTGAAATCTTCATGGTCAATTGTTCCTTTGATAAAGATGTAATGACCCTCTTTGTCTCTTCTGATTTCTTTTACTTCAAAGTCTATTTTGTCTGATATTAAAATAGGAGCACCTGCTTTCTTTTTGGTACCATTTGCTTGGAATATTTTTTCTATCCCTTAAACTTAAGTTGGTGCCTATCCTTGAAAGTGAGATGGGTTTCTTGCAGACAGCATATAGATGGGTTTTGTTTCCTAATCCAATCTCCCAGTCTGTGTCTTTTGATTGGGGAGTTATTCCATTAATATTTATGGTTATAATTGAAAGATGCGTGTCACTTCCTTTCACCTTATTATCCATTTGCATTTTTGGTTTAGGTTTCTACTTCTGCAGTTATGTTTTTATTAATTTCTCTTTCTGGGTGCTTGGGGATAGTTGCTCCTCCTCTTTCCTTTGAATTGCTTCAAGTATTTTCTGAAGGGGGATCCCACTGGAGCAATATCCCACAGTGCTAGAGCTTGGCATGGAATTATCCTGCACCTTTCCCATGTTGTCCATTTGTCATGTCCCTGGCATTTGGGTTTCTCTTTTTGCCTGCATTCTGATGTGAATCAAAAATGCCTCTTCACTATGGTGAAGGCTTTCTTTGCTTGCCTCCCTCAGATACCTTTTTCTCTCCTTGTTTATGGACTGTTGATTTGTCTAGTTTATGCCTTTCAATTTTGGAGGTCTAACTCACTCTTCCCTTTCTGTTCTGAAGGTTCTCAAAAAAATCCACTTGAACACTCCCTCAGCAGTTCCAGTTGGTGCGGGGCAGGGGTGAGATAAATATGCCTGCCTTACTCTGTGCTTTAGGTGGTCCTGGGAGGTCCCTGATCTAAGCTGTGCACACTCTGACATAATTTAATTCTTCTGAGATGAGTAAAACTACATTGTGTGTGTATATATAACTGATTTTTTGTTTGATTTACTTTATTAAATTATTTATTTAATATTCTTGCATACATATAATGCATTAGGTTACAGTCCACATCCCATTTTCTTCTCTCCAATTCCTCCTCTATACCAAATTCTACCTCCCTCTTCACCATAGTGAAGAGGCATTTTTGATTCACATCAGAATGCAGGCAAAAAGAGAAACCCAAATGCCAGGGACATGACAAATGGACAACATGGGAAAGGTGCAGGATAATTCCATGCCAAGCTCTAGCACTGTGGGATATTGCTCCAGTGGGATCCCCCTTCAGAAAATACTTGAAGCAATTCAAAGGAAAGAGGAGGAGCAACTATCCCCAAGCACCCAGAAAGAGAAATTAATAAAAACATAACTGCAGAAGTAGAAACCTAAACCAAAAATGCAAATGGATAATAAGGTGAAATGCTCTCTTTTTCAATGTAATACCCATGGAATCTATTTAGTGCATGAGTGTGGGATGATCTGTTGGAGCATTGGAAACCTCTTTGGTACTAGTATTTAAATTCCGATTTGTCTTGAAAGACTGGAAGCAATGATCTATATGTTAAACTTCATGGATACTATCATTAATTATATCTGTAGGAGCTATTTTTGCCTTCTTGAGACAGGGGATCCCTGTAGCCCCAACTGGCCTGCACCTCACTTTGTAGACACGACTGGTCTTGAACTCACAGTAGTTTGCCCTCCTTTGCCTCCCAAGTACTTGGATTAACAGTGCATGTGCTACCACACCCAGTAAGATCAATTTATTTAAAAGTTATAAATGGTTGATCATCATTTAGTGAAGATCTCTCTGTACAAAATTAAGAAAGACAACTAGTAAATGAAACTTTTAAAAAATTCTAAGGATGGGGCCTTGGGATATGCCTCAGCAATTGGGAAACTGCTATTCTCCAGGGGAACCAGGTTGAATTCCCACCTCCCACATGACAGCCATGTGTCCATAACTCAAGTTCAGGGGTCCTTGGTCTCTTCTGGTCACTGCAGGCTTTGCATAACATTGGTTCACTTACAGACCTGTAAACAAAACACTCATACTCATAATGTAAAAAAAAAATTTTATTATGTGTATTAGTGTACTATCTGTGTGTAAGTTGATGCACCCGTGTCATGCAATGCTGCAGAGGTCAGAAGAGGGTGTCAATTCCCCTGGAACTGGAGTTAAAGCCGGTTCTCAGCTGCCATGTGGGTGCGGGGAACCAAACCCGGGTCCTCTGCAAGAGCAGCCAGTGTCCTTCACTGCTGAGCCATCTCCACAGCCCCAATAATATACAATTTTAAATTGGTATAAATAAAATTCTAAAATGCATTGCACAGCAGTCATGAGTCCTTGTGAAGGCATAAGTAAAACAAAGTGACAAAGTTTTAGGATATATTTTTATTCATTCATTTGTTAGTGGGGATGAAGTTTCCATATCTTGAATATTCTAAACCATGCAACAATGAACATGGATGTGCAAGTGTCTCTATGGTTTCCTGATTTATGTATGACTTATGGTGATTCAGGATCGTGCAAAGAAAGATATTGGATCATATGACAGATCTCCTCTTAGTGATTAAAGCAGCTGGATACTGGTTTCCACAGCAGATGATGTAGTTTGTACTGACAGTGGAACTCTGCATGGGATATTTCCCTCCTATATGCTTATGCATATTTTGCTGTTTATTAAGTGTTATCTCTGTCTCTGGGATGACAGAATCTCAGGAAGGTCTTAAATAATTATGTTACATTTATTTTGTGTGTATTTAGTGTGCCTGCATATATGCACGTGCACCATGTGTGTTCAGTGTTCACAGAGGCTAGAAGAGGGTGCTAAACACTTTAAATAGAGATGCAGGTGGTTGTGATCTTTCACGTGTTTGCTAGGAGGTAAACCTGGGATGTCTGCAAGAAAAAAAAGCACTTTTAACAGGTGAGCCATCTCTCCAGGCATCTCAGTATAGTTCATTTTAATTTGATTTTCCTCATAACTGAAGATACAAAATATGATGAGATATGAAATCAGAACACTTTGTGGGAAAATAATGATGTAGAAATGGAAGAGCCATCCATACCTTAATGCTTCCACCACTTCAGCACTCTCACAATGAAAAGCAAAGCTCCAACTTTTGAAAATTGGACGAGTGGCATGTAACCTTTGAACATGATGCCCAGAAACCTTTATAATATGATGGTGGGAAAAATCATTTTTCAGCTTTTCTATTTTAATAAAGATTTAGTGAAGAACAATGAGTTTCTTTCAAGGGAAGTTTTATAGCGTCAATAGATTTTGATGGTCACCAGGTGACTAAGCTTCAAATTTCTTCACTGAGATCATTTTCACATGTGTGCTTCCTTTCTTTTTGAAGGCAGCCCTTATCTTACATATAAAGGTCAAGGAACTTCTTGATGCACAAGCTGAGGCCCAGTCATCTCTGCTCACACCACATCCCTCCTCTGTAGTTCACAGAAACTCAGGCATATTCGGTCCACATTGACAAACAGAGTCTAACTGCAGGGTTCTTGTAATATTCTTCTTCCTCCCTCTTTATCAGGCTTACTTCTCACTCCTCAGTTCCCCATGTCCAATTTCTATTAGCCCCTCAAGATTCTGCTCTAATTCTCCAGCATGAGGAAGTGCCTTTTCCTTTCAGTTGCACACCTTAGCTTATTTCCCACAGAGCATCCTGCATTTCCTCCCAGTACTCAACTGCAAACAAGACCACCTTTTCATCAGGTTGTCAAAAAAAAACATTCTCTGCATTTATTACCATTTTTTTTTTATTTTAGAGGATAAAATATTTCTTCTATCCAATAAAGATCAGTAGCAGGGTCTTGCTAAGTGGATGAGTGGAAGCAACATAGGAGACGATATGGAGACCAGCAATGGACTTCAAAGACCAAACAAACAGCATTAAAGAAAACAAAGTCCCCAGAGGAGGAAGATGCACTTTATGTCATAACTTAATATTCCATGGTTATGGGCTACTAGACAATTAGTTAAAATGAATGAATATTATCTATGTGAACTCATGAAGGTTATTTTTCCCTGAAATTTTTTAAGAAAATTTCTATCTGGTCTCAGCAAAATGATGTAGCACTTTGGGCCAAAGATGCAACCCATTAGCCCTGCACTGGAGGCCAAGATGGAGAATACCTCCACGGCCACCATGACCTTCCCCTTGGTGCTGTGGTAGACAGGGAGGAAGGTGAGCCAGACACTGCAGAACACCAGCATGCTGAATGTCAGGAACTTGGCTTCATTGAATGTGTCAGGCAGATTTCTGGCCATGAAAGCCATAGTGAAGGTTGCCAAGGCCAGGGAACCCAGGTATCCCAGGACACAGTAGAAGATAGTGATGGAGCCTTTGTTACACACAATGGTGATGTGGCCATGCTCAGAAAGTGCATCTGTGTCAATAAAGGGAGGAGAAGTTCCCATCCAGACTCCACAGAGAGTAAGCTGGATCAGGGTGCAGATGGCAATGATGTAGTTAGGTGTCCCTGAGAACAGAAAGACCTTCATCCTTCTTCCTGGAGCAGTGACACTGAAGGCCAGAACCACAGTAATTGTTTTGGCCAAGACAGTAGAAATAGCCATTGTGAATGCAACTCCAAATGTGGTCTGCTGCAGGATGCAGGTGGCTGTGTTGGGATGGCCAATGAAGAGCAAGGAGCAGAGAAAACAGCAGGTGAGGGAGAGGAGCAGGATGTAGCTGAGAGTACGGTTATTGGCCTTTACAATGGGAGTGTCTCTGTGCTTCACAAAGATCCCAAGAACTACAGCTGTGAGTCCTGAGAAGCACAGGGCCATGCAAGCCAAAGACATCCCCAAGGGGTCTTCATAAGCCAGATAGTTCACAGCTCTCTGGAGGCAGTGGTTCCTGTCTGTGTTGGCATACTGGTCATCTGGACACTTAATACACTGCTCCATATCTGATAGACAAATGAAATCATGACCCAGCTTTAGTCAATCTTATTGAAAGGCAATTTCAGGCTGGAGAGATGGCTCAGTGGTTAAGAGCACTGACTGCTGTTGCAGAGTAGCCAGGTTTGATTCCCAGCACCCACATGGCAGCAAAGAACCATCTTTAACTCCAGTTCCATGGGAATCTGATACCCTATTCTGACCTCCTTGGCACTGCATGACACGGGTCCACCAACCTACATGCAGACAGTACATTCATACACATAAAATTAATAAATGAATTAAATAAAAAAATAAAAAAAGAAAGGCAATTTCCCATAATTATGGTGGGAACTATACAAATTTTGGTTTAGTTGTTATTACAGATGCAATTATAAATGGTTGTTGTGTTACACTGTTTCTAGTTTAAAATACCAATTTGGAAAAATACCATTTGGAAAAACAAAAGACCCCTAATAGCCAAAACAACCCTGAGTGAAAAGAGCAATACAGAGGGGATCTCTATACCAGACTTCAAATTCTACTACAGGGATATAGTCATAAAAACAGCTTGGTACTAGAACAAAACATACCTATTGACCAATGGAACAAAACTGAAGATCCAAACTTTAGCACATACAATTTCACCCACCTCATATTTGACAAGGGGACCAAGAACATACAATGGAGGAAAGACAGCATCTTCAGCAAGTGGTGCTGACAAAACTGGATCACCACTTGTAGAAGAATGAAATTAAACACCTATCTCTTGCCCTGGACAAAAGTCAACTCCAGATGGATTAAAGACCTCAATGTAAAACCCCAAACTCTGAAGGTGATAGAAGAAAAATTTGACAGGAGACTACAAGACATAGGCGTAAGAAAAGACTTCCTAAATCAGACTGCAGCTGTTCAAGGATTAAGGTCGACAATTGACAAATGGGACCTCATTAAACTCAAAACCTTCTGTACATCAAAAGAAACAATCAAGGAAGTGGAGAGAAAACCCACAGAATGGGAGGAAAACTTCACTGCAGATACATCTGACAAAACTTTGATTTCCAGAATATATAAACTACTCAAAAAACAAAGAAGAAAGAAAAGAAATGACCCACTCAATAGATGGAGCAAAGAGCTGAACAGAGACTTCACGAGTGAGGAATTAGAGATGACTTAAGAAGTGTTCAATACATCTTTCCCATGTTAACGTCAGGTCTTCAGCAGCAGGGTCTTACCGCCTCTCTTGTTGCAGGTATCCCAGTTTAGAGGCAAGGAGCCTTTACCTTGGACTGTTTTGCTTCTCATCCACCTGTGCCCCTTTCCTAAGCCTAGGGAACAATCTGCAGAAGAGGGGGCGTGGTAGAATGTAAGGGCTGAGATTGGGGTGAATGGTGAAACTACAGCAATGTAGTCTGGACACTCATTTGATCAACTTGATTGAACATACAACCCCTCATCCCCCGCTGGATGGTGGGGCTGTGGGTGTTTGGGCACAACAGCCTGCAAATTGGTTTCATATGAAAGATGCTTGTACTCATGGATCATCACTTATAGCTAAAAAATGGAAAAAAAAACAGAGAAAGATGCAGGACAGTTATGGCAAAATGCATGATCTGGGATGGAGTGGGGGTAGGGGGGAAGGGAAAGGGAAATATGCCTGATCTGAATTAGAAAATGATGTATGAAATGCACAAAGCACCAATACAAAAAAGTGTTCAAAAAAAAAAAAAGAAGTGTTCAATGTCGCTAATCATTAAGGAAATGAAAATTAAAACCACTTTAAGATATCATCTTACTCCTTGCTTATGTAGTATTGATCTGTCTAAACTTTAGGCTTTCTTTTGGAAGTCTAACTCACTCTTGCCTTTCTGTTCTGAAGATTCTCCAAAGAATCCACTTGGACCCTCCTTCAGAAATCCCAGGTGGCTGGAGGTGGGTGTGGATTTCTGCTGTTTAGCCCTTCTATAGCAGCTAGGAGGACAACTCCGCACCCACAGCCACACAAGCCAATTGAGCCAAAGATCAATGGATCAAACCAAACTATCTGGCTGCCTGAAGCATCCAGCTCCTACCTGTGCTTCAGGTGGTCCCAGGAAATAACCTGGTGCTTCACATCTTTGAACCCAGCATTTGGGAAGCAAATGCAGGCAGAACCCTGTAAGGTTGAGGGCAGACTGGACTACATATTGAGTTCCAGACCAGCTGGGGATAAAGAAAGTTCATGTCTCAAATACGCAGACACAGTATACATAGACGTACACACAGACACACACACACACACACACACACACACACACACACATTTATTCAAGCAAACATAGCGTATTTAAGCATTTGTTCTCTGTCAGAAATGTTTCTGGGCAGTGGCAAGATGAAGCTGTGTAAGATTCATAACGCCAAACTGAAATGTATGGAACTTCAGGGAAAAATTAATAAGTATGCATAAAGACAAGTGTGGCATTGCCTCAGGGAGATACACTTAGGTTGTTGACTGGTCCCTAAAGAAGTTTCCTTGAAAAAATAGTATATACAGTGTTTCTAAAGGAACCAAAGATATAGATAGATAGATGATAGATAGATAGATAGATACATAGATAGATAGATAGATAGATAGATGATAGATAGATAGAGATAGAGATAGATAGAGATATTCTGAAAAAAAAGAGTGAATGCTGTTTCCAGAAATTATGAGCTGGAGTGATGGCCTAGTGGACCTGGTGGCTAAGAACTGTCTGTAACTCCAATTCCAGGAGAACTCCAGTTCCAGGAGAATCCGACACCCTCTTCTGACCTCTGCGGCATTGCATGACATGGGTGTATAAACCTACATGCAGACATTACATTCATACACATAAAAATAAATAAATAAAATTTAAAAAAAGAAATTATTATTGATCACATGTTTTAAATGATTACATGAAGAGCCAAGGGGGCTGGAGAGGAGGCTCAACAGTTCAGAGCACTGGCTTCCCTTCCAAAGCAGCTGTCTTCAGTTCACAGCACCCACATGGTGGCTCACAGCCATCTATAAATCCACATCCACAGTATCCAATGCCTTCTTCTCACCTCTGCCAGCAGTGAACACATGCTCTATATACATGCAGGCAAAATACTAAATTTTTTGAAAGAAAATAACCAATTTAATCTCTGCAGTTCCTTTCAAGGTCCTAGTTTTGTGGCTGGGTAGTAACAAATTTCAAGAATTTCCCTCTGCAGCATATCCTCACCTGTTTCATTGGAAATCTCATTGTCTGAACAGGGGATACAATCAAAACAACAGATTGCCTTTCCCTCTTGTTGGTATTTTCTAAATCCAGGAATGCATGCAACACTACATGCAGAGGGTGGAGTCTGAGGAAAATAAGAAACATGTTGGTAACAGACAGGACTTTTACATATTTATTTTCTTTCTATATTTTAGGGTATTGGGCAATTTATAAACTTGTTTTCTTTATATTTATGTCAATTGAATGGTAATATCCCAATCCACTGTATGATGTCAAATATATGAACATTTTGACCACCCTGATGGAAACTTATGTTGAAGAAAAGCTTGAAATTGATCATTCTATTCCCTATCCTCATACAGTTTCTGGGAGAAACCTGTTATTTACATGGACTTGCCTGCATATGTGGTGTCTTCTCTATTCCAAATTTAAATAACTTTACTTCATTCTATACAGTTAAAGTTTTGAGTCTAATATGACTTGAGGAAGTTTACTCTGATGTTGTCATTTGGGCATTGTAAATGCCTCCTGTATCTGTGTGATAATCCCTTTCCTCATGATTGAGGAAATTATAATACTATACTTAATTGAATACAATTCCTCTGCATTTATATTTGTTTCTAGTCATTCATTTGCACTCATCATTTGTACATTGTCTGTGTGTGTGTGTATGTGTGTGTGTGTTTGGGTGTGTGTGTGTGTGTGTGTGTGTGTGTGTGTGCTTAGGTACCATCATACTGTTTGGAG
Source organism: Rhizomys pruinosus (assembly GCA_009823505.1). Lineage (NCBI taxonomy): Eukaryota > Metazoa > Chordata > Mammalia > Rodentia > Spalacidae > Rhizomys > Rhizomys pruinosus. The sequence goes on from VZQC01004543.1 coordinate 2,877,540, forward strand.
GTCAGAATAACACCTGAAGAAGTCAATTCTTTTCTTCCACCATGTGAGTCCCTGAGATCCAACTCAGTTACTCAGATGATGGCCAGCAATCATCTGTAACACCCTCTTCTGCTTGCATGGGCAGTGCATGACACAAGTGCACTTGCATACATGAAGGAAAAACACTGCTCATACATATAATAATGAATAAACTAGTAAAATACATCTACAACATAAATAATGCATCTGCCTGCTTCCCTTTACCCCCAAATAAATCCTTACATGGATTTCAAGATTTCCATTATTTGAGTTCCTAGTGGAAGCCAAGAAAGAACATCGTAGTAATGAGAATGTTATCTAACTATATATTGTTCATTCTATTATATAGTGAAAGTAGCCAATGAACATTTTCTGTCGATTTTCTTAAGTACAGTTCAGGAGACTAGAGAGATAGCTCAGCAGATAAGAGCACCATAGGCTCTTGCAGAAGACCCAGGTGCATTTGTCTGCATCCACGTGGCAGGTAACCACCATCTATAGCTCCAGTTGGAGGGGACACAACACCCTCTTCTGACCTCCATAGGCATGAATAATTTTTAAAATACATTTGACTGAGATTTTGTACATTTCACACAATATTTTTAATCAAATTTAGAGCTCCTCACACACCCATGTCCCTACATGCTCTCCTTCCACACTTCATGCCCTCTATCATACATGTTAAATCCCATGATGTCTAATTTTCATTGTCAACTTGAGTGGACTTAAATGAGACTTTCTTGATTGAATGACATGAAGCTGGAAGCCCCATCCTAAATGTGGGGGATACCATCTGATAGCAGCCTATTTTTCTCTCCCTCCCCTCTCTCCCTTCTCTCTCCCTCCTCTCTCTCCCCCCTCTCTTCTTTTTTCTCTCTGTCTCATGGCAAAAGGGAACATTTTTTGCTGCTTCTCTTGTCTCACTGGTGAGTTCATCTTACTTCTGTGGCATTCCTCTGCTGATAGTAGAACCAACTCCTTCTGATTCCAACCTAGATTGAAGACTAGCAGATCTCCAGTAATCATTCTGCCCTCCAGTGCAAGAGTAGGACTTCTGAGACACCCAGCATCATGGACTAATCAGGTACTGAATTCCTAGGCTCTGCACTGTGACACAACCATTGTTAGGCTACTCGGACTCTATCTTGTAAGCTCACGCAATAAATCCCTATATACTTGTTTATTTTATCAGTTGTTTCTCTTTTTAATTATTTCAATTTATTGCTTTCATTTTATGTGTATACATGTATTTTCTGCATGTGTGTGAATGCACCTGTGTGTTGCAATGCCCATGAAGTTCAGAAGAAGGCATGGAATGTCCTGGAAGTGGAGTTACAGATGGTTGCTGGCCACCATATGGGTGCTTGGAATGGAACCTGAGTGCTCTACAAAAGCACTTAAAGCTCTTCACAGTTGAGCCATCTCTCCAGCTCCCAATTCTGCTTTTCCTTAAAAAATCCTAACTAATACAGTGTGTATTGCACAACATGTGTGTACTTACACACATTTAAACAATAACCGAATACACATAAAAATAAAAATAACTAAAGTATTTTTTACATAAAACTAAGGCTGGAGTAGTTAAAAGCACAGTCTGTTCTTAAACAGGACCTGAGTTTGTTTCTCAGCACCCACATGGCAGCTAAGGACTGCCAGGAACTCCAGATCCAGGGGATCCAACTCCTTCTTCCGTCTTACAGGGGGGCATTGCACAACACATATGCAATTACACACATGCAGGCAAAACACATGTACAAAAATGAATTTTACATATATACATATGTATATATGTAAAATTATAAACTGAAAGAATAGAATCTAAAAATCAGGAAAGCGGAGTGCTTAACTGGCAGTTGTTTTTTTTTTTTTTTTTTTTTTTTTTTTTTTTTTTTTTTTCCTAAGTTATGGGGAGAAGCACACAGCACAAGTACGTTTTGTTTATGTCTATCAAGTATAGAACATTGTGGGAAAACTTAGGTGGATGGGTTCTAGGCCAATGGTACCTCCCGGCCACACCCATAGGGTGGAGTGTAGTGATGAAAAGATTTAGCATTGGGCCCTGAGAACTGAATCATGATGGATATTTAAGCGGACATGTTGGAATACTCTCTCTTTCTGTGTTCGCACCTCAACCTGACTACACGTGGTTTGCTTTCCTGCACAGGCTTTCCACATGGGTAGTCCTAGGATTAGGTGGGCCACGCCACAAATCCCGGTGGCGACCCCGCAAATGGCACCCAATGTGGGTGTGGTGGTGCACGCCTTTAATCCTAGCACTTGGGAGGCAGAGGCAGACGGATCTTTGTGAGTTCAAGGCCAGCCTCGTTTACAGAGTGAATTCCAGGACAGCTGGGGCTACATAGAGACCCTGTGTCGAAAAGAAAAAACAAATTATTGAGCTAGATATTGTAAAATCTTTAAAGCAAGTTTTCATGCCACAACTGGAGAAGGCCAAGAGGTTGGAGTAAGATGGTTATCAAAATCTAATTTGTAAGATTTGCAGTTTAAAATGGCAATACATTTGAACTAATTGGAAATGTAAAATGTTAATTGTTTTATTCATAATCTGTATTGACTTTCCAACAATAACTTTGGGGTTAAGGTACACAAATGGTCTCTATATTTTTCTGTGTTATACAGTATCACCTTGTAACATTTTTCATTTTCTGTAGGACAATTTAGGTATCTATAGATCAAAACATAAAAATTAAAAAAAAAAGAGGGAGGTGGTATAATATTCCTTCTCTATTCCAAACCTTTTGATAAATTTTCAATTTTGAGGTCTTGAAACTAACAATGGGAGGAGATTTGTATGTTCCCACAGGTAAAAACACCAATCTAAATGCCTGAAAACATACAACTTTTGGTTGTAAAGGATGAGCTGGGAAATTCCAGCAGAGAGGCTGACCCATCTGAACATGAAAGAAAGAGGAACCTCAGATTGCCTGAGTCACAGATACTGAGCATCTCTCTGAATTCTATTTGGGATAACTATTCATAATGTGCCCTAATGAAGTTTACCTTCCAGATGCTGAGAAACCTTCCTATCTCTACTTTTTATAGGAAAAAGAGAAAATGTTGGTAATGAAGTCATTCCCTAACTGTAAATTAGAGCCAAATATAATAGTAAAGTCTCTATAAACTGTGTAATTAAGCAAAACATATTAATACAGGAGAGCTCTGATATCAGCAATGGATTACTCTACCAAGGAAATGTTGGCTGGGGAATCCAAGCCCCCAAAATTATAAAGTCCTTTGCCTATAAAAATGGGATATCTGCAAGGAGAAAGGTGGTAAGTCCCTGGTGTCGAAGACATGGTGTAAACATGAAAAAATGTTTTGAGACATCACTTGCTAATGTGCAGTTGGCCTCTGAAATGCCAGAGAGTGTTACCAAAGGCCACTAATGCAATAAAGCAAAATATTGGTCTCTTTGAGTCAATCAAGGCTCCTCTGTCAGTATCAGCTACACCTCAACTGCCTGGAGATATTGTGCAACAGTGGCAGCCATGTGTCTATATATATCCCAAATCTAATGGGCTATTAGCTCTCTCCTTGGAGGAATAATTCATGGCTGATGCTACAAGCTTACATCCTCTAGTGGTTAGGAGATGATATAAACCACAGTAAGAACTTGTCACCCTTTATAGAGAAACCACAGTTTGTGGATTAGCATACCATCCAAACATCTGTGTCTGTGCTCACAGCTTAGCTTGCTATAATAATATTGTTTGAATGCCTGTACATCTAATTGCCTGTGCTTTGTTAGTAGGATTAAAAAGGTACCCTGGATAAACTCTCAATCCATGAAGGGGAACAACCTGAACAGACTAGAGTCCAAAAAGACATCTCCAGAGAAAACAGACTGCTTTGCTTCTCACCCACTTGTGCCCCTTTTCGAAAGCCTAGGGAAAACTTGCAGAAGATGAGGCGTGGTAGAATATAAGGGCTGTGGAGAGATTGGGTAAATTATGAGACTACAGCAATATACACTTGAGTCTTATTTGATCAACATGCTTGTGCATACAAGCTTCTCCAAATGGACTATGGTAACCTTGGGTTGTTCAAAATATAAACATAGATACTTGCTAATTGGTTTTATATGAATGTTACTTACATTCATTTCTTATGCATGACAATCAGCTTATTTCATGGTTGGGATTTTTGGATATTAATTGACCTTAGTGTGAAAATAAAGTTGCAGGTCTGACCCCACTGGTAGCACTCAAAACAGGCTTGAGCAGCTGGCTATTTAAAACTCAGGTTCCTTTAGGTTGTTAGCCTCACCTATGGGCTCCCCTGCCTTTCAGAAAAATTAAAAAAATAAAATTAAAAGGGTGAGATGTGGGAAAACTTAGATGGTTGGGTTCTAGGCCAATGGTACCTCCATGGCCACACCCATGGGGTGGAGTGTAGTGATGAAAAGATTTAGCATTGGGCCCTGAGAATTGAGTCATGATGGATATTTAAGTGTACATGTTGGAATAAACTCTCTGCATTCGAACCTCAACCTGACTACACGTGGTTTGCTTTCCTGCACAGCCTTTCCACATGGGTAGTCCTAGGATTAAGTAGGCCATGCCACAAATCCCAGCGGTGGCCCCACAGAACATTACATTACAATTAGGTCCCACCCACCTGTCCACTGCCTGTGGTCCACTCCATCACGTCTTCAGAAAAATCCAACTGTTGATCACGTGGAAAATATGGGTTAAAAGATCCTATTTTCACCTTAAGTCCAAGACCTTGTGGAAAATTCCAAATGCTAAAAATGTCATATCCTGCCTGAAATTTTTCTTTCTGATTCATACTCACGGTGTCTCCAACAGGATTAGTGAACTGGATCTTCTTCAGAAAGGGGTACAGCTGAAAGACAGACATATTAGAATGCAGTCCATGCATACTTTACGTCAGAAAATATGAAATCCTTAACTCACCTTATTTTACTTAATCTCTTTTTTTAAAAAAAGAAGCTTTATTGAACGTACCCAGATGAGAAAAATTAATAAACAAATTGTCAACATATTTTTAAACCACTAGTTCCCTCTAAAGAATCTGACAGATCACATCCAATAAATGCAAGCCTGGTGTTGAGCTAAGTCTAGAGAGCATTTCCTCCATAATCATTCTCAGAGCATCAAGAACAGAGGTCCTCAAATCCTACAGTCAATGCAGAACCCTTTAATACATGTATGCAAACTGCCCAGTGGATTGAGTAACACATTTTTGGCAGTGAAAAATCAAGATCTCATGTGTTCATCAATTAAAGTGTTCAGAAAAGACTGCCTACATGTCAATACTGAGAACAGGTGTGTGTGTGTGTGTGTGTGTGTGTGTGTGTGTGTGTGTGTGTGTGTGTTTGTGTGTGTGTGTGTGTTTGTGTGTGTGTGTGATGTTGAGGTCCTCTAAGAAAAATCACTGATCTTCCTTGAAAAATACCATCTCCCATTCCACTGTCTTCTCATTCATGGTGTATACCCACATCTAGTTTTACCTCCTGGGCAGTAAAACAAGGTGCAGAAATCTTTCTATTTGGGGAATTTCTTCAACTCTACTTGGATCATGCACTGAATGACGCTTTTAGGGCAACATCTCACTATGTAGCCCTGACTGGCCTGGAATTCACAGAGATTCTCCTGGTTCTACCTCCAAAACACTGGGATTGAAATTGTATACCACAATGAAAAGTTTATCTGAGGGAGTCTTAACCATTGTCATGTTACATGGGCTGCTAAGATGTCACAGTTCTTAAGAAGATTAGCTTCTCTTGTGGAGGACCTGGGTTCAGTTCCCAGCACCCAAATAGTAGAAAGTAACTGTTTGTAGCTCCAATTCCAAAGGGTCCAACACACTCTTCTAGCTTCTGATGGCACTGAATGCATGAGATGCTCTTGATTGCATACAGAACAAACACACATATAAATAAAATAGAAGTTAATTGATTTAAATACAACTCAAACACAGTAAAACATAAATATACTTTTGAATGTATAAGATACTTCTTATAAATAAAAAAAGAACTTCACATATAGGACAGAAATTATCATCCAATAGAAGACACAGTACCTCCCTGCAGTAAGCCTTTATTCCTTTCCCTTTTTGTACTGGCTGGAAATCTACTTGTTGAAGAAGCATCTCATGCAGGGAGTGAGCCACTGCGTACACAGCATTATATATATCATAACACTCATCACAGACAGATAGCTCAGAAATATGCAGAGTTAACCATTGCAAAGGATCTGTGGATGAACAGTTCATCAGTGTCTTACACTTAGATGCTGAAGTTTCACAGTTAAAGTGCATCCATCCTAGCCTTGCAAGGAAAATGTCTTCTGCATATTTGGAAGTGTTCAGTGTCTGGACAAACTTTTTAAAACCAGAAATCTCACCATGGTGATGAGAAAAAATGAGAGTCCCAAGGAGGTAGTCCAAGGTTAAGTCTCCTTTGCTTATGGTGACATCCCACTGTGAAGTGGTGACCCAGATTCTCTGTAAATCCAGGGTGAACCAAGTTCTGAAGCTCACAGCTAGGTTAGAGTTTGTGTCACCATAAATGACCACAGCATTGGCTGATGATGTCATGATTTGGTGGTAATATATTTCAGCTCTTGCCATGTATAACTGTGTGTTTAGTGGGATCATGTTCACAAAGGCTAAGCAAACTGTTTTCTTCCATCTCTCTTCTCAAGTCTGAGAAGAATTGAACACCTTCATCATCATCTGAGATGGCCAGCCCCACCCAGTTCCAGCTGAAGTGAAGCATCAGAGACACCATGGCAATGGTCAGAGATGTGTCCTTGGGAGCCATCTGATACACGTGAGGAAATCGGTCATGTTCACTCAAGATAGGATGAAAAGGCCCATATGTAAGCTAAAGAGAAATCAACATAGGAAGTAAAAGAAGATCATCATGAATCTCAAAGACCGGAATTGTGGTCATCATCATTTGGAAGTGGTAGGATGGATATTATCTTGAACCCATTACTAAAGTCATGTCTCACTTTCCCACAGCTTGTAGATAATTGTTAAGTATACTATGTTTTCCAAAGTACCCTCTTGCTTATTGCTCCATCCATCCTCTCTAAATCAAAAGAAATGTTATTTCCCCATCAAGTCTCCTATGAATCATCTGTTGAGCTGTGCAGATTGACACATTCACCCAGTTTCCTGATTCCTAGCCTCTGACAATGGCATCAAAAAAAAGACAGTTTCACATTTTCCCATGTCACACAGCCTCACCTGTGGAAACTGTTCAATCTGCAGGAATGTCCCCACATTCACAGATGTTGTCCACTTTGGACCTGTAAGAGCTATTGGGCATATGCCTACATCCACACAATTGTAATTCAGAATAATCTGGGACACATTTTTCATCCAAATTAATAAGCTTTGAAATGTCCCCATATCAGCACAATTTATGTAAAAGTAGTGAAAATCAAGAGACATGTTGGGTAAAAGAAGAGAGTTCCTGTTCACTTCTTCAATGGCAAAAGCCAATGTCAGAGCAAACAGATGGTTTTTAGTTGGCATCCTAAAAGGTGAGTACAGTGTTTATTAAGGACAGGGCTCCAATGATGATGAGCTGCTAGTCAAATACAATGAGTATCATTTTACCTAATGATAATTTCTCCCTTCCCCTAATTTACTCTGTTGAAACTATGCAATGGTTTCTTCTGGACATGGCATGGCTGGCCCTACCTATGAATCCACTCAAAAGTGGATTCCTGCACAAGACCTGAAAAAGACAGACCCATCAGCACTCTACTAGGGATGAAGAAGGGGCTCATAAGGCCCACCACTCCAGAAGATCTGTAGACAGTTATGTTGTAGGTGGAAGAGAGTCCTGTTCCACTGTGACATGGTCACTGGTACATTGCCCTGACTCAAGTTATAACTCCACACCATTGTCCATGCAGGAAACTCTAATTAACTGTAGTAGGTCACTTTAAACAGGGCAAGAAATACATGGGGTAGAGGAGAAGTCATTTGGTGTGAGGAAGGAGAAAAGGAGGATAATGGGGAGAGCTTTGATAAAAGAACAGTATCCATGGGTATAAAATTGTGAAAGAATAAATAAATTTTAAAAGGAGGTAAGGAAGAAAGGAAGAAGAAAGGAAGAGAAAGAAAGAAAGAAAGAAAGAAAGAAAGAAAGAAAGAAAGAAAGAAAGCTATATCTACTATTGTACAGCTGGGCAAGCATGAGATCTAAGAAAATTTTAAAGGTTTACGAAGGTAGGACTAGAGCCAGAAGTAGGGACTTTGCCCAGGGGTCCAGCAGAGGCTTAACTTCCTGCTCTGACCTGTAAGGGCGCAGGCAACTCCAGGCATATCTTCGGGACTCCTGAACTACAGCCGAGGTAGGGACAATGCTCAGGGATGCCAGCAGAGGTTCATCTTCCTGTTCAGACAGTAAGGGCGTGGGCATCTCTGCACACTTCTGCAGGACTCATGGACTACAGCCAGAGAGTGGCCATCATTGTGAGAACAGCTATAGAGACTGGGGTCACAAGGTAAAAGAAGAGACAGCAAACCTGCCACTCCTCAGTTAACCTAGAGGAACAGACCTTCAACCCAAAGAAGAAACATTCCAATTTCACATCAGATTACAAACAAAACAAATCAAATCCACATGACAGAAGCACAAGGAAAACTCAACACCATGGCAAAAGCAAACAATAAATCCCCAACAAATACTATCAGTCCCATGGAAGTGTCCAACAATGAGTTCTCCCTGGAAATAACCCAGGACACAGATTATCAAAGAACAATCATAGACATACTCAAAGAAATCGAGGGACTGAAGGGAGTGAATGAAAGAACTGAAGGAAGAGAATGACAAACTCCAGAAGGAACTAGAGGGAGAGAAGAAAGAACCCCAGAAGGAAGTTGAAATGCTGAAAAGATCCCAGGTTGATATGAAAGAGGAAAATGAGCAGAGAATCAAGGGTCTAGAAGGAGAGAAAGACAAGCTCCAGAAGGAAATGGGTATACTAAAGAAATCATAGGATGAAATGAAAAGGAAATTGATCAAACATCCAATCAGCAGGAAAGGATGTGAGAAAGCATCACTAACAGATTAGATGAACCAGAAAATATAATATCAAGTCAGAAAGATAATATAGAAAAACTAGAGTCTCAAGTAAAGATTATGAAAATTTAAAAACAAACGTGAGTGGAACAGTCAGGAAATGTGGGACACTATGAAAAGACCAAACTTCTACATCATAGGGATAGAGGAAAGACAATCCCAGAAAAATGGTATTGATCAGGTCTTCAACAGACTAATAGAAGAAAATATCCCAAAACTGAACAATGACAAACCCATACAAATAAAAGAATCACATAGAACACCAAATAGATAAGATCAGAAAAGAATTCCCCATGCCATATCATAGTTAAAACATTAGATGCCCAAAAGAAAAACAAAATACTAAAGGCCACAAGAGAAAAAAACAACAAGTTACATATAAAGAGAATTTCAGCTGATTTTTTGATGCAAACCATGATAACCAGTAGAACATGGACCAAGTATTCCCAGTGCTAAACGAGTATACATGCCAACCCATATTACTATACCCAGCAAAAATGTCGATTATAGTTTAAGGAGAAAGAAAAATCTTTCATGACATAAACAAATGCAAGAATTCATGTCCAGAAAACCAACCTTTTAGAAAATACTTGAAGCAATTCAAAGGTCAGAGGAAAGGAGCAAGTATCCCCAAGCAGCTAGAGACTATAACTGATAACATCATAACTACAGAAATACTAACTTATACCAAGAAAGCAAACAAAAATAAGTGAAAGAAAGAAATGCACTTCTCTCAAAAATAACCTTAAATATTAATGGTGAGAACTCCCTAATCAAAAGACATAGATTAGGAAAATGGATTAGGAAACAGAACCCATCTATATGATGTCTACAAGAAACCCATCAAGGATAGGCATCTAGTTAAGTTGAAAGCATGGAAAATAATATATTCCAAGTAAATGGTACCGAAAAGAAAGCAGGGCTTGTTATTCTAATATCAGACAAAATAGACTTCAAAGTAAATCTAATCAGAAGAGACAAAGAGGGCCATTGCATCCTTATCAAAGGAACAATTAACCATAAACATTTCACAATCACGAATATATACACACCAGACACTGGTGCAGCAAACTTGATAAGCACAGTTCCGCAGGACCTCAAGACACAGATTAATCCCACTACGCTAAGAGGAGACTTCAGTTCTTTGGACCGGTCAGCTGGACAAAGAATAAACAGAGAGACATCTGAACTGTACAATACAATACAATACATCAAATGGACCTCACAGATATCTACTGAATATTCTACACAAATACCAGAGAATATACTTTCTACTCATTACCCCATGGAACATTCTCCAAAACTGACCACATACTGGGACACAGAATAAACCTCAACAAATATAAAAGGATAAAATTAATCCTGTAGGAATGAAACTTTGCCTGGCTTGAGGCAGGACTTGTAAGACTTGTCCCATAAAACTTCTGTGAGTTTTCTATAGCTCTGGAAGGCTGGGATATTACAGTGTCTTCTTGCCTTGCCCTACCTCTGCAAAGTTCCAGTACCAGATGGCACCTTCCCTTGAGGCAATGAGCAAAATGTCGAGCCTCTAGTTTGCCTGTTGCACAAACAGAAACTCTGCAGCCCCCCAATTAGAGTCAAGTTGGCTTCCTCTCCCTTCCACCTGTCCCCCACTTCCTTGCCCAGAGCACAGTAACTTTTGGTATATAAGCACACTGCTAGCATGAATAAAGGGAGACTCTATTCTCCAGGACCTCACCCTCTGAGTCCATCATTTATTGTCTTTCTATTCCATCGGGTAGATTTCTCACAGTCTCCTCCACTCCTCCTTGCCAGAGCTAAGCCTAGCGACTGTAAGCCTGCAGACATGAGACAGCCTTGAAGCTGGCAGACCTGTGGAACCACCAAATCTGATTCACGAGAGGGAAGAAGATCATGTGGATAGCAACCGTGTGCATGACTAAAGGACTATCAGACAATTATTAAACTCCTACATAATCCCATGCCTTCTATCAGACAACAGTCCAATAAAACTCAATATCAACACCAGAATAAGCCCTACTATCTACAGGAACACATAGAGACTAAACACCACACTCCTAAACAATGAATGGGTCACGTGAAAAATAAGGAAAGAAATAAAGGTATTCCTGGGACTAAATAAAATAAAACAATACAACACAACAAAACACATAGGGTAGTTTAAAAGCAGTCCTAAGAGGGAAATTTGTAGGACTGAGTGCCTATATTAATAAAACAGAAAGAGCACAAATAAATGATCTAACACTGCAGCTGAAAGCACTTGAGAGGCAACAACAACTGGACCCTAAACCCAAAAGGCAAGAGGAAATGACAAAACTAGAGCAGAGATCAATGAAATAGAAACAAAGAAAATGATAAAAGAATCAATGAATGAAATGTTGGTTCTTCAAAAGGATAAACAATATAGATAGACCTCTAGCCCAGTTAACCAAAAGAAAGAAAGAGCTGCTCCTAATTGATAGAATTCAAGATGTAAAGGGAAATATCATGAGAGACATTGAAATGATTCAGATAATATGATATTTTATAAATCTATATTCTACTAAATTTGAAAACCTCTGAGAAATGGAACAATATCTGAAATCCTGGAATTTACCAAAGCTTACTCAAGAAGATATTGACAGCTTAAACATACCCATAACATATGAGGAGATTGAAATAGTAATTAAAAACCTCACAATTATAAAAAGCCCAGGCCCAGATGGATTTACAGCAGAGTTCTATAAAACCTTTAAAGAACATATACAACCACTATTACTCAAATTGTTCAAAATAATTCAATCAGAGAGAAATCTGCCAAATAATTTATACAAAGCCAATATCACTTTAATATCCAAACCAGGCAAAGATACACCAAAAAAAGAAACTATAGGCCCATTTCATTAATGAACATAGATGCAGAAATTCTCAACAAAATACTTGCAAACCACATACAAGCACACATCAAAAAGATCATTCACCCATATATGGTAATTACAATGTGTGAATATAAGTGGTAGGACAATTCTAGAGCCCATTTAGAGATTCACATTGGAATAAAACTGTTGCTTTCAGATACAATGAGAAATAATAATAAAGTTGCTCAGTTTGCCTGCCAACTGGGGATTTGGTGTCCATGACCAAGTTAGAATTATATCAGAGATATAAAGGGAGGGTTCATAGCCGCCATTGGCTGGTCCTGCGCAGGGAGCAGCCTGCCACTGCTGCAGGGCAGGTAAAAACTTAGGGCAGTGACCCACAGGTGCAGGACAATTGATTTGCTGAGTGGTGGCAGAGGGGCCTAGATCTGACTCCTAGATCCTGCCAGAGCAGAGTGACTGACCGGCTGGGTGGCCCCGGCCCCAGGTAGTCACAAGCTGGTCCTGGGTTTGGGGTCAGGCATAGCCGCCATTGGCTGGTCCTGTGCAGGGAGCAGCCCGCCACCGCTGCAGGGCAGGTAAAAACTTAGGGCAGTGACCCACGGGTGCAGGACAGGTACCGGGGCGAGGGCTAAGTCAGGAATAACCCCCCCCCCCCCGCCAACAACTGGAATTGAGGAGAGAGGAGCCAGAAGATTAAGAGAACATCCAAAACAGGAAAGGAAGAGACTGCCAGTAGAATAAACAAAAGTAAGCCTGAAATGTAGAAAGTCAACACTCCATAAACAAGGAGGAGATAAAGAAGTGGAAAGAAAAACAAAAAAAGCAGTGGAAGGGGAGCAAGCAAAATAAAACAAGCGTTCAGCCTTCAATACACTGAAAAAGTTTTTGTGATTTGAATCACAAAAAGGGAAACCCACATGCCAGGGAGACAAAGAAGAGAAGACATGGGAAAGCTCAGAATAATTCCTCACCAAGCTCTCTACCAACCCGGTAGGAGACAACAACATTGGTCCCCCCTGTAGGTGACCCCAGAAACAGACATTAGAGGAATAATTGCAGACCTATGCAGAGAAATTAAAGAACATAAAAAATTCAGAGAAGTAATAGAGAGAATGAAAAACTCAAAAAGACCTAGATGGATACAATGACAAACTAAGGAAGAACTCAGAGACTTAAAGAGAGAGAATGAAAACTCAACAAGGACCTTAGAGGATACAATGCAAACTAAAGGAAGAATTCAGAGAGGTAAAGGGAGAGAATGAAGACTAAGAATGACCTACGAGGATTACAATAAAAACTGAAGGAAGAGTTGACAAACTCAGAAAGATACGAGAGAGAGAAAAAAACACCTAAGGAAGTAGAAACACTGAAAAGACCAACCAACGAAATAAGGAGCACCAAAAAGAGATTGACAACACTCATAAAGGAATGGATATAGAAGAATCACAGGAATGAAAATGAAAAAGAAATAGAACACAGTAACCCCAACCAGGAAGAAAGGAAAGGAAAAAGCCCAGAAATAGAATTGGAGGAAGCAGAACACAAAAATATTCAGACCTGGAAAAATCAGGCAATATAAAAAACTCAAATAAAGATTATTGAAAAATTTTAAAAAGACACAAACATGGAACAACCAGAAAATGGGTACAATATGAAAAGATCAAAACCTGCCACTCCATAGGAATAGAGGAAGAAGGAACTCAAGAGATAGGTATTGACAGACCTTCAACAGAAAGATAGATGAATTAACTTCCCAAACTACAAGTAGACAACCTAGTTCAAATGAGAAGCAACACACGGACTCCAAATAGAAATGATCAGAAAAAGAAACTCCGACCACGCCACCACATCATGGTAGTCAAAATGCTAGATGCCCAACATAAAGATAAAATTCTGAAGGCCACAAAAGAAAAACAAGTCACATACAAAGGGAAACCCATCAGAATTACAACTGACTTCTTGCCGCAAACCATGAAGGCAAGAAGAACATGGAGCAAAGCATTCCCAGTGTTAAAGGAATATGGATGCCAACCCAGAATACTTTACCCAGCAAAAATGTCAATTACAGTTGAAGGAGAGAGAGGAATATACCAAGACAAAAACAAGATGATAGAATACATGTCTGGAAAACCAACTCTCCAGAAAATGCTTGAAGCAATTCAAAGGGCAAAAGAGAGAAGCAAATATCCTCAAGCACCTAGGAAAAGAAACTAATAAAAATATAACCATAGGAGTAGAATCAGAGTCTAAAAGTCCAAATGGATAATAAGGTGAAAGGAAACAACATCCATCTTTCAATTATAACCTTAAATATCAATGGGCTGAACTCCCCAATCAAAAGGCATAGACTGGGAGAATGGATTAGGAAACAAAATCCATCCATATGCTGTCTGCAAGAAACCCACCTCAATTTCAAGGACAGGCACCAACTTAAGGTGAAGGGATGGAAGAAAACATTCCAAGCAAATGGTACCAAAAAGAAAGCAGGTGTCACTATTCTAATATCAGACAAAATAGACTTCAAAGCAAAAGAAATCAAAAGGGACAAAGAGGGCCATTACATCTTCATTAAAGGAACAATCCATGATGAAGATCTCACAATCATGAATATATATGCACCAAATGCCAGTGCACCAAACTTTGTAAAGACGACTCTTCAGGATCTCAAGGCTCAGATTAACCCCAGCACTCTAATAGTAGGGGACTTCAATACCCCACTAAGTCCTTTAGACAGGTCAACAGGACAAAGCATAAACAGAGAGAGATCTGAACTGAATGATACAATACACCAATTGGACCTCACAGACATCTCATGCATTCTTTCAGACCACAGTGCAATAGAACTCAACATCAACACCAGAATAAACCCTACAACCTACAAGAACACATGGAGACTAAACAACACTCTTCTGCATAATGAATGGGTCAAGGAAGAAATAAAGAAAGAAATAAAAACATTCCTGGAACTGAATGACAATGATAATACAACGCAGCAAAACCTATAGGACCCTTTAAAAGCAGTCCTAAGAGGAAAGTTTATAGCTCTAAGTGCCTACATTAAAAAACCAGAAAGAACACAAGTGAACAATCTAACACTCCAGCTAAAAGTACTTGAGAGACAGCAACAAATGAACCCTAAACAGAGCAGACAAGAAGAAATAACAAAAATAAGAGTGGACATCAATGAAATAGAAAGAAAGAAAACCATACAAAAAAATCAATGAATCCAAAAGCTGGTTCTTTGAGAAAATAAACAAGATAGACAGACCTCTAGCCCAGTTAACCAAAAAAAAGAAGGAACAACTCCAAATCAATAGAATCTGTGATGAAAGGGGAAATATCACAAGAGATAATGAAAAGATCCAGACAATCATACGTAATTACTTTAAAAACCTATACTCTAGTAAGTTTGAAAACCTAGAAGAAATGGATGAATATCTGAAATCTTGGGAATCACCAAGCTCAACCAAGAAGAGATCGACAGCTTAAACAGACCAATAATATGTGAAGAAATTGAAGATGTAATAAGCAGCCTCCCAACCAAAAAATGCCCAGGCCCAGATGGTTTCACAGCAGAATTCTATAAAATATTTCAAAAAGACTTACAACCATTAATATTCAAGTTGTTTAGAAGGATACAAATGGAGGGAGTTCTCCCCTAATTCCTTCTATGAAGCCAGCACACTCTATTACCAAAACCAGGACCACAAGATGCAACTAAAAGACGAACTATAGACCCATCTCCCTAATGAACACATGATGGCCAAAATTCTAAATAGGAAACTGGCAAAGCGCAGTACAAACCAACATCAAGAGAAGTCATGCTACCATGACCAAGTGAAGTTCGTACCAGAGATGCTGGTATGGATCAACATACGAAAATCAATAAATATCATCAAGTATAGTAAATGGCACTGAAAGACAAAAACACGCAAATCTCTCATTGATGCAGAAAAAGCCTTTGTACAAAATAAAATTTCCTGCTTCTTGCTTATAAGGTCCTAGAGGGAATTGGATTGTGAGGGATCATGACCTAATGTAATCAAAGCCATATACAGGAAACCACAGCCATATCCTCCTAAATGGGGAAACAACAGAAAGCATTTCCCTTAAGGTAAGGACGACTGGCAAGTGCGCCTCCTGTCCCATCGTTTTCAACATTGTGCTTGATATCCTTGCTAGGGCAATAAGTGCAGGAAAGGAAATTAAAGAGAATCAATGTAAGAAGAGGAAGCAAGCAATTCCTTGTTGCTAGCATATGATTGTCTACTTAAGGGGATGCCTTAAAAACTCCACCAGAAACTCTAGAAAAGATTAGGAGCTTCTTCACTAAGGTGGCAGAGATACAAATAAACCCTAAAATCAATACCTTCTCACACAAAGTAGCACATCTGAGAAGAATACAAAGGAGACATTCCCATTCACATTAGCCTCAAAACAATAAAATATACCTAGGAACAAATCCTAACCAAGCACAAAAGACTCTACAACACAAATTTACCTTAAAGATAAATTGAAGAAACATCAGTAGATGACAAGACTTCCCATGCTCATGATTGGGAAAATAAAATATAGTAAAATGTCCATTACACCTACCAAGATACAGAGTCAATGCAATCCAAATCAAAAAAGCTCCCCATGAGCTTTTTCACAAACCAAGAAAAAAAATCCCAAAGTTCATATGGAAAAACAAAAGACCACGAATAGCCAAAGCAACTCCTGGCGAATAAGAACAAATACAAGGGGGAGTCACTCTACAAGCCACATCAAAACTCTTCTGACTACAGAGGGCTATAGTCCTAAAAAACAGCTTGGTACTGGCAACAAAACAGACACATTGACCAAAGGAACAAACATAGAAATCCAAATTTGTGCTCATACAATTTCAGCCTCTTCATATTTGATAAGGGGTTCAAGAAGACACATTGGAGGGAAAGACAGCATCTTCAACAGTGATGCTGGCAAAACTGGATTCACCACCGGTTAAGAATGAAATTAAAACGCCTCCTCTCACCGATACAAAAGTCAATTCCAAAATGTATCAAAGATTAACGCTGAAATCCAAACTTGAGAGGTATAGTAAGAGAAACTTGGCAAGCAGACTACAAGATCAAGGCTAGGAAAATGACTCTTAAAGATCAGGCAGAAGCTGCACAAGAAACAAGGTCGTCAATTGACAAATGGAACCTCATTAAAACGTCAAAAGCTTCATGTACATCAAAGAATAACAATAAAGGAAGGAAGAAATAACCACAATGTGAAACCTTCACACAGACTAATCCAGCAAATCATTAAGTTTCCAGAGTATACAACTACTCAAAAAACAAACGAGAAGAAAGAAAACAAATAATCACTCAGAAGATGAGCAAAGATCTGAACAGATACTAACGAGGAGGAATGAGATAAATGGCTGAGAAACACTTAAAGAAGTGTTCAACACACTAATATAAGGAAATGCAAAATTAAACACCTTAAGTACCATCTATCTCAGTGTACTGAGCTAGGATCAAGAAAACAAAGAATTGCCAAGTGCTGGAGAGGTCTGGGAAAGTGGGACACTCATCCACTCCTGGTGAGAATGCAAAACTCTGGCAGCTCCACATATGGAAACAGTTGCGAGAAATCCCTATGAAGGCTCAAAATATCCTCCATCTTGACCCATCATAACACTCGGTCATATACACACAAACCACATCTTAATGCAGAAATAATTCACCAGCTATTTTCATTTGGCGCTTCTGTTCACATAGCAAAACAATGGACATCAAACCCAAGCATGCACCCAACAAGTGAACATGAGTGATAGAGAAAAATGTGTACAGTACCACAATAGAATTCTACGCAACCGAGTAAGAAAACACACAATCTGAGTTGCAGGTAAAGGGATGGAGCCTAGAAGACCTCATGTTAAGTGAAGTAACACTATCGGGGCAGAGAAGAGGAAACATAACGGAGCGAGATGATGCGTGAGTAGTGGATGCTAGTAGCAAGAGAGCCGAGGTGGGTGAAGAGTTTGCGTGCTGAAGCGGCATTTAAAGCAAGCAACACAGAAGATCGCATCAGAAAACTGACTGAAATGGTGACTCGGGAAGGGTGGGAGGGGTGGGAGAGGGACAAGTGTGTATATTTAATTGGTGCATCTTTAATTGACGTGAGTTCAACAAGTATTCAGTTTTGTCCAGACTCTGTCTAAAGGATACATGGTGTTTTAGGACTTAGTAAAAGCAAATATGTGCATATTAAACAACATTGGTTTAAAGGCTGATAAAAAAGGTAATGCATCTGAGTTAATTGGTGATATAAATTGCTGTTGTCCATGTTAGCTTTAATTAAAAACTGTATAACAATTACTTTGGGATTGGTATAAACAAATGTTCTCTATAATTTTGCTGTCCTATAGTATCACCTGGCAGCAATGTCTTTCACCTATAGGATGACTTAATTTAAAAATAAAGTTTGTTTCCCAAGTTAATCTCATACAGTAACCAAAACAGCATGGGTGAACTTGATAAAATCTGTGCCTTGACTCCACCCGATAGCTATATATTTGCTTTTTGTGAGACTCATGGGTGAAAAATAAAAACCTAAAATTAAAAAAGGGGGATATACATAGATATGGAAACTTTTTGTCAAAAAACCTTGCAATCCAAATCTTAAAACTAACTATGGGAAAGGATTTGTATGTTCCAACAGGCCAGAGTATCACCACTTTAATGGCTGAGAAAGAAAATGCGGCTTTGCAGTGAGTAGGATGTACCAGAAAATGCCAGCAGAAGGATGGAATCCTCTGGTCATCGAAGGGAAAAAATGTCTCAGATTGCTACAGACATCAGGCCCCTTTCTGGATCCTACTTGTAACAACGATTTTTAATGAATCCTAATGAATCTTATCTTCTAGGTGCTGCAAAGGTTTTAATACAAGAGACTTTCTTAACTCCCCCCCCATAGAATAAGGGGAAATATGATGATGAGGTCGTTCTCCAGCTGTAGATTGGAGCCAGCTGTTATAAAGGTATTCTCTTGTAAAATCGGTAAAACTGCCTTCTTTAATTGACTAATGGACATAGAAACTGTGAAAAGGATTATTCGCTATTCAGAACCAAATATAATGCTAAAGTCTCCTTAAGCTATGCACTTAAGCAAAATATATTAATACAGGAGCTCTGACATCAACAATGGATTACTCTACCACGGAGATGTTGGCCAGGGAATCCAAGCCCCCACAGAAGGTAAAGGCTCCTTGCCTCCAAACCGGGATATCTGCAGGAAGAAGGCGATAAGGCCCTGATGTTGAAGACCTGATATAAACATGGGAATGATGTATGGAGACCGCTCTTGCAAGCATACGGATGGCCTCTGGAATGCCAGAGAGTGTTACCAAAGGCCACTAAACCAATAAAGCAAATATGGGTCTCCTTGAGTCAAGAAAAACCCCTCCATCAGCACCAGCTACACCTCATCTGCCTGGAAATACTGTGTAGCAGTGGCAGCCATATGTCTGTATATCCCAAATCTAATTGGCTATTGGCTATCTCCTTGGAGGAATAACCCACGGCTGATGCCACAAGCTTACATCCTCTAATGGTTAGGAGATGTTAAAAATCACACGATGACCCTGTCATACTTAACAGAAGAAAATGTAATACATGGATTAACATACCATCCAAACATCTGTGTCTATACCAATGTAACCTACCATAGCAACTAGTAATGTTTAAATACCTATATATCCAATTGCGAGTGTTTCATTAGTAGGACCAAAAGGCTATATATAATACTGTTTAAATACCTATATATCTAATTGCATGTGCTTCATTAGTAGGATTGAAAGGTTATGCCTGGACAAGCTGGCAGCCCATGAAAGAAAACCACCAGAATTGACTAGAGACCAAGACAACAACTCCAGAGAAAGTAGACTGTTTTGCTTCTCATCCACCTGTGCCCCTTTTCTAAGCCTAGGGAACAATCTACGGAAGAGGAGGCACGGTAGAATGTAAGGGCTGCGATTGGGGTGAATGGTGAAACTACAACAATATAGACTGGACACTAATTTGATAAACTTGATTGAACATACAAGCCTCCCCTGCTGGATGGTGGGACCCATGAGCTGTATGGGTTTGGGCACAACTGCTCGCAAATTGGTTTTACATGAAGGATTCTTGTACTCACAAATTATCACTTATTGTTAAAAAAATGAAAACAAAACAACAACAGCAACAAAAAATCAGAAAGATGCAGAAAAGTTACGGCAGAATGCATGATCTGGGATGGGTAGGGGTGGGGTGGCGTGAAGGGAAGGGGATATACACCTGAACTGAATTGGAAAATGATGTACGAAATACACAAAGCATCAATATAAATAAATAAATAAATAAATAAATAAATAAATAAATAAAGGGAGGGTTCAACATATGCAAAACAACACATATCATAAAACATATAAATGGTCTGAAAGACAAAAACCACCTGGTTATCTCAATTGATGCAGAAAAAGCCTTTGACCAAATACAGCATTACTTCATGTTTAAAGTCCTAGAGGAGATTGGACTGGAGGGAACATTCTTCAATATAATCAAAGCCATATACAGGAAACCCATAGCCAACATCATCCTAAATGGGGAAAAATTAGAAGAATTACCCTTAAAATCAGGAACTCAGCAAGGCTGCCCTCTATCTCCATTCCTCTTCAATATAGTGCTTGAAACACTTGCTACAGCAATAATACAAGAAAAAGAAATTAAACTAATTGGAAAAGAAGAAGTCAAACATCCCTTTTTTCAGAAGTTATGATAGTGTACCTAAGGGACACAAAAAAACTCCACCAAGAATCTCCTAGAAACAATCAAGATTATCAGTAATGTAGGTGGATATAAAATTAGCCTAGAAAAATCAGAAGCTTTTCTTTACACCAAAAACAAATGAAGAAGAAATACAAAGAGACTATCTCATTCACAATATCCTCAAAAAAACAAACAAACAAACAAAAACCTTGGAACAAACCTAACCAAAGACACCAAAGATCTCTACAATGAAAATTTTAAATCCCTGACAAAGGAGATTGAAGAAGACACCAGAAGATTGAAAGACAACACTTGCTCAAGGATTGTAGAAATTAATGTAGTAAAAATGTCCATCCTACCCAAACTGATATACAGATTCAAAGCAATCCCAATCAAACTCCCCATGAGTTTCTCCTCAGGCTTAAAAAATCCTTAAATTCATATGGAAAAACAAAGGACCTCAGATAGCCAAATCAACCCTGAGCAAAAAGAGCAGCACAAGGCGATATACCTGACTTCAAACTATATTACAGGGCTATTGTAATAAAACAGCCAGGTACTGGCACAGAAACAGACAAGTGGATCAGTGGAACAAAACTGAATATCCAAACCTCTGCATATGCAATTTTAGCAACTGCATATTTGATAAGGGAGGCAAAAAGACCCAATGGAGGAAAGACAGCATCTTCAGCAAATGGTGCTGGCAAAACTGGATTGCCACTTGTGGAAAGATGAACTGAACCCAACCTTTCACAATGCACAAAAATCAACTCCAATTGGATCAAAGACCTCAATGTGAAACCAGAAACTCTGAAAATAATAGAAGAAAATGCTGGCAGTAAACTACAAGACATAGGCATAGAAAAAGACTTTCTAAATCAGATGGCTGCTGCGTTGGAAACAAGGTAAACAATAGACAAATGGGACCTCATTAAACTCTAAAGCTTCTGTACAGCAAAAGAAACAATCAATGAAATAAAAAGAAAACCCACAGAGTGGGAAGAAATCTTCACCAGTGATACATCAGATAGAGCATTAACATCCAGAATATATAAATTACTCAAAAACCAAAGTATCAAGAAAAAAATGACACTATCCAAAGAGGGAGTAAAGAGATGAATAGAGAATTCAAAAACGAAGAAGTGAAGATGGCTGAGAAACACATTAGAAAGTGTTCAAAGTCACTAATAATGAAGAAGTTGCAAATTAAAACCAGCTTAAGATTTCACCTTACCCCGTACGAATAGCCAAGATAAGGTAAACAAATGACACCAAATGCTGGAAAGGTTGTGGGGAAAGCAGAACATTCATCCACTACTGGTAGAAATGCAAACTCATGCAACCCCCATGGAAAGCAGTGTGGAGAATTCTTAAAAGATTAAAAATGAGCCTACCACTTGACCCAGTCATACCACTCCTGAGTATCTACCCACAAGACTCATCCCATAGCAAAAACACATGCACATCTTTGTTTATTGCAACTTTCCTCACAATAGCAAAAAGCTGGAAGCAACCCAAATGTCCCTCTACCAAGAAGTGAATACAGAAAATGTGGTAAATCTACACAATGGATGTCTATGCAGCAGTAACGAAAGATGACTTCATGAACTTTGCAGGTAAGTATATGGAACTAGAAAACATTATGCTAAATGAAGTAACACAGACCTAGAAAAACAAATGGCATTTGGTGTCCCTCATTTGTGGATGCTAACACAAAATCCTGAGTTGCAAGGCAAACTGAGTAAACATCTGTTTTATTTTTTTATATGAAACCAGCAGTATGGTTAAAAGGTGAATCCCTTAATGGGCTTGAGAATTAAACTATCACTTATGTTCAAATTTTGTAATATCGGTATATGGGTGGAGGATATGTATACATATTTTGAAGTAATATAAAATTAAGGGGGTAAATGTGAGAAAAAAATGACTGAGAGAAAGATGCAAGACACGTATGGCACAAATCAGGAACAGGGGTAAGGTGGCAGGGCATGGAAATTGGAATGTGTCTAAATTGAACTTAGTACTGATGTATGAAATATGCAAAATGTCAATAAAAAATCTAAAAAAATGTTTATGAAGTTTAACATTAGATAACTGAGATTTGTATCATATATAAACTGCAGAATTATATACTGCTATCAGGAAGAACAAAATTGTCACCACAATTATTATGCATGGAATCGTATAAGATAAATTCAGAAAGGCAAATCATCCACCACTGCTGAGAGTAACGTTCATCCATAATTCTAGTTCCAGTGGATCCAAGGCCTTCATTTATAACTCTTCTAGCATTTCACAACATGGGTGCACTTACATATGTACAGGAAATAAACTCATACACATAAAGTAACAACAATAGAATATTTTAAAGCAGTGACAGACATGTATCAAAATTCCATAAAAAACCCCATCATTGGACATACTAATAAAACTAATAAAACAAAAATACAACAGAAAGAGATTACACAGAGATCATAGGAGCAGTTTTAACTTCATTACATTTTGTCCTGAAAAGACTCAAAGTATTGCTAGCAGGGCTGCTGAGAGAGATCAGAGAGCAATGATGTTTCTTACCAATCCTGACAACATGAGTTCTATCCTTAGGACCCACCTGTTGGAAGAAGAGGACCAACAGGAAGGAGAGAAACAACTCTCACAAGCTGTTTCTTGCCTCCACATTGACCCGCACATATATACACAACCAATCAATCAAAGGAAAGAAAAAGAAATGTATTTTTACCTGTTGGTGAAACTGGCTCATTTTATTCATACTGCCATATGTTTTATATGCAGCTTAAGAAATGGAAAGTCCGGGCTGGAGAGATGGCTCAGTATTCATGAGCACTAGTTACTCTTGCAGCGGACCTGCGTTTGATCGCCAGAACCCACATGGTTACATACATCTGTTCTTAATTCCAGTTTCAGGGGATCCAATACCCTATTCTGAACTCCTTGGACACTGCACAACACAGGTGTGCTAAAAACGTGCAGGTGCTGGGCATGGTGGCACATACCTTTAATCCCAGCACTCGGGAGGCAGAAGCAGGTGGATCTCTGTTAGTTCAAGGCCAGCCTCATCTACATAGCAAGTTCCAGGACACCTAGGACAAAAGGAAGACCCTGTCTTAAAAAGACAAAAAAAAAGAAGAAAACATTCAGGCACTACACCCATACATATAAAATTAAAATGATAATAAATAAATAATTTTCATTTTTAAAAACCAAATGAAAAATCTAGGGCAGACAAGTTGATTCAGTGCATAAAAATCCTTACAGCAGGCTTCACGACCTATGTTCAATCCACAGGACCTGGATTACAGATAGAAATAACAGACTCCTGAAAACTGTTCTCTGTACTTGACCCATGCATCATCATACACAGACGGCCACACATGTGCAATGGCATGTGCACAAACACAGCATGCACACATAAGATAATGAATATTTTTATTTTTAAGGAAATACACTTCTAATGCCAGCTGTAATGGCACATGCATTTAATCCCAGCACTCAGGAGGTAGAGGCAGGCAGAACTCTGTGAGTTCAAGGCCAGCCTGTTTTACATAGAGTTCCAGGACAGCTGGAGCTACATGGAGACCTTATCTAAAAAAGACCAAAAAAGTCTACATATAAAATATTGAATGGATTTCTCCAAAAATTATTTCTAAATCTGAGAATTAGATATTCGAAATATTAAGAAAGTACAATAGAAAATAGAAAAACCCTGTCTGTAATTTATTATGAAGCTTACCCGAGCTTGCTATGAACTTCACAAATAAAATTTGAACAAAGACTCAGGGATAGTAAGTGCATGTCTTTAATCCCAGTACTCAAGGACCAGAGGCAGGTTGAACTACATTAATTCAAGGTCAACCTGATCTACATAGCAAATTTTGGGACATTTGGGCCTACAGGGAGATGCTGTCTTGAAAACACATTTTTGAACACACACAGAAAAAGCATAACTAGAATATTATGTAATCTTAGTAAAACCACACAATCAATATATCTATATGAATATCTTCATTAAAAATTTTTATGTTCATGAGTACTTTCCCTGCACAAGTGTAAATGCACCCATGTTGCGCAGTGTCTACAGAGGCCAGGTTGTCAGGTTTCCTGGAAATGGATTTAGTGATGGTTGTTAGACACTATGCTGGGAACCAAACCCAGGTGTACTCAGTAGAAGCTCTTTAACAGTGAACCATCTATCAGGCTTTCAAATACTGTATTGTTTTGTTTGATTGTTTGTTTGTTTGTTTGGTTGGTTGGTTGGTTTTTGGTTTTGTTTTTCTGTTTTTGATTTTTTTGTTTTGTTTTGTTTTGAGACAGGATCTCCCTGTAACCCCAGCTGACCTGGAACTCTCTCTATGGGCTAGGCTGGCCTTGAACTCATAGAGATTCGTCTGCCTCTGCTTCCTTAGTGTTGAGATTAAAGGTGTATGCCACCATTCCCAGCTCAAATATTAGTTTTTTTAAAGGATATTTCTACAACAATATTTCTAAAAGTAACTAAAATAACTAAAAATTCTAAAAGTAACTCTACCCTCATTCATTCATGATGAGAGCCATTTTTGTGATGAATACGTTAATTGGCTTCATAGTCACTGGAGAATAAATTATTTCAAAACACAACATTACACCATGAAAGCAACAGCAGAACTAGTTGTGAAGAGGAAAGGAATCACTGGGAGTGAGAAGGGATTAGTGACTATATCTCATACATACATACATTGTCCTGAGTCACTGGCCTAACTGACCAACAAAGGAGAACTAGAGAACAAGGCATAAGCTTAAAACTATGCATTCAGACTAGTCCTTAAGTGTAATTACATTTGCATTCCAAAGCATTATAACACCGGTTATATTGTTTTCCTTAAAGGTCAGTTCCTTCTTCCCCATGCCTGGTGATGCACACCTTTAATCCCAGTACTCTGGAGGTAGAGGCAAGCAGATCTCTGTGAGTTCAAGGCAAGTCTGGTGTACATAGAGAACTCTAGGCCATCTGGGTTTATAAGAAGAGCCATTCTCAAAAAGATAAATAAATAAATAAATAAATAAATAAATAAATAAATTCTAAATCTTCTTAAAACATATTAACTTGATTTATGGGGTAATACAAAATTCAATTCGTAAATCCTAATTATTAGATGCATTCCCAGAAATGTCATTTCCACAATTTAAATTTTCTATAAATGACAAATAAAGGAGATGGCTCCAGGTCAACATCACACTCCCTATAGAAGCTGTTTGGCAACAACAGCAGGCACTACCCACTTCCCAGATTGATATTGTGAACATGGAGAGCCAAATTATTGGTCCGGTGCCAAGTCCTACTCCTGTCACAGGAGGAAGATACTACAGATTCTGTTAGGACAATTCCCAGGAAATTAGAGCAAATAATGCTGTATGTCACCATCAGAATTACTTAGTAACTTTGTGTAATTCTTTTCTCTTGTCTTTGAGACAGGGTCTGCCTATAGCCTCAGCTTGCCTTGCAGACCAAGCTAGCCTTGAACTCAAAGCAATCTCTCTCCTTCTGCCTCCTGAACAGTGGAATTAAAGGTCTGTTTTACCATGCCCGACAATTTGTGTAATTCTTATGTAATTACATATGCCATAAAATATCAGACAAGGGGAAAAAGAGATGACTCAGAGGATAAGAGCATTGCCCACTCTTGCAAAGGACCTGAGTTCATTTCTCAGCACTCAAATGGCATCTGACAACTACTTGTAACTACAGTTCCAGAGGATCTGACATTCTCTTCTCAAACTGCAGGCACTGCACAGCACAGAGGCACTAACATACATCCAGGCAATACACTCATACATATATAAAGTAAAAATAAGAAGTAAACTGTTTAAATTTTTTTCTTTAATTTTTAAAATTTATATATGTATATGATTATGATGACTACATGTATGTAAGTCCACTGATGTCATACAGTGCCCAAGGAGGCCAGAAGAGAGCATCAAATTCATTGGCAATGAAATTACAGATGGCTGTTAGCAGCATGTTAGTGCTGGAATTTGAACCTCGGGCATCTGCAAGAGCAGCCATTGTGGTAATTACTCCTATCTCCAGTGCCCTTAATATTTTTTTAAGAATCAACGTGTATATAGTGCCCATGTTGGTAGCAGTATCCACATATATTTTTAAAAATTCTTGAAAAAGGAAGTAGAGGAAAATGTGGTATAAATGTCAGAGATATAAATTTTTTTTAAACATAGATAGGAAAAAAAATAGAGATAGGAATTCAACGATGGCAAAATGATCCAGTATGTGAACATTTCATGCTCTCACATGTTGGCAGCGACCACAGGCAACTTCTATCACTCTAGCAAGTGACAAGGGAGGTGAGCAGTCACTGCTGTGAGTGGTATTACCACTTCTCACAGGATTATACACTTTCTACTGGAATGCCCTAAATGATGTCTTAGTTAAGTTATTAGATACAACGTGGAGTAAAGATATGAAGATTGTAACTTCTAAAGTTGGTGGCTGTGCACAGATCCAAGTGAAACAGAATCCACTGGAGATGTGATGCTCAAAGCCAGCAGATTTCTTGGTCCTGCCTTCAACTGCAGTTTCAGAATCCATGAACTGTTCGTCCTCAGAATATTTGACAATAACTAAATATCTATCTCGTCTTGACTCAAGTAAGAGCCATACAAAGATCTTTAATTTCCTGCATATGCATTAAGAAATCCCATGAAGATGGGGGGGGTAAACATTAGCAGACCCATACAGGAACAGTAAAGTACTGACCTCACTTCATAAGATTGGAGTTTATTTAACTGGAGAGTCATAGGACACCATGCCATGCTACATGTTGTGAGGAGGGATGTCTGTGATGATAGATTAGACTATTTTCACTCATTTCCAGCCTTGCAAGTGGGAGGTTAAGTTGAGTACAAAGAAAACACACTGGACCATTTCAAAGTGGATGAAAATGGTATTAAAAGTGAAAGATTTGGATTGCTTCCACAGGCTGAGATGAGGAGAATGTAATAGAAAATAGTACAACATACAGAATGATGATCTTTTACCACCCCGTCATTCAGTTTCCATGGATCAATAGCTTTCGAATCTTCAGTGATGATAATCAGACAAATTGAAGAAATGAAAAGGGCACTTACCCATCCACAAGTCCATGGTTGATATCATCTGTCTCTTGAGTGTTGGGAATTCCGGTGATGATAAAAATACAGTAATTCACTGCATCCGCATCCGGGCCTTTATCCTCCTTCATTCTCCAAAAGCACCTGGGTTCAGTGAGACTGGATACAAGGAAAGTAATATTCAGGAGGAAGAAGAGCAAAATCAAAGTGAACATGTTTTTCATTTCTGCAATGCTTTAAGTTTGAGAGGTGGTCAAGTGTGAAATAATGTAGAGAAAAACATCAAATGGGCATGTATGTATATACATGTATTGGATTTTATTACTGTTGTTAAGTGGAGGGTACTCCCTGTTTACTTTGCAAGTAGGACTATTTCCCTGGAGGAATCTGGGACACTCTCTACCCTGGGGCTCTGCAGCTGAGGTCCTCAGTCCAGGTGATAAACACAAGTTGGAAAAATATGTTTGGAAATCAGCTCAGTCTCAGGTGCCATGATGTCACTTTGATCCATGGACACTCAAACCCCTGAGAGGAACACTTTTCGGACAGATTCAGTCTGATGTCAACAACCTGTTTATACAAACACCATTTGAAATGATGTAAGTGAATTGTATGAGAAGTGCCAAAGTAAGATGTGAAATTTAGGAAGAGCCCAGGCCTGTCAGAGACCATATGTATACATGGGATATTCACAGTCCAAGGTAGGGAGAGGCAGCCTCACATATACACCATCCAACCAGCCACACAGCATGTACTATGTGGCTTGAGCACTACTTTTCACCATTCCCATGTACTGAATACCCATCTAAGAACTGTGCTTCCCATTTTGTAGAAAACCATTAGTCATTACACCACCAGAAATTCTACAAATCATGTGAACTCCACAAATACCCAGTCAGACCCCAGGTCCAATGTAGAAAATAAGCAGAGTATGTGAATTCTAAAGAATGACCTGACACCCTGTTCTTCAGTTTCCATGGATCAACATCTTCATCATTTATTCACATATATCATTGGTTTCTTCTAGTGCTTATGCTTATTATAGAACCTGATAGTCACTGGGAATCAGCTCTAGATTCTAGATCAACCTTCTAATACACAGAATTGTTTTGTTATTGCTATTCTAATCTATACATTGTCAGAAGAGAAGTGTACAAAGAAGTGTGGTCAGTAACTCTCCTTGTGTTAAGACAGACTGCAGATAATTTGGCACACATGTAGGGCAGGTCTGGGGGGAAGAGTGGTGGTTGATCTCAGCAGCTGGTATGAAGGAAACAGGTTTGTTCCATATCTGGTGTGAGTTTCTAAAACTAGTACTTGCCAACTGCACAAGTTTGAGTACTGTGATGAACTTACCTATAGAGTTGTTAGAGTCCAGGACAGAGCTACTCACTAGGAAGAAACAGACAGAATAAAGGAGATTGATCACCTTTCAAAATTATCTCTAAAGACAATCCAGTTCTTAATGTTGGGAATGCATCTTGGTGTTAGTATTCCTTTAAATATGTAATGGAGGCAGCATCTGAGATGCTTAGTATCATGACTGTATCTTCAAACATATATAATCTTGTTTTCAGCTCAAATATACTCCTCATGATTCTTTTATCTCTACAGAAGCACTTACTTTTCTGTATTCCAGATCCCACATGTTAGAAGTATTTTCTCTCTTATGGGAGTGATTTTACAGTTTTCCTTATGTTTAGGTGATCTGCCAAAGTTTGCTGCAGCATTTCAGAGTTTTATAACTAATGTTGCACTCTTTGCTCCATCTTGAATTGATTTCCATACAGGCTGAGTCATAAGGACCTATTTTTATTATTCTTTTTTTATAATTATATTAATTGTATATGTATAGGAGTGTTTCCTGTTTAAATGCACCACAAAAGTGCAGTTCCCATGGAGTAAAAACAATGTAATAGATTCCCTGAAACTGAAGTTAAGGTGGTTGTCAGCTGCCATGTGAGTGCTAAAAACAAACTCCAGTCCTCTGCAAGAGTTGTAAGGACAGTCGCTCTTAACTACTGAGCCATTTCTTCCACCCTTCTGGGTTCATTCTTTTAAAAGCCACTATCCCATTTTCTCAACATCAGTTTTGAAGAGACTGGCTTTCCCAGAGGTTTTTTTTCACCTTTGTTGGAAATTAAGTGCCTTGGGGCTAGAGAGATAGTTCAGTGCTTAAAAGTACTAGCTCATAATGCAGAGGACCTGGGAATGGTTTCCAGTCATACAGGGCGGCTAACATCCATTCATTCCTACAGTTTCTGGGAATGAGATTGCTTCTTCTGGCCTCCATGGGCATGGCATGGTATAAGTGTACTTACATACATGCAGGCAAAACCCTCACACACATAAAGAAATTAAGTGGCTATCACAGTGTGGGTCTATTTCTTTATCCTCTATTCTTTATCTACAATTCTTTTGTACCAACATCATGTTTGCTTTGCTGTATTATAATGTAAGATCAGATATTATGATATCTCCAGCTTCCTTTTACTCCTTAGTATTACTTTAGCTATTCAAGGTGTTTTGTTCTTGCATATGAATTTTAGGATATTTTGCCACGCACCGACCCAGCAGTTTAGTAAGGTCATGCTTTACCGAGTGAATGGAATGAAGCACAAGTCTGAAGAGACAAGGAAAGAGAAGCACAACCATGAGAAAAAGGAAAAGAACAACTCCTATAAAAATAAAATATTGGGTCTAGTCTAGAGGATTTAGGGCCTTAATTTCTAATTTTAGTCTGCTGGCTAGAGATTTTAATTTATCATCATCCAAATGAGCCTTGTTTAGGGCAGCAATATCCTTTTGTAGACTGTCTAGATTGTGAGTTATATCAGTGTCTTTACAGACCACTTGTAGATGATATTTTACCTTATTTCATTGTTTTGAAGCATTATAAGGAAGTGGTGTAACACAGATATACTGAAAGGCAGCATGGCACTGGGTAGTTGGTGGTGGTAAATTTCTGAGATAAGCAAGGTGCAGTGATAAATTCCTGAGATAAGTAAGCTGGCTCATAAAATCCTGAGATAAGCAAGTTAGTAATGTTTTGTGAGCATGTATGTCTGACAGCTTTAGCTTCTGGCATCTCCTTCCTTCTTTTATACAAAAAGAAGGGGAGTCACACTTGTAATGGTGGGCTTTAATCAATTGGGCTGTAAACTTTATTTTTACACTAAGGCCAATTAATATCCAAAAATCCCAACCATGAAGTAAGCTGATTGTCAAGTATAAGCAGTGAATGTGAGTAGTATTCATGTAAAACCGATTCGTAAGTATTTATGTTCATATTTTGAACAACCCAAAGTTCCCATGTTCCAACTGGAGAAACTTGTATGCACAATCATGTTGATCAAATAGGAGTCCAGTCCATATTGTTGTAGTCTCACGACTCACCCCAATCTCTCCACAGCCCTTGCATTCTACCATGCCTCCTCTTCCGCAAGTTGTTCATTAGGCTTTGTGAGAGGGGCACAGGTGGGTAAGAAGCAGAGCAGTCTGTTTTCTCTGGAGAAGTCACTTTGGAATCTAGTCTGTTCAGGTTGTTTTTATTCATGGATTGACAGTTTATCCAGGGTAACTTTTTAATCCTACTAACAAAGCATAAGTAAATGTACAGGCATTTAAAAATATTATTATGGCAAGCTAAGCTGTGAGCATAGACAGAGATGCTTGAATGGTATGTTAATCCACAAACTGTGGTTTCTCTATAAAAGATGACAAGTTCTTACTGTGGCTTATATCATCTCCTAACCACTAGAGGACATAAGCTGTATCTCCAGGCAGTTGAGGTGTAGCTGATACTGACAAAGGAGATTGCTTGACTCAAGGAGACCAATATTTTGCTTTATCGCATTAGTGGCCTTTGGTAACGCTCTCTGGCATTTCAGAGGCCAACTGTATATTAGCAAGTGAGGTCTCAAAATATTTTTTATGTTTACACCAGGTCTTTGACAACAGGGACTTACCACCTTTCTCCTTGTAGATATCTCATTTTTATAGGCAAAAGGCCTTTATAATTTGGGGGGCTTGGATCCCCCAGCGAACATCTCTTTGGCAGAATAATCCATTGTTGACATCAGAGCTCTCCTGTATTAACATACTTTGTTCAGTTGTACAGTTTATAAATTAATATTGTATTTGGCTCCAAATAGAGAATTATCCTTTCACAGTTCTCATGCCTATCAATCAATTAAAGAAGGTAGTTATATCTGTTTTATAAGAAGGTACCACTATAGCAGTTGGCTCTAATTTACATTTTCGGAATGACTTCATTACCATCATATTTTTCTTTTTCCTATAAAGGTGAGAGGTAGGAATGTTTCTCAGCATCTGGAAGGTAAACTTCATCAAAGCCCACTACAAACAGTTATCCCACATAGAATTTAGAGAGATGTTCAGTATCTGTGACTCGGGCAATCTGAGATTTCTTTTTCTTTAATGTACAGATGGGTCAGCCTCTCTGCTGGCATTTCCCAGTCCATCCTGCACATCCAAAGATTGTGTGCTTTCAGGCATTTAGGTTAGTTTCAAGACCTCAAAATTAAAAATTTATCAAAAGGTTTGGAATACAGAAGGAATATTATACCACCTCCCTCTTTTTTGATTGTTGTAGTACAAATACCCATAAAGAGGAACCAAGGTGTAAGTTTTTATCAAATTTATCTAAACTGTTTATCATTGACTGTATGTTTATTGGGGAAGTGAACTCAAACTTGATTTCTTTAAATTATCTTACAAGTAAAGGAAAAGTATTACAAGGTGATACTGTATAACACAGAAAAATACCGAGACCATTTGTGTGCCTTAACCCCAAAGCCATTGTTGGAAATTCAGTACAGATTACAAATAAAATAATTAACATTCTATATTTTCAATTAGTTCAAATGTATTACCATTTTAAACTGTAAACCTTACAATGTGGATTTTAATAGCTGTCTTTCTCTAAGCTCTTGGCCTTTTCCAGGCCTGGCATGAAAACCTGCTTTAAAGATTTTTTTAATATCTAGCTCTTAATAATTTTTTTTAGTTTTTATGTCCATAAGTTAATTAAAGACTGGCTAGATATGTCCCATGAGAAGTTGTTACCAACATTACCATCTTGAATAATTTTTTATATACCTTTTATTTTTTATTACCAAATACCCAAAAACTTATTAACACTTTAATACAATGAAAACCTGGTTGCATCATTGTTTTAGATGTTGAAAGAGTGTAACCAGTGTAGATCCATTATTTTAAATTTTTAATAGGTAACCCATAACCTTTGTTGAAATTATGTTTTGGCTGTTTAATATAAATTTGCATCTTGAGAAGGAAGGGCCAGTTCCAACTCAGAGGCAATGTTTTTATTGTTATCATGGCTATTAACATAATATACTTAGAACACAAAAGGTACACTCATCCATACACATGTGTGCACGCACATACATACATACACACATACATACATAAGAAAGATTTGTTAGGTTGACCTGTAAGAGAAGAAAGCTATATTAAAGTGGACAGGCTAAAGTTGTTTGTAGTCTTGGAATGATCCATCTTGTCTTGCTATTAAGGACTTTGGAAGAATAAAAATTATTCATAATCACAACAACTATAACCATTATCAATTATTATTATCAATAATTACTATTAACCATTATTAGTCACAACAATCATTAATAATAATTATTAATAATTGTCAATAATAATAGCCAACAATGAACAATTTACCATTTGACTGAATTTCTATCAATTGTTATTAATAATTATATCCACTAAATAACTGTAACCATCAAGAACAATTACTAATAATAATTAACAACAATCTATCAAGCTCACCAGAATTGGTTTCATTCGGACTGTTCTCATGTCGTCCCCAGAAATGAAACCTAATTTTTCTTAAAAATGTTAAAAGTAACATGTGTCAAGTATAACAAATATATAGCAGAGTTATAGAAGCTAAAGTACCAACAGGAAGTCAGAATAAACATACAAGAAATTAAAGACTAGATCTGAAACACATCCAAGGAAAACAAAAGGTATGTTTTACTTTAAGTGTAAGATAGAATCTATAAATCTATAAAAGTGATACACAAGGTTTTAGAACTTAGTTTTGGTGATGGCAATTTATAAAAGTTGTACTGAACAGAGGCACAGACATACATTGTTACCATATACAGACATACACACATTGGATAAAACACCATATTCTGTCCATCAATGGTCTGATACATTTTTAATATGCTATTACAGAGCTGTTAACAGTATCATCCACATAGATGTGCAATTTATCCATACATTTATGTAAGAGATTTTTTTCCTAGTGTTTGTATTGAATATACTCACATATCTTGTTGTAAAACAGCTTGAAAGGAAACTGAAGTTAGAATACCTGCAACTTTAAAACAGTTTAATTTGGAGATCAAATCCAGTCTTAACAGATAACAAATAAAACCTTTAGATAACCAGTTTATAAATTTTTTGTAGAAACTTAGGAACCCGGGTCAAATTAGGCCTTTGAAAATGTTTAAGAGGCATGCCAAAAGTAAAGTTAATTTATGTGCACAATACAGAATGAAAAAACTTTGAAGTGGTCACTTTTAACAGAAACCAACACAGAAGAACACACATGACACAAATCTCAGACACATGAGAGAACAGTTAACACACAGAGAGCTTGCACAAACATATGACTTAATATAATCAGAGATTTCTTTTTTTCTTTTTTAAATGTTATACAATAACTTGATGTCAAGGTACAGAAAGTTTTCAGTTTTTTGGTCTACTGCACACCTTGGCTGTGCAGGATTGTGGAACTATTTTGTATTGTTACATTTACACACAATCATTTAGAGTTTAAGACATTTTTTAGTTAACTCCATTAAAACACTTTTGTACTCAAAGCCACCAAATGTTGGATTGATTCACTAAATGTCTGTTCCACCTTAACTAAAAGTTATGTTAAGGAGGGTCATCTGCCTGGCATCTTACTATGATGGATTTTGTATTTCTAGGGGAGTGGAGCAGTAGCAGCTCTAGCTGCTTGGATCTTGCAGCATGGGCCCTTTGTGTGCATGCTTGCCTGCACAGGAGAGAGGGGAGTCTCTTCCAAGCTTTAAGGGCAGTGTTTTGAATTTGTGTGTGTAGTTTAGAAGAAAATTTTGTCTGCTTTTGACTTGTGTCATGAATTAGAATTTTTTTAAGTCAGATTGAGTGTTGAGCACTGGAGCGCAAAAAGGGGAAGCTGCTTTATAGGGCAGAGGAAATGGATCTCTTCGCGACTGACAGGCGGTGCCTGGGGTGTTTGGTTTGGGGCAATTGGGATTTGGAGCCCAGAGCGAGTGCTGTGCTCATAGCAAGCGCTGCTGTGCAGCCAAAGTGGCATGCGGGGGGAGGGGGGTTTGTCCAAGGCATGGTTGCCGGGGCGTGCTCTTTTAGATCTGGCATGGAATGAAGGCAAAAAATTTCTTTAAGGTTCTTTTTCTTAACTTTAATTCCTCACATCCTGAGTGAATCCCTAAGATCCCTTAAAAATAAATCATTTGTCTAATGTCTGTCCAGTTCCTTCCTTCTCGAGGAAGCTCTTTGTATATGTCCTGTTTTTCCACATTTAAAACATGTGGGATTGGAGGACCACACTTACTCGCATGTAACTGGTCAGAATTTACCGATGGGACCGTGGCTCCCTGGCGAGAACCTACCCGTTACCTTAGAAAAAATAGAAGAGAGAGAAAAGAGATTACCTGTCCAAGCATCCCTGTTCAGAGTGCCACCTGCTGCGGACTGACCCAGCCCGGGGTCCCTCAGACCGTGGGAATCAGGGTCTTGGTAGGAGGGCACAGGTTCAGAGAAAGACAGAGAGACACGACACCAGAGTGGTTTTGAATCTGCTGCGTTTTACTAAGAGCATGCTACTGATTATATAGTACAGAGCAGGGTAAACAGGTCAGGATTGGCACGTCTCCAGGAACAATAAGCCCATTGCTAAGGAATTCACACCTGAGTTTCCAAGGACAACAAGCTGATTAAATTTACAAATCAATCAGAAGCACTTATACATAGTATATTGCTCATGCTGTCTTGGCAGGGGAGATAAGAAACAAGCAGTGGTCATAAAACCACAAACCATGAATAGTTTATTTGTGAGAGTGATGTGAGACATTGTTTTTCTTTGAAGATTCAATTTGGTTTCTTTCCGTCCTTCCAAGGCCATTTGTTATCTTTAGGATGCAATTCGAGCCATGGCCTGGGAGAGTTTTTTGGTTGGTTTTGTTTTTTCTTTATTATATTTTCCTAAAGAAGGAGTCCACCATCTACCTCTAATTAAGTAATGTTTTCTACCATGTATGACTGTAACTGGAATTCCTATTTTACTAATTTTGTCAGGTGTAGTCCCTTGTTCTGGAACTGAAGTCGTGCTGTACTCAGGAAAAGAATCAAAAGACAATATGCAAAGCCCAATACCCAGAAAGCGTAACATCTTTAGAGCGCGTCCGTGCTGTACTCAGGAAAAGAATCAAAAGACAATATGAAAAGCCCAATACCCAGAAAGCATAACAACTTTAGAGCGCGTCGTGATCTTGGAAGCTAAAGCTGAGCACTCTGCCAGGGACCTCCAGGGAGCTTAGCCTCAGAGGACATGTATCTCCCATCTGTTATTATGACTTTCGTCATT
Organism: Rhizomys pruinosus; assembly: GCA_009823505.1. Taxonomy (NCBI): domain Eukaryota; kingdom Metazoa; phylum Chordata; class Mammalia; order Rodentia; family Spalacidae; genus Rhizomys; species Rhizomys pruinosus. The sequence goes on from VZQC01004543.1 coordinate 2,914,071, forward strand.
GCTCACACAGACGACACTGGAGTTGGTGTGGCAATATTTTTTCCTAGTTCTGATAAAAATGTCATGGGACCAGGCAAGGTGGCATGCACCTTAATTTCCAACACTCAGGGTAGAGTCAGGTGGACCTCCATGAGTTCTAGGTCATCCTGAACTACATAGTGTGTACCAGGCCAGCTGGAGCTACAGGGAGACACTGTCTCAAAAATACAAAAAACAAAATCAGGGGAATTGTGGAAATTTCATTTAATCCAAAGTTTGCTTCTGATATTATAGTCGTTTTCACACTATTAATTCTGCTACTTATTTATAGGAATTTTACAACCATGGAATTCCTTGTAATTCTTCACATTGACTAACAACTTGACAGAAACCAAGCAAACAAGCTTCTGGAAATGTCTGTGAAGGAGTTTTAATTACATTAATGGAGGTGAAAGATGCACCCTAAATGTGGTTGGTGGCACGTTTTCCTAAGCTGAAGCTTTAACTACATAAAAAGGAGAAATCCTAGCCATGGGCATTCTTCTTTTTGTCTCATGATCACACGAAGAATGAGACCAGCTCTCTCCTGATGCTCTGGGCAAGATGTTCCCCAGGATGGACTGCATGCTCAGGTACAGGGGCCAAAATACCTAATTATTTAAGCTGTTCTTTCTTGAAGCAATTTGAAATTAACAAACTTGATTTTAAGGGAAATCCAATTTTTCCATATTTAATATAATTGTGAAAACAGGTTTCTCATATTCAATCTTTATTACATTGTGACAAGGTCCTATTTCCCCAACAGAACAAGAAAACACACATGACACCCAGAAGTTAAAAACCTCAATGGCAGGACAGATGTGGTAGCACCAATGCATATCTCTTTATACAGCAGCATAGCCTAGTTGATATGGAATATTGAGCAGATATTTTGATGTATTTTAACAGATCTGGTCTTCCATGGAAAGAACTAAAGTCCACAACAAAGAAACAAGAATATGAAAAAAATAGTGAAATGAAGATGTCCAATAACAAGAAATTTGAGAAGGAATACGAGGAGACTTTTATACTCACAATAGCCTCCAAAAAAATAAGTTATCTAGGAACAAACATGATGAAATACACCAAAATTCTCTACAAATAAAAATTTAAACCTCTTAATAAAGAGACTGAGGAAGATATTAGAAGATGGAAAACCCAAATATAATGCTAAAGTCTCCTTAAGCTATGCACTTAAGCAATATATATTAATACAGGAGCTCTGACATCAACAATGGATTATTCTGCCAAGGAGATGTTGGCCAGAGGATCCAAGCCCCCACAAAAGGTAAAGGCTCCTTGCCTCCAAACTGGGATATCTGCAGGAAGAGAAGCGAGAAGGCCCTGCTGTTGAATACCTGATATAAACATGGGAAAGATATATGGAGACCACACCTGCAAGTATACAGATGGTCTCTGGAATGCCAGACAGTGTTACCAAAGGCCACTAAAGCAAATATAGGTCTCCTTGAGTCAAGCAAGACTCCTCTGTCAGCACCAGCTACACCTCATCTGCCTGGAAAAGCTGTGCAGCAGTGGCAGCCATATGTCTGTATATCCCAAATCTAATTGGCTATTAGCTCTCTCCTTGGAGGAATAACCCAGGATGTATAGAAGCGTAGCTTCTTTTTAGCTGAGCTTTACAGAGACCTTCTATAGACGCCGCATCATCACTCTAATACCAGAACCCATTCTCTGCAATTAAGCTTCCCTGTCCGGTTGAAACTGTTACTTTTAAAAGGGTAGTACCTTCTAGGGTACATTTCTAATTATATTGTACAACAATCTCTCATCCGTCAAATGATCGCCCCAAAACTAGCCCCTAATGCCAAAATTTTCCTTAAAATCTTCGATACTGGATTAAAAAATTTATCCATACAGACCCCATCACGCATATCATCCACCAGATCTCAAAAATATGTGCGTTTCATAGACCCGTCAGGTATAGACAACCCCGGAGGTTTTCCCACATTATGAAAATACAAGAAANAAGTTACTGCTCTCTCCACCCACCGTGGACCCCCGAGCCACGTATACCCAACTGACACAACGTCCCCCCTCTCTTTTTCCTTCACACACTACAATCCCTCCCCCCCCCCAATCATACTCTATATATTATGCGCCAGGATCCTCTACAAAACCCCCCACGAATAACCCCACCCGCACATCCCCCCCGGACCCTCCCCGAAGACCACCCCACCCCGAGACCCCCACTGACGCCCTACTTTGCACACATTGGTGCTCTAACCTACGCCTTCCCAGGCACGTTTTTAAGACCCGCCCCCGCCTCCTGTCCTGTCTACCTTATTCCCTTTTTTTTTTCTCTTCTTTTTTTTCCCCCCTTTTCTCTTTACAGCCAGTGCCCCCCCGGCGACTATGGTGCCTAGGCTTCAACCGTTTTATTTTTCTTTTCCCCGTTCCCCTCACTTCCCTCTGTCCCCCCCCCCCGCCACGCGCCCCCCCCCCCCCCCCCCGCCCACTTGCCCACTCCTGCCACCCACTCCTTTCCTCCCAGCTCCCCGACCGTGCACTATTCGCACCCCCCCCACGTCCCCCCCCCTGCCCTGCGCCCCCCCCCCCCCCCCTGTACTACTATCGGACCACTTGTCGTTCCGACAAAAGCCCACATGCACCCAATAATGCACCCTAACTGCTGATGCCTGGGACATTTTGTGACAAATGTGACAAATCAAGCAAACCATGATACAACGGAAAGAAGCAGACAGCAGCCAGAAAACCAGTTTTATTCTTACATGACCTTATGAATTTGCCAATTATATATGTGCTCTTAGCGGGCTTAGCAATAAACTGTAGGTAAATTGTTCTTGACAATACTAGACTCAGGATATCGATCAACTTATGGGGTCCCCGGAACATTGCCTCCTCCAACTTCCCATACAGAATTCTGTGCATTATAGACGATAGATTCGCTTCCATAAACTAGGCCCCGGCCGCGTGACTTCAGGGATCTGGAGGAAAGAAGCTGTTCATATGCACCTACTGTAAATGGAACTGCTTCTCTTCTTCAACCTCAAGTGTGACTTTGCTGCACTTTACGCAGGTTTGAGACAAATATTCAGTTCTGTAGAAAGTGGAGACAGAAACTTTTGGTCATCAGCCCCTCCAGCCTTTACATAACAGTGAGAATGTGGAATTTGGTGGAGTTTCCTTGTCTTTGTTTTCTGGCTGTGTAAGACTTCTATGGACTGGATAGAGGCCGTATTCTTTCCCCACTTCGGTTCACATAAGTGGCATGTGCATACTAATGGGTGAGCATTACCTAATACTCAGCTCTTTCTAAATTGTCATTTCATCCGTGTAGATCTTGTGTAGTGACAATCAATGAAACATTTTCTTGTGTATAACACAGCATATATTTTCCTTATGATAACAATGTCATTATTTTTCTTCAGATTTAGATCACAAATCATGTAAAATGCCTTTTTTATACTGTGGGTGGTGATTGAGTTTGTCTTTTTTTCTGATACACCCGCAAGTTTTTGTTTTTTGGAAATGTGCTGATGCTTTGACTCCTTTTTCTCTCCCACTTCACTGCTTCTTCTAGACTGCACCACCTCATCCTTTGTGATGTCTTCTCAGAGACAGGTGCTCATAATTCCATGTTCAACAGGAACATCCTGATGATTTAGGATATCTCCTGGAAAGTTACTGCCTGTGTCAACAACATTCTTCATACACGGCCGTGTTATTTGACTCAGGTTGGTGTCATACTGCAGATCCTGAGCTTCGGCCTTCCCAACAGGGGAAAGCCTGAGCTTCAGCCTTCCAAACAGGGCAGAGCTGAAGCTCTGCATCACAAAGGTATCTACAAAAAGATTTAGCTTTTTATTCTGAGCACCGGAACTAGTGCCAGTATTAATTTAGAGGAAAAATGTTGATAGATATGGGAATGGAAATACAGAGATTGGGCCAATGGGAATACATTCCGTCACCAAACTTAATGGGAATTCTTGGAAACTTCTCCCTTCTTTCTTATTATTATTATTTTCCAAACATAAACATACATGGAGGAACAGAGATGTAATTCTCACTCACCTGCTCATAGCCAACTCCTTGTACATTCTTTGTAGGCGGTTGCCAGACGGTAGCTGCATCAAAAATTTTAAGAGACTGAGAAAAAGATGCAGGATATGTATTGCAGAATGCATGAATTGGGGGTGGGGGTGGGTTGGTTGGGGTGGGGGGAAGGGGGGAATGGGTCTAGACATTATTGGAAATTTTGTATTAAAATACACCAACTTCTTCAATAAAAAAAATTGGCTTCAAAAGAGTGATTCATGAATTGTCAGTTAATTTTTACAGTCATATAATTAACTCCTAATTGTATTATCAAAATACAGCTGTCAGTAAAACTATTTCAGTGAGAACATTTGATTCTAGTGATGTGATGAATGTCACTGTCCTCTGCTTTGTATCTGGAAACATGTGTCTTTGTAGACAGATGCTCATGATTATGAGAAGGGAAATCTCCAGGTGTCAAGACATGGGAATGGCCCACATGTGTCAGACTGTAAATATAATTTTGCTTGTGTTTCTCTTTCTTAAAATCAAACATCCCTTCACTACACAGATCTCAGGTTAGAGACAAATACATAGGTCTCAAGAATGTGGAGACAGACAAAATTTTTTTTCCATCAAATATCCGAGATTAAGTACTAGTAGAACTGTAGAAATTTTTTGAATTTTTCCATCTTTTTTTGTATCTTGTGTAAGAGTGCTGTGCATTGAACAATGTCTCTCTCATGACCCTAACCCAGATATGCATCCATGTGTATATTTTTATGAGAATTGATGCTTCATTTGATCTTCTAACTAGTCTTTTCGTGAGTATGGATCATGTGTTCAGATATTTGAACTTTTAACATGTTCTTTTGAAATATTATAGCCCTATCATTATTATGATGAAATGTTCACAATTTGTCTTGTAATGTAGATAAAAAATCTATTCAAATCTGTTTTCATACTGCTGATGTTGGCTGTATTGGTCATTTGTTCTTGTGCAGCAAATATCAGTTCATTCTGTCAATGTGGTGTGTTGTTTTGCCTGCATCTTGTCTCCACCTCAATGCTTCTCCAAAAGCAGCTCTGTGATGCTTTTTCAATGAGAAGTTCTCAGAATCAAATTTTCAAAAGACCATCTTGAGGCTTTAGGATATCACATTAAACAGCTTTGTTATTGCCCAACCCCCACGTTTCTTTAACATTAGATCCCATTTTTTTTTTTTTTGTCTTTTCGAGGACAAGGGGGTCTCCCTTGACGTCTCCAAGCTTTTCCTAGAACTCACCTGTAGACCAGGCTGCCTTGAACTCCAACGATCCGCCTGCCTCTGCCTCCCGAGTGCTTTAGGATAAAAGGCGTGCAACCACACCCGGCTGATGATGCAATTTTAAAGGATCACTTCACACTGAGGACCTCAAATTATCCTGCTTTCAGCCTCCCAAGAAGATTTCAGAGCTGCAGGTGTGCAGTGTACTGGTGTCTGCAAAAATTTTTATGTGTTATTTTGATCAGAGGAATGATGGTGCTATAATTTAAAGGAAAATGTAGTGAATTTCAGAACAGAACACAGAGATTTGGCCATGGCAACCCCATTCTTGTCACAGGTGATAATCAGAACTCTGGGAAACTTCTCCCTCTTTCCTACTATATAGAACTTTCCAAACATAAACATGCATGGAGAGCCACAGATTTGTCACACACTTGGTCATAGCCAACTTCTTGATCATTCTCTTTAAAGGAGTACCCTAGACAGTGGCACCTTTTGGATTCAAGCAGTACTTCAATGACTTGGTATGTAAAGTGTTTGTGTATGTTGACAGTGTTGGCAGGAGTGTGCCCATTGGCACCACCTGTCATATGAGTGTCTTCCAGACCATCACCATCAGCCCCAGGGACTTAGGTAGCTTGGTTGAAATAATATTTAAAGCCAAAAATCCAAAATATGTGGGCCACTCAATTTCAGTCTGATGGATCACATACATGGTGTACATTTGATTTTCACTTTACATAAGTATACTGAAATTTACAGGAAAAAACAGTCAGGAAAGGAATTTGGATTCCCACCATTTGCCGGCATTAGTCCACATTCATAGAGTCATTGTGTATAGTATTACTGGTGTTTCCTAAAGTCCTGTTTTCTGTGCTCGTGCTGGATAGCTTTAGTGCAATTTGACATACCTGGGTTGAGGGAAGCCTCAATTAGGGAATTGGCTCATCGACCAGCCTGTGGCCACACTTTTGGAGTATTGTCTTGGACTTGTCTAACAATATGGGAGGTTCCAGCCCACTATGGTTTTCTCTGTGCAACTTGTCGGCTATGTTTCATTGACCCTAGGTTTTGGGGTGCTTTTTATCATATCACCTTCCAAAAATCAATATGCCAATTTACAGCAGAAAAAGAACTATTTATGCTTGGCACACCTCAACACAAGTATATAAGAAATTATTCCCATGGTCAAATGTACAGCGTACTGAACTGGTATGATCAGAGATGTCCCATTTCATCATATGATTTACATGGTTCTGATCCCTCCCTTTTATCCAGCTGATCTTACAAACAAGATCTGAATACGGGAACCCTCATCTAGGCTCTCTATCAAGCTCTCATGGCAGTCCCCATGCTTTGAACTTTTCAAAACACCTTGAGAATATTACTATCTTACAGAAAGAAATACTGTAAATTTGGCCTCTGCTACTTACACCACCTAATTTTGGTCCAGAACCAGCTTGGCTACTTCATGATATAGGTCTCAAGTATGCAGTGTCTATAGGAGTATGGTAGGATCATCAAGTTCTGAAGGGTAAATTAGAGCACTGACAATATTCTATAATGGTTGGGGATATGAAATATTCATTCACCAACAAATTCCAATGAAACAATCCATTCTCACAAGTGTGATGTTCATTTGCTAGAGCATGTTGTCTAGTATGGGATTCTTTTTAAAATAAAATATTTTGTATTTGTATTTTGTTGTTTTCATTACATCTTCCTCCGTCCCTACCTAATTAGGCACAACTCCTTTTCCATGGACCCACCCACCCCACCCCCGTTCATGTATTCTTGCCCACATGTCTTTCATCTTTTTTTCAGTCTTTTTTAAAGTTTTTTCTCTGCAGATGTTTATTATTAGCAAAAGTTAACTGTTTCAGTCAGTCTTTGATCCATTCATTTTGTACTTATTTGTATTACTGCAAAGTATGCCTATGTATACCATATATCTATATAATATATATATATATATATATATCTACCAAAATTATAACCTCTGAAAAAAACTGTTGTGGTTAATTCCAAATTGTTTAAGTGTTCACATTTTCCCTTCAATTTTATTCTACTCAGATATATGAATATATACCCTCCACAACATATAACAAAATTACACAGTCTTAAAATAAATGGTCAGTTAATTCTAGGGCCCATTAAGGGATTTACATTCTAAACAAGTATAAGTTGCCTTAAGATTAAATAAGAAATATGACATAACTTCACTCAGTTTGGCCTTTCAACTAGGGATTTGGTGCTTAGCACCCACAAATGAGGATACTATTGTCATTTTTTTCTGGGACCATGTTACTTCACTTAGCATAAAATGCTCACGTTCTATTCCATTCTACCTCCACAGCTTCAATATGTCATCTTTCTTTTTACAGTGCATACAATTCCGTTGTGTAGATTGTACCAAATTTTCTCTATCCACCAATCAGTTTGAGGACACTTGGGTTGCTTCCAGCTCTTTCACTATTGTGAAAAGCTGCAGTACAACATAGATGTGCATGTATCTTTGCAGTAGCGTGAGTCTTGTGGGTACATTACCAGGAGTGGTATGGGATGGGTCATGGTCGGTAGCTCATTTCAGTTCTTGAGGGTTTCTCCAAACTGCTTTTCCATAGGGGTTGAAGGAGTGTTTCCCACCAGGAGTGGGATGAGTGCTCCCCTTTCCCCACAATCTTGCCAGAATTGGTTTTATCCTTTGTTTCTGGATCATAGTAGTCTACTGAGTTAGTTAGAGAAACATTACAGGTGGTTTTAATTTCTGATTTGCTTAATTATTAGACATGATGAAACTTTTTAAGATGTTTCTCAGTCATCTTTTAATTCTTTATTTGTGCTTGTCTCTGTTTAGCTCTTACTCCATCTTTTGCACAGTTTCATTTGTTTTCTTCCTCCTTTGTTTTTTGAGTAGCTTATTTATTCTGAATGTTAATGCTTAGTCAGATGTATCACTGTTGAATGTTTTCTCTAGTTTGTGGGTTTTCCCTTCTTTTTAAAATTGTTTATTTTGCTGTACACCTAAGCTCTTGAGTTCAATAAGTTCCCCACTTGTCAATTGATGACCATATTATTTGCACAGCTGCTGTCTCATTTAGAAAATCTTTTTCACAAAAGAAAAGCACGTCACATACAAAGGGAAACCCCTCAGCATTACAAACTGAACATCTTCGCACCACCCATGAGAGCAAGATGAACATGGAGCATAGCATTCCCTGTGTTAAGGGGCTATGGATGCCAACCCAAGTTACTCTTCCCAGGAAAATTGTCAATTACAGTTGAAGGAGAGAGAAGACTCTTCCAAGACATAAACAAGCTGATAAGAATTACATGTCCGGAAAACCAAAAAAATCTCTCTCTTCAGAGAATACTTGAAACAATTCAAAGGGCAGAAGAGCGGAGCAAAAATCCTCACGAGCACCTAGGAAAAGAAACTTATAAAAATATAAAACATAGGAGTAGACTCAGAGACTAAACGTCCCAAATGGATAATAAGGTAAAAGGAACACATTCCATCTTTCAATTATGACCTGAATGTTAATGGGCTGAACTCCCCAATGAAAAGGCATCGACTGGGAGAATGGATAGAACACAAACATCCATCTATATGCTATCGCAAGGAAAACACATCTCAATTTCAAGGACAGACACCACTTAAGGTGAAGGGATGGAAAAAAATGGTACCATTCCAAGCAAATGGTACTCAAAAAGAACAGCAGATGTCGCTATCCTATTATCAGACAAAATAGAACTTCAAAGCAAAAGGAAATCAAAAGAGGCCAAAGAAGGCCCATTATATTCTTCATTAAATGAACACTCAAGATGAAGATCTCACATCGATGAATATATATTCACCAAATGCCAGCACACCAAACATTGTAAACAAACCTTTTCAGGATTTCAAGGCTCAGATTTACCCCACCACACTAATAGTAGGGTATTTCAATACCCCATTAAGTCCGTTAGACAGGTCAACAGGACAAAAGATCCTACATAGAGAGGACATCTGTAAACTGAATGCTACCCAATTACACCAAATGGAACCCTCACAGACATCTATCGAATATTCCACTCAAACACCAGAGGAATACACTTTCCTACTCAGCACCCCATTGGACACATTCTCCGAAATAGATCATATACTGTGACACACGGAAAACTCAACAAATACAAAAATTATGAAATACTCTCATGCATTCTATCAGACCCACAGTGCAATAAACAACTCAATATCAACACCAGAATAATATATTCTACAACCTTACAAGGAACACATAGAGTCTTAAACAACACATTCCTTGAATAATGAATGGGTCAAAGGAAAGAAATACAGACAGAAATAAAAACAATTCCTGGAACTGAATGACAATGAAAAAAAAAAGTAAACAAGACAAAACCTATGGGACAACTTTATAAAAAAGCAGTCCTACGAGGAGAAATTTTCTCAGACCCGTCTACAGTGCCTACCATTCAAAAAAAAAAAAAACAGAAGAGTAAAAAGTAGAATAATAAACACAATCGCACATCAAAAAAAAAAAAAAAAAGGTACCTGATAGAAAAAACACAAATGAACCAAAAAAGAAAAAATACAGGAAAATAACAAAATAGAGCAGAGATCAATGAATTTAGAAAGGAAAGAAAACCGATTACAATAAAGTCAAAAGATGGAAATTGGCCAAAGCTGTCGTATCTATTGAGAAGAATTATTAAACAAATTAGAGGGACTTTTTAATCTCTCTGAGCCCAGCTTTTAAACCACAAAGTAATAGAAGGAACAACTCCAAAAAAAATCATATAGAATCCTTGTGATGAAAAAGGGAAACAATCCACACACAGATAATGAGAAAGCATCCAGGCCAATCATATGGGATTACTTTTAAAACCCTATACTCTAGTACAGTTTTGAAAACTAGGAAAATGGATGAATTATCTGAAATCTTGGGAATACACCAAAGCTTTCAAACAAAGAGTGATCGACAGCTTATAAACCTACGCCATAATTTATTGTGACAGAACATTGAAGATGTACTAAGCAGCCTGCCCAACCAAAAAAATGCCCAGGCCCCCAGAATTGGGTTTCACAGCAAGAATTCTCTTCCAAATATTTCAAAAAGAACTTACAACAACCTTAATATTGCAAGTTTGTTTGAGACAAATGGGAGTGGGTAAGTTCTCTCCAGATTATCCTTCTATGAGAGCTCAGCATCACTGCTAATTACAAAAAACCAGGACCAGAGATTAAAACGTAAAAAAGGAGAATAAAATAGAGCGCATCTCCCTACATGAACAGGATGCAAATTCTAAATTAGGATTACTGGCATAATCACATACAGGACCTCACCATTCACAGAACGATCATCACTATGAAATCCAGTTGGATTTCATACACAGAGGATGGCATGGATGGTTTCAACCATTACGAAAATCAATAAATATCATCACAGCACTAAATGGACTGAAAAGACAAAAACCATACACCATCTTGCCTCAATTGACATGGAAAAAGCCTTTGACACAAAAATCCAGCATCCTTCAGCTTAAGACATCCTCGCGCCACGGCGAATTGGACTGTGGAAGATCATACCTAATGTACTCATATAAGCCATATACAGGAAACCCACAGCAATATCATCGTAATATGGGGAACGACACGCAAAGATTCCCTTAAGGGTCGCAACTTGGCAAGGCTGTGCTCCCCTGTCTACCACTCCGTTTCACCAACTAGGTGCTTGAGTCCCTTACTAAGGACCAATAGGTCAAGAAAGCGAAATTATAACCGGAGTGTTCTCGATAGAAGAAAAGAGGAAAGTAAAAGGCTATCCCTGTTTGTCTCAATGATTGGGGGTATTTGGTCTACTTAGCGGGATTGCTAAGAATCTCCACCAGGAACCTCTAGACATGATTAGGAGCTTCAGTATACGTGTCAGGTTATTATCATAAAAGGAAACTAGAAAAGATCAGTAAGCACTTTCTCTACACCAAACAGTAAGGCAGTGAAGAAGGAATACAAGGAGACCTTCCCACTCACAATGCCTCCAAAACCAATAAATACCTAGGAACAAACTAACCAAAGGACAACAAGGACCTCTACAACAATAATTTTAAACCTCTGAAGAAGGAATTGAAGAAGACATCAGGAGAGGGACAAACCCCCCATGCTCAGGATTGGGAAAATAATATAGTAAAAATGTTCCATTTCTACCCTAAACTTGTATACAGATTTAATGCAATCCCAATCAAAATCCCCAAGGAGTTCTTCCCAGGTTTGGAAAAAAAGATCCTCAATTTCATTTGGAAAAACAAAACCCCGAATAGCCAAAAGCAACTCTGGGCGAAAAGACAATACAAGGGGGGATTTTTACCAGACATCAAACTAACTCCAGGCTATATCATAAAAACAGCTTGGTACTGGCACAAAAACAGACCAGTTGACACTGGAACAAAATTGAAGATCCAAACCTGAGCACATACCAATTTCCAGCCATCACATATGTGATAAGGAGGCTAAGAAGACACATTGGAGGAAAGACAGCATTTTCAACAAGTGGTGTTGGCAAAACTGGATCACCACCTGTAGAGAATGAAATTAAACCCCTACCTCTCACCCTGTACAAAAGTCAATTCCAGATGGATCAAATACCTCAACGTGGAATCAAAAACTCTGGAGGTGATAGAAGAGAAACTTTGCAGCAGACTACCAGACGTGATGTAGGAAAAGACTTCTTAAATCAGCAGCAGCTGCAGAATAAGAAATACGGTCGCATTGACAAATGGGACTCATTTAAACTCAAAATCTTCTTGTACATCAATGGAAACAATAAAGGAAGTGAAGAGAAAACCCACAGGGTACAGGTGGATTAGAAGCAAAACAGTCTACTTTCTCTGGAGCTGTTGTCTTGGTCTCTAGTCAATTCTGTTTGTTTTCTTTCATGGGCTGCCAGCTTATCCAGGCATAACCTTTCAATCCTACTAATGAAGCACATGCAATTAGATATATAGGTACTTAAACAGTATAATATATAGCCTTTCAATCCTACAAATGAAGGACACGCAATTAGATATATAGGATTTAAACAGTACTAATTGTTATGGTAGGTTACTTTGGTATAGACACAGATGTTTGGATGGTAATGTCTTCCATGAATTACATTTTCTTCTGTTAAGTATTGAAGGTCTTTGTGCAGCTTATATCGTCTCCTAACCACTAGAGGATGTAAGTTGTGGCATCAGCCATTTGTATCCTTCTAAACAACTTGAATATTAATGGTTGTAAGTCTTTTTGAAATATTTTATAGAATTCTGCTGTGAAACCATCTGGGCCTGGGCATTTTTTTGGTTGGGAGGCTGCTTATTACATCTTCAATTTCTTCACATATTATTGGTCTGTTTAAGCTGTCGATCTCTTCTTGGTTGAGCTTTGGTGATTCCCAAGATTTCCGATATTCATCCATTTCTTCTAGGTTTTCAAACTTACTAGAGTATAGGTTTTTAAAGTAATTCCGTATGATTGCCTGGATCTTTTCATTATCTGTTGTGATATTTACCTTTTCATCACAGATTCTATTGATTTGGAGTTGTTCCTTCTTTCTTTTGGTTAACTGGGCTAGAGGTCTGTCTATCTTGTTTATTTTCTCAAAGAACGAGCTTTTGGATTCATTGATTTTTGTATGGTTTTCTTTCTTTCTATTTCATTGATCTCTGCTCTGATTTTTGTTATTTCTTCTTGTCTGTTGCTTTTAGGGTTCATTTGTTGTTGTCTCTCACGTACTTTTAGCTGGAGTGTTAGATCGTTCACTTGTACTCTTTCTGTTTTTTTTTTTTTAATGTAGGCACTTAGAGCTATAAAATTTCCTCTTAGGACTGCTTTTAAAGTGTCCCATAGGTTTTGCTCCATTGTATTATCATTGTCATTCAGTTCCAGGAATGTTTTTATTTCTTTCTTTATTTCTTCCTTGACCCATTCATTATTCAGGAGAGTGTTGTTTAGACTCTATGTGTTCTTGTAGGTTGTAGGATTTATTCTGGTGTTGATATTGAGTTTTATTGCACTGTGGTCTGAGAGAATGCATGAGATTATTTCAATAATTTTGTATTTGTTGAGTTTTTCCTTGTGTCACAGTATATGATCTATTTTCGAGAATGTTCCATGGGGTGCTGAGTAGAAAGTGTATTCTCTGGTGTTTGAGTGGAATATTCGATAGATGTCTGTGAGGTCCATTTGGTGTATTGTATCATTCAGTTCAGATGTCTCTCTATTTATCTTTTGTCCTGTTGATCTGTCTAAAGGACTTAATGGGGTATTGAAGTACCCTACTATTAGTGTGGTGGGGTAAATCTGAGCCTTGAAATCCTGAAAAGGTTTGTTTACAATGTTTGGTGTGCTGGCATTTGGTGAATATATATTCATGATTGTGAGATCTTCATCATTGATTGTTCCTTTAATGAAGATATAATGGCCTTCTTTGTCTCTTTTGATTTCTTTTGCTTGGAAGTCTATTTTGTCTGATAATAGGATAGCGACATCTGCTTTCTTTTTGGTACCATTTGCTTGGAATATTTTCTTCCATCCCTTCACCTTAAGTTGGTGTCTGTCCTTGAAATTGAGATGTGTTTCTTGCAGATAGCATATAGATGGATTTTGTTTCCTAATCCATTCTCCCAGTCTATGCCTTTCGATTGGGGAGTTCAGCCCATTAACATTTAAGGTCATAATTGAAAGATGGATGTTGCTTCCTTTTACCTTATTATCCATTTGGACGTTTAGTCTCTGATTCTACTCCTATGTTTATATTTTTATTAGTTTCTTTTCCTAGGTGCTTGAGGATAGTTGCTCCTCTCTTCTGCCCTTTGAATTGCTTCAAGCATTTTCTGGAGAGTTGGTTTTCCGGACATGTATTCTATCATCTTGTTTATGTCTTGGAAGATTCTTCTCTCTCCTTCAACTGTAATTGACATTTTTGCTGGGTAAAGTATTCTGGATTGGCATCCATAGTCCTTTAACACTGGGAATGCTTTGCTCCATGTTCTGCTTACTTTCATGGTTTGTGGCGAGATGTCAGTTGTAATTCTGATGGGTTCCCTTTGTATGTGACTTGCTTTTCTTTTGTGAAAAAGATTTTCTAAATGAGACAGCAGCTGTGCAAATAATATGGTCATCAATTGACAAGTGGGAACTTATTTAACTCAAGAGCTTCTGTACAGCAAAATAAACAATTTTAAAAAGAAGGGAAAACCCACAAACTAGGAGAAAACATTCACCAGTGATACATCTGATAGAGCATTAACATCCAAAGTGTATAAGCTACTCAAAAAACAAAGGAGGAAGAAAACAAATGACCTGTGCAAAAGATGGAGTAAAGAGCTGAACAGAGACATCACAAATAAAGAAGTAAAGATGACTGAGAAACATCTTAAAAAGTGTTCATCCACCTTAATGTTTCATCTAACTCAAGTAAGACTAGCTATGATCCAGAAAACAAAGGATACCAAATTCTGGCAAGATTGTGGGGAAAGGGGAGCACTCATCCACTCCTGGTGGGAATACAAACTCCTTCAACCCCTATGGAAAGCAGTGTGGAGAACCCTCAAGAAACTGAAATGAGCCTACCACCTGACCCAGTCATAGCACTCCTGGGTATGTACCCACAAGACTCACGCTATCGCAGAGATACATGCACATCTAGGGTTTACTGCAGCTTTCTTCACAACAGTGAAGAGCTGGAAGCAACCCAAGTGTCCCTCAACTGATTGGTGGATAGAGAAAATGTGGTACATCTACACAACGGAATTGTATGCACTGGTAAAGAAAGATGACATATTGAGCTTTGTAGGTAAATGGATAGAACTTGAAGCCTTTATGCTAAGTGAAGTAACATGGTCCCAGAAAAAAATGACAAATAGTATCCTCATTTGTGGTTGCTAGCACCAAATCCCTAGTTGAAAGCCAAACTGAGTGAAGTTAATGTCATATTTCTTTTTAATCTGAAGGCAACTATACTGTTATAATGTGAATCCCTTAATGGGCCCTAGAATTAACTGACCATTTATTTTAAGACTGTGTAATTTTGTTATATTTGTGGAGGGTATATATTCATATATCTGAGTAGAATAAAATTAAAGGGAAAATGTGAACTCCTAAACATAGTTTGGAATTAACCCACAGTTTATTTTCCAAGGTCATAATTTTGGTATATAAATGATGTATACATAGGCATACTTTGTAGTAATACAAATAAGTACAAAAAGGAATAAATCAAGGAACTGACTGAAACAGTTAACTTTTGCCTAGATAATAAACCTCTGCAGAGAAAAACTTTAAAAAGACTGAAAAAAAAGATGAAAGACATGTGTGGCAGAATACATGAACTGGGGTGGGGTGGGTGTCATGGAAAAGGAGTGTGCCTAATTAGGACGGAGGAATGATGTATGAAATACACAAAATACAAATACAAATATTTTATTTTAAAAAGAATCCCATACTAGACAACATGCTCTAGCAAATGAACATCACACTTGTGAGAATGGATTGTTTCATTGGAATTTGTTGGTGAATGAATATTTCATATCCCCAACCATTATAGAATATTGTCAGTGCTCTAATTTACCCTTCAGAACTTGATGATCCTACCATACTCCTATAGACACTGCATACTTGAGACCTATATCATGAAGTAGCCAAGCTGGTTCTGGACCAAAATTAGGTGGTGTAAGTAGCAGAGGCCAAATTTACAGTATTTCTTTCTGTAAGATAGTAATATTCTCAAGGTGTTTTGAAAAGTTCAAAGCATGGGGACTGCCATGAGAGCTTGATAGAGAGCCTAGATGAGGGTTCCCGTATTCAGATCTTGTTTGTAAGATCAGCTGGATAAAAGGGAGGGATCAGAACCATGTAAATCATATGATGAAATGGGACATCTCTGATCATACCAGTTCAGTACGCTGTACATTTGACCATGGGAATAATTTCTTTTTTACTTTGTGGTTGAGGTGTCCAAGAATAAATATTTCTGCCATAAATTGGCATATTGATTTTGGAAGGTGATATGATAAAAAGCACCCCAAAACCTAGGGTCAATGAAACATAGCCGACAATGTGCACAGAGAAAACCCATAGTGGGCTGGCACCTCCCATATTGTTAGACAGTCAAGACAATACTCCACAGATGTGGCCACAGGCTGGTCCGATGGAGCCAATTCCCCAATTGAGGCTCCCTCAACCCAGGTATGTCAAATTGACACTAAAGCTATCCAGCACGAGCACAGAAAACAGGACTTTAGGAAACACCAGTAATACTATACACAATGACTCTATGAATGTGCTATGGCCGGCAATGGTGGAGAATTCCAAATTCCATTTCCTGATCATGTTTTTCCTGTATATTTCAATATACTTATGTAGGGTGAAAATCAAATGTACACTATGTATGTGATCCATCAGACTGAAATTGAGTGGCCCACATATTTTGGATTTGGGGCTTTTAATTTATTCCAACCTAAGTCCCTGGGCATGATGCTGATGTCCTGGAAGACACTCATATGACAGGTGGTGCCAATGGGCACACTCCTGCCAACACTGTCAACATACACAAACACTTTACATACCAAGTCATTGAAGCACTGCTTGAACCCAAATGGTGCCATTGTCTGAGGCACACCTTTAAAGAGAATGATCAAGAAGTTGGCTATGACCAAGTGTGTGACAAATCTGTGGCTCTCCATGCATGTTTATGTTTGGAAAGTTCTATATAGTAGGAAAGAGGGAGAAGTTTCCCAGAGTTCTGATTATCACCTGTGACAAGAATGGGGTTGCCATGGCCAAATCTCTGTGTTCTGTTCTGAAATTCACTACATTTTCCTTTAAATTATAGCACCATCATTCCTCTGATCAAAATACCTAAATAAAAATTTTTGCAGACACCAGTACACTGCACACCTGCAGCTCTGAAATCTTCTTGGGAGGCTGAAAGCAGGATAATTTGAGGTCCTCAGTGTGAAGTGATCCTTTAAAATTGCATCATCAGCCGGGTGTGGTGGTGCACGCCTTTTATCCTAGCACTCGGGAGGCAGAGGCAGGCGGATCTTTGTGAGTTCAAGGGCAGCCTGGTCTACAGAGTGAGTTCTAGGACAGCTGGGACTTCAGGGAGACCCTGTCTCGAAAAGACAAAAAAAAAAAAATGGGATCATAATGTTTAAAGAACGTGGGGGTTTGGGCAATAACAATAGCTGTTAATGTGATATCCTAAAGCCTCAAGGTGGTCTTTTGAAAATTGGATTCTGAGAACTTCTCATTGAAAAAGCATCACAGAGCTGCTTTTGGAGAAGCATTGAGTTGGAGAAAAGATGCAAGCAAAACAACACACCACATTGACAGAATGAACTGATATTTGCTGCACAAGAACAAATGACCAATACAGCCAACATCAGCAGTATGAAAACAGATTTGAATAGATTTTTTATCTACATTACAAGACAAATTGTGAACATTTCATCATAATAATGATATGTCTATAATATTTCAAAAGAAACATGTTCAAATATCTGAACACATGATCCATACTCACGAAAAGACTAGTTAGAAGATCAAATGAAGCATCAATTCTCATAAAAATATACACATGAATGCATATCTGGGTTAGGGTCATGAGAGAGACATTGTTCAATGCACAGCACTCTTACACAAGATACAAAAAAAGATGGAAAAATTCAAAAAATTTCTACAGTTCTACTAGTACTTAATCTCGGATATTTGATGGAAAAAAAATTTTGTCTGTCTCCACATTCTTGAGACCTCTGTACTTGTCTCTAAACTGAGTTTAGTGTAGTGAAGGAATGTTTGATGTTAAGAAATAGAAACACAAGCAAAATTCTATATACAGTCTGACACATGTGGGCCATTCCCATGTCTTGACACCTGGAGATTTCCCTTCTCATAATCATGAGCATCTGTCTACAAAGACACATGTTTCCAGATACAAAGCAGAGGACAGTGACATTCATCACATCACTAGAATCAAATGTTCTCACTGAAATAGTTTTACTGACAGCTGTATTTTGATAATACAATTAGGAGTTAATTATATGACTGTAAAAATTAACTGACAATTCATGAATCACTCTTTTGAAGCCAATTTTTATTGAAGATTTGTGTATTTAATACAAAATTTCCAATAATGTCTAGACCCATTCCCCTTCCCTGCCCCACCCTGCCCAAGCAGAGCTCATGCATTCTGTCAAACGTGTTTTTCATTTTTTTCAGTCTCTTAAAATTTTTGATGCAGATAACCGTCTGGGGCACTCCTCTAAAAAGAATGTACAAGGAGTTGGCTATGAGCAGGTGAGTGAGAATTACATCTCTGTTCCTCCATGTATGTTTATGTTTGGAAAATAATAAATAATAAGAAAGAAGGGAGAAGTTTCCCAGAATTCCCATTAAAGTTTGTGACAGGAATGTGATTCCCATTGCCCAATCTCTGTATTCCATTCCCATATCTATCACATTTTCCTCTAAATTATACTGGCACTAGTTCCTGTGCTCAGAATAAAAAGCTAAATCTTTTTGTAGATACCTTTGTGATGCAGAGCTTCAGCTCTGCCCTGTTTGGAAGGCTGAAGCTCAGGCTTTCCCCTGTTGGGAAGGCCGAAGCTCAGGATCTGCAGTATGACACCAACCTGAGTCAAATAACACGGCCGTGTATGAAGAATGTTGTTGACACAGGCAGTAACTTTCCAGGAGATATCCTAAATCATCAGGATGTTCCTGTTGAACATGGAATTATGAGCACCTGTCTCTGAGAAGACATCACAAAGGATGAGGTGGTGCAGTCTAGAAGAAGCAGTGAAGTGGGAGAGAAAAAGGAGTCAAAGCATCAGCCCACATTTCCAAAAACAAAACACTTGCTGGTGATATCAGAATAAAAAACAAGCTCAATCACCACCCACAGTATAAAAAAGGCATTTTACATGATTTGTGATCTAAATCTGAAGAAAAATAATGACAATTGTATCATAATGGAAAATATATGTCTGTGGTTATACACAAGAAAATGTTCATTGATTGTCACTACACAAGATCTACACGGATGAAATGACAATTTAGAAAGAGCTGAGTATTAGGTAATGCTCACCCATTAGTATGCACATGCCACTTATGTGAACCGAAGTGGGGAAAGAATACGGCCTCTATCCAGTCCATAGAAGTCTTACACAGCCAGAAAACAAAGACAAGGAAACTCCACCAAATTCCACATTCTCACTGTTATGTAAAGGCTGGAGGGGCTGATGACCAAAAGTTTCTGTCTCCACTTTCTACAGAACTGAATATTTGTCTCAAACCTGCGTAAAGTGCAGCAAAGTCACACTTGAGGTTGAAGAAGAGAAGCAGTTCCATTTACAGTAGGTGCATATGAACAGCTTCTTTCTCCAGATCCCTGGAAGTCACTCTGCCTGGGCCTAGTTATGGAAGCTATCTCTATAATCACAGAATTCTGTATGGGAATGAGCAATGTTACCCCATTTATCATATCACTGAAGTCTAGTATTCTCAATGACATTTACCTACAGTTTTATTTTGCTAAGCCCTCTAAGAGTCACATATATAAATGGCAAATTTCACTGGCAATTAATGAATCACTGTGATTCTGCCGATTGAGCAGTTCTTTGATTTTCACATTTTCACAAAAATGTCCAGTAGCATTATTTGCATTGTCAACACAAGGTCATAGATACAGCAACTGTGACTGTTGAAATTCAATCGCTGCTTAGGGACAGAGTGGGAACTTGGAAGCCTGGAACATGTCCTCACTGGCTGAATAGACAGTCAACTAGTCTATACTCAGGAAGCTAGAAGAGCACATGTTCAAGTACATTCTAGTCTAATAATCGGATTCTTTTCAAAATATATCATTTTATACACCTCACTGGTACTCTGTTGGATGATTTTATCTGACCTAAGTTTCTGGTGTCAATGTTTACAGGAAAACATAAAATGTAAATAAAGGCAGAGATTTGGATTAAAACAGAGCTGTAGTTACATTTTGTTGTCTTACAAAAAGGTGCTCACATTCCAAGTTTGACTTCACAAGTGCAGGATAAACTTCGTATTTTCAGTGTCACATGAAATCCTCATTTTCTATTTTCCCAGGGGAGAAAGTTTCAGTGTGATACCTGTGAAGCAATCATTAAGCTCTGTTACTTTGTATAAAACACAATATGAAATACTTATGTTAGATATAAATTAGCTTACTAAATTTTTCAGTTTAAAAATCCCTACAAAGGTGAAATATTTTTAAGTACCTAATTATTTTGTTGTGAATGAGATATGTTCAGGTTGGGTGTAGAATTACCAAATGGTTGCCTTGTGGCAGAGGAGATCAGAAGACGGCATCCTAACCCTTGTTATTGGAATAGCAGACAATTATGGGCAACTCTGTGGTTTCAAGGAATAGAAGCTGTGTCCTGTGCAATAGCAGCCAGTGCTCAAACACCAAGCTATCTCTCCAGCCCTTACATTTACTAATTCTTTTATTGGTGAAAATAAGTGCTCCAATAAAATTATTATCCACTCAAATATAGGATAAATATTATTACATGTAGAGGAGAAACATATGCAAAAGGATTCTGAAGATTATGTTGCTTTTCACATTGAACAAATTAAAGAAGAAATGTTGCTGCAAGCACAGCTCAGTACTACATCCTGTGTTCTTTGGATGGGTGCCTCTGTTCAGTTAACAGAACAAATAAGCAATCACAGTAGCTATGTCTTCAGGTCTGGATGAACATTATAATCTTATCACTCCAGGAGAAAAAGCACAGAATACAGTTGTTCCTGACAATCTCGGCCCATCATTCTTACTGTAACTTCACATCAATGTTATGGTCAAGAGAGTGACACTGAAAACTGTAGTGATCAAAACCCTGACCACTTAGTGCAGACTGTCTAAATGACTGGACCATAAACATACTCTTTCATAAGAACACACTTTTTATCCAGGAACAGATTATGTCCTGACTTCATCCAAGGAATGTTTATTTTTGTATCTCATTTTAATGTTGATTGTAGGTGTGAAATCAGTATGAACCCAGCTAGAAGAAAAATAGTACTAAAAATGTAGTCTATGTTTCATGCCATTTAGTCTGGACAGTAAATTAGCTTTTTTTAACACCTTAAACACATTGGCAGATACCTCATTACCTATGTTATTCACCAATGAGAAACTCATAGCAGTGTATCAATAGCCTTCAGCAACCGGCTCAATGTCAGGACCCACTTTACAGAAGCCTCTTAACTCACATATCCATTTCATGTTTCTGTTTGTACCCCAGATTCCGTTTCAAAGGACATTTACTCAGATCTCTTTTCTTTACTAGTTCTGTCTCTCAAACTGTAATACCAAACACTCACCTGGATCCTTGCATCTGCAGGATGATGGCCTCAGTGTACAGAGCCTGACTTCATAATAATCACCACACAGGAGAGGAAGCAGTTCACCCCGACCTAAAATAACGCAGCTTCCCTTCAGAACTGAATTTTTTACTTCATAAACTGCCAGTGACAGCACAGCCTATGGGAGTTGAAAACTTCTGTGAGTCATTTTTCCCGTTGTTAATTACCAAAACTACTTCAGAGTTCTTTCTGAGTATCTCCAAAGAGACAAAGTATGATAAAAATGCTAATTAAGATTTCATGATCCCTGCAGGCTGACACTGTCTCCTGTTAAAAAGTGTGGGAAAGTTTAAGGTTTGATTTGTGAGAGATTTCAGAGAAGTTTTTGTGCCTCCCTGGATTCCAACTTTTCTGACTTATTCCAACAGAAATCCCCTCAGTTATTTTTTTCTGAACCCTATCCTACCCCACTTTAAAGTACTCAGCAGTTCCCGTGTTCTCAGGAACACGGGTCTAGATTTGTTAAAAATAAATAAATAAATACATTTATGTGAAAAAAAATAAAGTACTCAGCAGGATAACAGAAGCAGAGACTGAGAAAGATATCTCATGAAGGAAGGACATGATGCAAAATTTATATTAGAAAACATTGTACTAATTTGGATAATGCAGTGAAAATGCACAAGGCCACATGATAGTCATCTTAGAGAATGGCCAAAAGAGACTGCAGTCAGACCAGTATTTAACATAGTGCCATCACCAATTTAAGGATGGTTAGAACTTCACAGGTGTGACAAGAGAAAAATGCGTTCCTGTTTCCTTAATTAAGATTCACATGATCCAATGTCAACTTCTCAAGGCAACAGCACTAAATAGAAAACACAAATATTCTATTTTAGAATGTGAGGCCCTCGCTCTGCTCTTCTCACTCTTAGAGAAGGAACATGGATCCAGAGTACATAAATTACTGGAAAAACAAAGGATCGAGAAAACAAATGACCCAAACAAAAGATGGAGCAAAGAGCTGAATAGAGACAACTCATATGAAGAAGTAAAGATGGATGAGAATCATCTTAAAATGATTTCAAGGCTGCTAATAATTAAGGAGATGCAACTTAAAACCACTTTAAGATTTGATCTTACTCCCCAGTAAGACTGGCTATGATCAAGATAACAAAGGATACCAAATGGTAGAGCAAAGGCTAGGTTATGACTTAAGATAGAGCTAGCCAGACTCCTACCATCTTCACAAGGATGTTTCCTGGGTCTTGCAGCTGTGCTCAGTATCTTTGTCTATCCTGGTGTCTCCTCCATAAATCAAGGGTTTAAAAACTAGTTAGTATAAAGAGATTCTTTAAAACAGATACTTCTTAATAAGGTATTTTTCCTTTCATGAATTTAACACATGTTATTTCACACAGCATTTTATCCAGAAAATATAATATCATTTAATAATTTACTTTAATGAAAGAAGTGAAAGTTTTCCCCTGTACAGATGGCAAATGAAGATTCCAAAGTCTGCACAATTATTATGTACATTCAGAACAGAGTTGTGTAAGACCAGAAAAATGTAATTAGTGTTCTGTTGTTATTGAAGTATGAATCTTTTTGAAGTTGGTGTTTGTTCATATATATTTACACAATAAATAATATTTCTTGCAGAAATGATCCTTCCAGAAAATAACAGTGAAGTAAGTAAAGTGACTGTCTATGCAGCAGACGCAAATATACTTCAATCTTCCAGGCTTATAATCTGCCCTCATCATCTTTTGAATTTGGATACTCACTCATAAACTTATACTTTTTGATCTTATAGACTCTAGACAATAAAAATCATGCTACTTTCTGGGTCATATGTTTGTGAAGGTCAAAAAAAGTGTAAAATCATCAAGTCAGAGTAAGTGTGATCCATGAATTGTCAGTAATTTTTGCATTCATACAATTGGCTCCTATAGGACTCAGCAAAATTCAACTCCAAGTAAACATTTCACTGAGAATATTTGATTTCAATGATGTGATTATGTGGCAGCCCTGTGCTTTCCTATTCTGAATCCTGTGTCTTTGTACAGAAATGCCCATGAATACAGGAGGGCACGGTGAATTCCAGGTCTGCACACAGTAATTCATCAGACTGTAGATGGAATGCTTCTATTTGAATCTCTTATTTTTGGTCTTCTTGAGGCAGGGACTCCTTTAGTCCCAGCTGGCCTGGTGCTCACTATGTAGATCAGGCTGGACTTGAACTCACAGAGATCTGCCTGTGTCTGCCTCTTCAGTGCTGGGATTAAAGGAATGCATCACATCACTGTATCTCAAAATCAAACATTCCTTCACTACACTGAACCAAGTTAGAGACAAATAGTTCTCCAGAACGTGCATACAGATTTTTGGCATCAAATATTCTAGAATTTTTATACCAGTAAGATGGTAGAATATCTTGGAATCTTGCCCAACTTTCTCTTCTGTGTTATGTAAGAGTTCAATGCAATGGATGTAACTGATGTCTCTCTCCTCACCTCGCCCCAGATGTACATGCAGGTAAACCTTTGTATGGTACTTCTAAACTTGTTCTTCCAACTTTTCTTCATGCACATGGACCAAGGATTGTGATGACTGAACATGGGTTTTTTTTGAAACACCACAGATACATCTTGTGTTCTTGGTGAAAATTTCATTATTTGTCATATCAACTCAAAACTGTTTTGTTCTACTGAATTTGTCCTTTGTTCATGTGCAGCAAACAAATATCATTTGTTCTGCACATGTGGTTCAGTGCTTTGATTGCATTTTGTCCCTATCTCAAGCTTTACCCAGGCATAGTAGCTCATCCTGTCTGTGATGCTTTTGCAATGTCAAATAATCAGAAATTAGCCTTCAACAGGAACATCTTGATGCCTTAGGTTACATCACTGAAAGTTATTGTTAGTATCAAAACCCCACATTCTTTCCGTAAGGATTACTTCATACTGCAGATCTGAAGGGATTATTTTTCTTCAGCACCTCAAGAAGATTGTAGAGCTGGAAGTGTGCATTTTACTGATGAGTAAAAATTTTTATCTAGTTATGATCAGAGGGATGTTGGTGCTTTAACTTACAGGAAAATGTAGGGGGTGGCAGAATAGAATGCAGAGCTTTGATAATGACAATCTTATTCTTATTATTTATTATAAAAGAAATTATAGGAAATGTCTCTCTTTTTTTCTATTACTTAGAATCTTCTAAACGTAAACATACAGGGAGGTCCAGACATTTAATTCTCACAAACTTGGTCATAGCTAACTTTTTGACTATTTTCTTTCAAGGAGTGCCTCAGACAGTGGCAGATTTTGGATCCAAGAAGTTCTTCAGCATTTTGCTATTTAAAATTTTTGTGTATGTTGACAGCACTGGCAGGAGTATATCCACTGGCACCACCTACCTTTTGAGTGTCTTCCAGACCATCACCATCAGTCCCAGGGACTTAGGTTGGAAAAAAGGTTAAAGCCAAATATCCAAAGTATGTAGTCCACTCCATTTCTGTCTGGATCACATACATGGGACTGCATTTTATCTTCCCTGTACAAGAGTATAGTGCAACAGATGGCAAAACCACCACAACAAAAGACATTTGGAGTTCTGTATCACTAAATGCAACACTACATACACGAACTCACTCTGTGCTGTATTGCTGGTGTTTTCTGAAGTCCTGTTTTCTGTGCTCATCATCCGGTCCAGCAGCTCCATGACTGCCATCCTGTGCACACACAAGCAGCACGTTCAACACATCCAAAGCTCTCATGTTTCCTGCAGAGGCTCCCCTGATTCCAGAGCCACCTGCAGCATCCTAGCCCTGGTGTCCACATTTCTGGCTTTTTATACCATATCATCCATCATATGTGGTTTCATCTTTATTTTGTATGATCCTAGTGGGTGACTATGGAATATCAGTCGGCTCATACACGTGCGTTTTCCCTCTTTTGGATGCTTTGTTCTGATGAGTTGGGATTCAAAACTGTCCAAACATTGTTTTGTATATAAAATGAATAAACGAATTCTCCTACTTGCATGTCAGAGGTGGCTTAGTGGTTAAGAGGACTGACACCAAGTGTAGAGGATACAGGTTTGACTGCCAGCACCCACGTGGTGGCAAAAGTCTGTATCCATATTACTTTTCAAAATACCTTTACTTTTCTTTATCCTCTACACATTCCTCACTCTACACTGTTCTCTGTCCCTGGTTAAAAGATAACCTATTTTTTTCCATTGTTCTCAGTTACCTGTTAAAGTACAGTGCTCTTTTCCCTCACTTCAAATCTTCATATCTATGGGCAATGTTTCATAGTGCTAGAATTTGCTAATCATGCTACTGAAGGAGAAAAAGTAATCTTCAATGTCACCTCTCTGTACACTATGTGAGCTGCAGTAATGACTAGTTTGACAACACCCACACATTGCAACAAGTGCGGAATTAATGTTAAGGTATATACGACCACTTTCTAATCAGATACAAGGCCCACTACATGGGTTGTTACCCATACTTAGTAGCATAGTCAGAGCACACAACATATGGGTACTCGGGTGGTAGGCTGTAGTGCAAAGCATATTACTAGTCTCCAAGATGGATATAGCATTCAATCAACACTTAATGACTTACTCTTAAACATACAGATTATGTACTTTAGTGTAGGACTCAATCATCATTCAAGAAGAGTCATTGAGGGTAAATTGTGGTGTACACATAGAAAAAGAACTGATTCTTATCAGTTGATGAGAGGCTGAGTATTTCTCATTCTTATCCAGGAATTTGGGTATTTGCAGAAGTGGGGCAAAACATTGTGAGCACCAGAGATGGTGGATGAGGTTAAGGAAACAGTACTAGCTGGATTCCACAGAGCAGATGCACATATAAACACACATCAACTGGAACAGCACACATAAATATGTGTTCATGCTCAAGTGAGAAAATATATAGCCTGAGAGGAAAGGCAGAACAGCTGTCCACCTATAGAGGAAGAGGAGCTATTTTCCATTTACAGCTTCTGGAAGAGGACATGTCCATCTCCTTTAAGAGTCTGGCATCCTGTACCTCTACCATCTTCCTTTGGCTGGCCACAAAACTAAGTGTATATTTCATGCAAAAATGTATATTGTGCATTAAAAATGAAGAAAACACATCGTTGCTTTGGTAGGGATGTGGTGGAACTGACAGGAGCTGAAGAGAGTTAGTGCCCACCAATTACAGTCTGAGTTTCTCAAAGAACTAATTAATTATAAGATATACATAAAAATCATATTGTGTACCTTGGGTGGTCATCCACAATTCAGTGAATGTTCACACATTCATTTCTATATGGGCAGCACTAGTTGGACTCCCTGTGTTTAAACTAAAAGGAGACACAAAGTTGGATGATCTGGGATGAAGTTGTACATTGTAGAGTTTTAATAGGCATGGTGAGTGCTTACAATACACTCCTTGAAATTCTCAATCATCTAAAAACATCCATAGTGTTTTATTATTTTTACTTCATGTGTCTGAGTGTTTTTCCTCACATATGTAAATGTACTCTTGTTGCACAATGTCTATGGTAGTCAGAATTGGGCACGAGATCCCCTGGAAATTGAGTTGTGAATGGTTGTTAGCTACATGTCCGTGCTGGTAACCAAACCCAAGACCTTTGCAAGAGAGCTAGTGCTACTGCCTGCTGAGCCATCCCTACAATCGCTACAAACATCTACAAAAGCCATCAAGTCCTGTTTCAGAAGACTGGATGTATTCAGATACTGCATCCTGTAGCAGTGAAAGATGTGGAAATAATCCTGTATTATCAGCCTCGGCTTCTTGTGCTTCCTTAAAGACGTGAACCTCTGCTTTATGTTCCTGCTTTAGCACCTCCTCCCACCATGCCTTCCCACCATGAGGGGCCCTTAACTCACCCAGGAACCATAAGCTCAAGTAAACTTCTCTTTTTATAAGTTACCTTGGTCATGGTTTTATTATTACGGAGTTCTATGGCCACCAAGAAAGACCACCAGAGCAAAATTTTAATTGAGACTTTAACAGCTGTGACATTTGAGAAGGGGAAAGATTGTGTTTTTAAAGGTGTAGGTTGTATATACTTCATGCTTTGAAATTTTTCCTACTTGAAGGAGCTTCATGTGAGTAGGAATAAGCAGGTTTACAGAAAACAAAAAAAAATCTAGTTAATCTCCAAGAGATTTACACAATTCTGGGAAAAGGGTTAATCATACAATTCAGGGACAGAGGTGAAGGGACCATCAGTTCAGCTCTTCCTGGAGTTAATGACCATCTGCAGGTCCCTGATAAGAAGTGGGGCCCTTGGTTATTTAGACTTGAGATAAAAATAAGGTTAAACTTTTGAGTTTCTGGAGCCTCTAAAGTTAGCAGCCTTATCCAAAATGAAGTTGTTCTGGGCATCACAGTGTGAATTCATTTCTGGGGTCTGAAGTGGCAAAGGTTCAATTTAGCCCTTCTGTGTCTGGGGACATGGAGAGCATTCCATCCTTCAGCTAGGAATGAACTTTAATTGTTCAAAGTAGTGTCACTTAAGGATTCACACCACAATACAACAGAAAATGACTACAACAATACTTGCTACCATAGAGTGGGCTGCAGTGTAATATATAGATTCAATGTAATCCCAAACAAAATCCCTATGACGTTCTTCACAGGAAAACATCCTAAAATACATATTAAACACAAAAGACCCCTGGTAACTAAGGCCACTTTATGCACAAGGAGCAATGCAGGGGGCATTTTATAAGAGATTTCAAAATAAATTACAATGCTACAGCCACAGCCATAAAGTGGCATGGAACTGGCCCAGAATGCACCTGTAAATCAATGGAACATAACTGAAGTCAAAAAGTTAAGTATATGCAATTTCAGCCAACTGATATTTGATAAAGTGGCCAAGAAGACTCAGTGGAGGAAAGGCAGCATCTTCAGCAAATAGTTCTGGCAAAACTCAATCACCACCTGAAGAAAAATGAAACTAGACACTTTTGTTGAACAAAAGTCAACTCCAAATGGATTGACAAATTCAATGTGAAACCCAAAACTCTGAAAATATTAGAAGAATAAATTAGCAGTAATCTACAAGATTTTGGTGTAGGAAAAGGCTTAATCAGATATTACCTGCTCAGGAATTGTCAACAATTGACAAGTGGGGCCTCATTAAATTAAAAAGCTTCTTTACAGCAAAAGGAACACCCAAAGAAGTGAAAAGAAAACCCACAGAGTGGGACAAAATATTCACCAGCAACACATCTAACAAGGTTGAACATCCAGAATATGTAAACTGCTCTAAAAAACCAAAAAAATCAATGAAAAAGTGACCCAATTAAAAGATGGGCTAAAGTTCTGAACAAGGATTTTTAAAGGAAGAAATAAATATGGCTAAGAAACATCTTAAAAAGTATTCAATATCATTAGTAATTAAGGAAATCCAAATTAAAGCCATTTTAAGATTTCATCTAACCCCAGGACAATTGCTAAGATGAAGAAAAAAAGGACACAAAGTGCTAGATTGGATGTGGGGAAAGGTGAGTGCGTGCTCATTGACTGCTGGTGGGATTGCCAGCTTATGTAACCTCTGTGGAAAGCAACATGGAGAACTCTAAAAAGATTAACAGGAATGTACCATTTTACCCATTCATCTCTTTACCATATACCCAAATGATTCTTACTAGTGCAGAGATTCACATCCAAGTTTTTTCCTGCCTTCTTCACAATAGTGGAGAGATGGAGGCAAACTAAGTGTCTCTTAACTGAAGAGAGGATAATGAAACATGGTACATTTACACAATGGTGTACTTTTCAGCAGTAAAGAAAGATGACATGAAGTTTGGAGGTAAATAGATAGAACTAGAAGCTCTTATACAAAGTAAAGTAACCCAGACTCAGAAAAACATTCCACATGTATTCTCCCTCACCTGTGGATCCTAGCACAAAATCCTTATATGTGAGTATGACAAATTATACATGCAAAACATCTATGTGAGTCCATCTGCATACCTGAAGGCTACAAAACAAGAAACAGTGCTAGACAGATGAAACTTTCCTTTGAGTCTGTGACCAGAGTAATCCAAGAATCTCCTTAAATTACATAAGATATTGCCCCAGCCCTTGATTGCTTCCAGAACTTGAAGTTAGGACCCAATTGCTGAAGACAGGACATATTTCAGAAAATGGAACTGGAGTAATGGAGCTGGAGCTGACCTGAAAGCCACTTCCCCTGAAGGCTACCTCTCATCATTTTGGAGAGCACTATGGAAGCAACTAAGGGAGAACATCAATTCCAGGTTCAACACCAGGTTTAATACCAAAGATCAATGTCCAGCATAGCATACCATATTTGTGCAGTTCTGGCACTTTTATCTTGGTGGGAATCAATCACTAAGTAACTGGACTTAAAGCCCACTCAATGTGAGGAAACTCATGTGTGGTACTGTAAATACTGCCAGATATACATACCTGGAGAGGCCATAGATCTTAGAGAAATGCCCAAGGTTAACATATCCCTCAGCCAAGAAACCTTCCTTTTAATTTTTTTTCAATTTTATTTATTTTCTTATGTGTATGAATGTACTGTCTGCATGTAGGTCTATGCTACGGTGTTGTGCAATGCGGCGGAGGTCAGAAGAGGGCATCGGATTCCCCTGGAACTGGAGTCAAAGATGGTTCTCTGCGGCCATGTGAGTGCTGGAGATCGAACCAGGGTCCTCTCCAAGAGCAGTCAGTGCTCTTAACCGCTAGGCCGTCTCTCCAGCCCAACCAAGAAACCTTCTTACTAAGTGCAAAATAATCATCCTTATATTAACAGACCAGCATCACAGACACCACTAAAGAAGCTTCTTTTGCAGCAGATGAATAATATTACAGAGTCCCACAGTTGTTCACACACAGACATTATCTGTGAATTGTCCAAGCCTGTGAATTGCATCTACAATGAACCTCTACACCTAAGGCTCAGGCAGGATAGGGCAAAGGGCCATGAGGACACTAATTAAGCTCTCAACATTCATTAGTGAAGCTCCTTCATGCAACAGGGGGCCAAGAACTCAAAAGGTCATGAATGGCCAAACCATCGAGACTGGGAGTCTGCAGATTGTGCTTCCACGTCCACTACCAGGCCTAGTATATTCATCTTCACTCCCACAGGGTTCAGGGAACATTGCTGAAGAGAAGGCAGAATGATTGTAGGAGTCAGAGAAGTGAATGACGGCCATATGGAAAATGAATCCTACAAGCTCCAGGGGCCCTGCTCATATGACAGCAATGTTGTCAGCATGCACAAGACCCATGCAAGTTCAATCAGACAAAAACCCAATATGGAACTCTGGAAGTGATTAGCAGAATAAAACTCTAACTGTAAAAGTATCGGCAGCCAATTATTAATGGTTGATAAAGACTAGCCTTCTTAAAGTGAGAGACTCTGAAGAGGCTGACTCGAGCTCAGTGGATGAAATTGAACTGGGGAATAGACAAGGAGATAAATATGGCACAATAGGTCATAACAAACATGACAGAATATGTAAATTCCAGATGTGGTGCTATGGGAGGGTACTAATGAAGAATGGGAGTATAAAGAAAACTAAGACTGATTGAGATGTTATGTGTGAAATACACAAAAATTCAATTAAAACATTACTCTCTGCCCGTGAAAAGAATACAATTTGTCACTTGTTCCACTATTAAGAGATGGCCTTGCCCATACTAAAATGGGTCACAGAGATCCAGTAAACCTCTGTTTCACCTCATTGTCCGTTTGGCACTTTTCTTAGAATA
Organism: Rhizomys pruinosus; assembly: GCA_009823505.1. Lineage (NCBI taxonomy): Eukaryota > Metazoa > Chordata > Mammalia > Rodentia > Spalacidae > Rhizomys > Rhizomys pruinosus. The sequence continues at coordinate 2,945,548 of VZQC01004543.1, forward strand.
GTATCATTCTATCACACATACTTACCTGTTATACAAATTAGCCCAATCGTTCCCAATATGTATTCTGACACACAAATATTTCATGAGAAATCCTTCTCAAATCTTCATTGATTCTGTCATATTGCTGAGTGTTTTACAGTGATGTTAGGTGAAGTATTATAAACTTTAGGCCTAATTTAATTTCTGTTTGAAGAATGGACTCAAATAAGATACAGCCATTTGTTTTTAATTTCTCAGATATCACATCATAAAGTTTCCAAAAATTTTATCATGAGACACTGTGTGCTGACATGGATCATAGAAACTTAAGAGCATTTTCAAAACACTTTGTCACTAGAAGGCACTCACATGGAACCCTTAACTGGTGTGTGCAATTAACACAGTTAACTGGAAAAGTTTCATAAAAGTTCTTGAGTCACAAGGCCAGTACTGTGATTGCCAGTGCAGGTGAAATGAAAATTGCAGCTCTGAAGGGAGGTGATATCAAAGAATCACAGAACTTTGTCTAGGAATGGACCTGTCTCCCTCAACCACAGAGCTGGTTAATGTCTAGTCAAGTTCTGCCCACTGGGTGCACAGTCCTGCAAAGAAAGGGAATCAGGTAAGTGACTTCCATTTAATTCTGAGGGGAAGATCCTATAAAACAGGGATCTGAGTATTTCTATCTGCTAAAGGGAATGTGGTAAGGATACAGAGCCAGGAAAGGGTCACAGGAGGTCCAAGCTATTCCATATTTAAGGCACAAGTGACTAAAGTTGTCCTAATCCAACTCCAATCTAGGATGGATAGCAAATATTTTAAGTAATTGTCTACTGAGAATGACTGTGTGTGAGAAAGCTCAGGGTCATGAAGTGTCTCTGAAGGTGCTTAGAGACTCTAGTAATAAATCAGTTCTGTGTTCACTTCAATGACATGAAACAAACACTTATTTTTCAGTACTACTAGTAATAAAAATAATGTTGATGGATTCATCTTGATTTCCTGACTATAACAAACATTGGCATGAGGTATGACACTCACCTGATAGTTGGATGAAATCATCCTGCAAGTCTGTTGCTGGACAAAGGGTATTTTTGTATGAAACTCAAAGCTTATGATCCAGTTATGGAAACAGTGAGTGCACAGTGGGTGCTCACTGGGATGATGACTACTTACAATTATTCTCTTGAGCTTGAGAACATACCCTTGAAAACAATGTACAGTACAAATATTGTGCCATGACTGTCAGGAGCAACCAGAAGGATAAGTCCACTGGCAGATCCAGGAAGTCCTCAGTTCTCAGTTAAGAAAGAAACAGGCTCTTTTTTTTATCACATTACCCTCTGAGGAGGTTACCCCAATTGCCAAGAGGGAATTGGGGCACTGACCGCTCTGACTTCTTCCATGCTGAAAATGGGCATAGGAGGTGGCAACTGGGGTACACTTGCTCAGTGGATCCATGTAAAAGATCATAAAAGGTATAGTTACAGAGAGAACAAAATCCTTGACCAGTGCCTGTGTAGGCGAGAGTAGCTAGGTACATTTTCTAGGCAAGGAACCAAGAGAGGAACAGGGTTAATTAAATGTCCAACTTAAAAGACCACTGGAATCTCTCAGTGAGGGTTTCCAAAACATCAATTATTGGGCTTCTCCTTTTGTTCATGTGTCCATGGTTTCTGGTCGCAGCATTTGCTTTCCAGGAGTGTTCCATAGTCACAGTGTGAGTTTTCCCTTAGGTAAATGCTTGAACAAAAAGAGCAAACTTTATTATTTGTTAACAACAGATCTCATATGACTTTAAATGATTTAAAATCTAGTGTTTGGAGGCACAATCTTTCAGACTTTAAAGGCAATATAAGGATTATTTATCTTTTGGTTATATTTTCCTCTTGGGTGTTTAAATCTGTACAGTTAACCCAGATTAAACAACTTTTATTTCCAGACAAATTGGCATGGGCAATATGTATGGTGGTTATCCATCCAGAAAGGCTGAGTTACACCAGGGTAATACTTTTAAATACTGTATAATGTTCTAGATAGGGCTTGCACAAAAGTTAAAGCAGTTTTGTGTAATACTGACTGGAGGAGGAACTTTACATGATAGATTAAGCAGGCATAGCCCACAAGATAGAATTAAATAATTTCAGGCTTATTTTAAATGTAAGCTGATCAGTACAATTACTACAATCAGGAAAATCTCTTTCTTTCTCAGACTCCAAATCCTGATTTATAGTTTTCCCAGAACGACAGGATTTGTAACATATACCAGAAGACAGGAAATAAACTGATAAGGATTACCAAGCCCATCCAGACTGTTTTCTTTTGCACTGCATGCAGCTGGTTCAGGAAGATAGAATCTAGTTTTGATCCAAATTATCTGGTTAGGTCAAAGGAAATACCAAAAGCAACTCTTGCAAGAAACATAAAGTACATTTTTCGGTAGCCATAGGTAACCTGCTATTTGTATTTGTCAATTTAATCCAAACCTGTAACAGGGAGTCAGGTTCAAGCCAAGAGTGGACTGAGAATTAACTCTGTATATTCAAAATCCTATTCAGGTCACTAGTAAACTAGCATGAGTGTTTATACCAATTTAATTTAATACAGGTATCTTATCATTTTACTATACCTTGAAGTGTCATGTGATATGCATATAATGGTTGGACAAAAACTGAACACTCTTAAACAAACCTTGACTAGATATACATTTTCATTCTTGAACTAGTTGATTGACCAAACCTTAGAAATTTAAGCTTATTTATATAATGTCCTTTTTACTTGTCAGTATAAACTTCCTCAGACTTTTATTACTTGCGTAGACTTTTTCATCATCTTCACATAAATCCTTACTAAAAATATGTTTTTAACATTTTCCACCTTTTTATATCATTTTAATACCATGAGACATAGCATTTATAAACCAATTAACCCTTAATTGTGCAGATTTACAAAGTAATTAATATTTATTCCATGTAATGAGATAGGACAGTTATCTGAAATACACTAGTATAAACTGTGAGATGTTCTTGCCAGCTTGGGAGCAGGTTTTGAAAAAACAATTTTCTTTGAGTGTTTAGAGGTATTTCACCTAGGCCTGGCAAATATCCCCACATGTGTAACCTATGGAAATAAATTGCACCCTAGAAGAGAATTGATCATTTCTAAAAATGAACTTATACTTTAAGGACCAAAGACTATAGTTTAATTTGACAGTTTTAGCTCATATGACAGTTTACTTTTGAATCAACTTGATATCAAGTAAATCATTAGCATTAGATGCAAGCCTATTCATTTAAACAGCTCCATAAAACAAATATGTTTAACTAGTTTCAAACCAAAACTTCAGCACCTTGATGAAAACTCTGAATTAGAGATGAAAACTTAAATCAGAGTAAAATATGACTCTTAAGTTTATAACAGTGAACATAACAATATTTTACAGTACTGAGGTCGTCTAGCTGTGAGGTAAATTTTCTGACTCAAAAATTCTACAGTAATGATCTTTATGTTTTTAAAAAGATCTGCATAGATTTTTGTAAACATGGTTTAACCAAGGTGCTGCTCATGAAGTGACCTGCTTCTCACAGCTACTGACATACACCCTACTGGGTCATTAGAGAAAAAGGAGGTCACCTTCCTAGATAAGCCTGCTGGAGTCTGGACCCAGAGTATAGTGTGGGGTCTTTGAGCCCCTACTGTATGACCTGTCACAGCCATTGTTCTCTGATTTGTACAGCTTGACAGGATAGCTCTGAATTGGACCAAAAGCATTAGGAAAGTCACGTAGAAACCTTGGTTGAGCTAGGATTGAAGTCATGCAAGGAATAAAGGTGTGGCCCACCACAACTGGCTGGGGAACTTCCAGGAGTGGACATACCAGCAGGACAGCAGTTCAAACCAAGGGAGTTATGTTTGCTTCCTAAGAGGAGGAAGGGGGTAGGGGGAACAGATAGGAAACACAATAAAGCCCATTAGCTACCCCAGGAGAGGTAGCTCTCAAACCCTGGAGGAAAGAAACAGGGCTGTCCTGGTATAAATTCTCCACCCAAACCAGACCAAGATATACATATACCTCAGTCTCCCGTGTGCTGGGACAGAGTTTGGAAAGATAATTTAGGGTACCCAGGTCACACCATTAAAATATTTATATTTCTGATTAGGCATGTCAGAATAAGATTTTACTAAGTATGAGGGCTTAATGCACTTACACCCTCCAAATAGGTTCTTACCCATAAGGTTAACTGAGGTTCCATATTTTAAAAAGACCCAAACACACATTTAAAACATCAGAAGCCTGGGGCAAGAGGGCTGCTATATCATCTTAAAGTGATCACAATAAATTTTTTGTCTTTTTGGGACAGAGTCTCCCTGTAGCACTGGCTGTCCTGAAACTTACTCTGTAGACCTCACTTTGGCTATGAACTCACAGACATCTGCCAGATTCTGCCTCCCAAGTGCTAGGATTAAAGGCGTGAGTCACCACGCCCAGCTAGGAGATTAAAAGCATGGAGGGAAGTTCAGTTTACATAAGTTTGATTCACTCAGTTCTCTGAGACCAACTCTTCCACAACACAAACACACAGCACACAGGAGGGACTGCCATCCAGATCACCAAGGAGGGCACAGACCCAGAGAGTTCCCTTTTCCTCCCATGAGGAAGAAGGGAGGGAGGGAAACAGGCTCAAAAATTCTTGCAGAAACTTAACAGAGCCCAAAAGCTGTTCTAGGCTGCTCTCCCTCACCTCTTGGAGGAAACAGCCTATAATGCACCCCTGGAAGCCATGTAGCACCCCAAATGATCCATGTGCCAGACCCCAAAATTGGTGTCTAGCAGAGATGTAAAGATGCCACGTGGGCACTCCAGAGAGCTCAGGAATTTTCCAAGCTCTGAAGAACTCCTCCCAAGCCAGACCATGATTCCTGACTTACTGCTGATGCAAATTTTACTAGCTAGTAAGAGGCAGATTATCCTTGGTCCTTTGAAATAGGTGTAGCAGCTGGGTGGAAACTCACCAAAGCAGACCAGATGGGCTGACTTTAAGCTCACAAAGAACTGCCTGTCTCAGCCTCCCAAGGACTGGGATAAAAGGTATGTGCCACTATACCTGGTCCAAGAATTCATTCCCAGTCCAGAAGGCTAGTTAATGTTAAATCAGGGATATATCTACCCAGAGAATCTGGCCTGCAGAGGTCTCAAAAAAAAGTAGTTAATTCCAAAGCAAGCAAGTTACCTCATACAATCCCTTTTGAAAGCAGACAGAAACCAAAATGTCATCTTAGAAAATAGGATCCTTAAAAATTCAACTCAGAGGCTAATTCCTATAAAAATTACCACCTGTTGTGAAGCGTTTGATAGACTCAGCGAAAATAAATTTAGAGATCTCTATAGTATCCCAATTTTAGGACTATAAATGTATTTTTGAATATCAATTTTTAAAGTTTGCATGTGCATATCTAGTCTGGTATGCCAAAATGAATGATTCTGTGTACATAAAGGACTGAATCATGAAGTGGCCATTTTGTTTGACAGAACCAACATGAGACAATTATGACTGAATTACAAACACACGCAAAAACTTAGTCACATGCTTACACATAAGGAAGAACAGTTATCATAAACACAAGACATAGTTAGATGAAGAGAGGAAATGCTGTGCACATGGAGCTGACACCCTGTTGGTCCCAGAATCAAAAATCCAAACCCCTTGTCTGGATTGCAAATTGCTGAGGTGAACCCCATTTTCACATTTTACCAGTGGAGAATTGGGGCATCCACCAGCTCCACGTTCATGGAGCAATACTGCATCCAGTTTCTCTTAACTGAGCATCCCAGACCAGAAAATTGAGTTTAAACAGTACCAAAATTAAAGTAAAAAGAAAAATAGAGTTGAGCTCTTTCTTACCCAAAAGACATATCCAGCCTAGCGAGATGTCTCTAGTCTTTCTGGTGGCAGAGAGCTTCCTGGCCCCCTCCAAAGGTATATTAGCAGGGGGTGAATGAGTATCCCTAGCAGGGGCAGCTAAAGGGAGTTTGGTGGGGTTGGGATGGGGGCAAACCTTCATTGTCCTTGTGAAAGTCAGAGACACAGGGCAGGGCCAACTTCATCTCCGTATTCTTGTGGCAGGCTGAGTTATGCTCATGCAGAACATCCTCCATGAGGAGCTCTTAAGGCTTGCAATTATGGCAAGGAGGGACAATGCAAATGGCCTCTTCCCAAATGAATCCAAGTCCCAGGAGTTCATTTTAAGTCCACGGGTCTGGAGGATTGGGGCCGCCATCCATGACTCCCGAATGTGGGGAGGAATATTATCCATGAGGGCAGGAGCTGGTAAAGGAGGAGAGGGGTTGTGGGGGAGAGGGGCAGTGGGGGCCTGGTGCTCACCCTAGTGTATGGCTGAAAGAACAAAGAACACAAAAGGGGGCCTACTCACCGATCAAGGAAGGGGGTGCCTCGCCAGCACCAGGGGGTTGAAAAACCATGCTGTGCACCAGATGTGGTCAATCCCCCAGGCCTGCTAGGGAATTTCATGGTCTGACCGGGACTGAAAGGATATGAGAGGCACAGATTCAAGATACAGACCCTGGGAATCTGGGGGCATAGGCAGAGGGCGAGCTGCCACCGATTTGTTTATTGGGGGCAAGGTTAGTGTTTATGTACTGTTCACATTCTGCTTGCCTCTTAGTGCATTCGTCATGTTGCCTTGTGATTGGCTCAGGTCTGCAACTCAGCTGCTTGGGTGGTCTCGCCTGCCAGGCAGGTTAGGTTGATGAGGGACAAGCTCTGCACATGCGCACTGTGTAGTTCTCAGCATACTGGCTACTACAGTGCTGGATAGTTTTAGTGTCAACTTGACACACCTGGGTTGAGGAAGCCTCAATTGAGGAATTGGCTTCATTGGAGTAGCCTGTGGCCATGTCTTTGGAGTATTGTCTTAATTGCTGAGTTATGCCCACTGTGGGTAGTGCCACCCCAGGCAGATTGTTATGTACAGTATAAGAAGGCAGGCTGGGGGCATGGGCTATGGAAGCAAGCCAGTAAGTAGCATTGATTCATGGCCTTTGCTTCAGCTCCTGCCTCCAGGTTCCTTCCCAGAGTTCCTACCTTGGGCTCCCACAGTGATGAACTGTAACCCTGGAGATGTGAGCGAAATAACCCCTTTCCTCCTCAAGTTGGTATTGTTCATTGTGTTTTGTCACACCATTTGAAGTCAAACTAGAACATCTGAAGCTTTCTTCACACCATTTGAAGTCAAACTAGAACATCTGAAGCTCTCATGTTTTCTGCAGAGCCTCTCCTTAGACCAGAAGTACCTGCAGCATACTGGCACTGGTGGGCATTTTTTGGCTTTTCATGCCATATCCTCCATCATTACATGCTTTTGTCCCAATTCTGTTTGATTCCAGTTGGTGGTTGTTGAACATCAATTGGCTTGTAACTCTGTGAGCTCCCTCATTTTGTCCTTTGGTTCTTATGAGTCAGGATTCTTCTCTGTCCAAAATCTTTTTTGTCTCACTAAGGAATAAAATCTTCTCTAATTGGGGCTATATAGATGGCTTGGTGGTTAACAGCACTGTCTGCTCATGTAGACCATCCAGGTTTGATTGAAAGTACCCACATGTTGACTAACTAAAAACCATTCCTACATACAGTTCCTGGTTAATCATACTTAGTAACATAAACAGAACATGGAACATGTGGCTACTGTGGCTGTAGGCTCTAGTGCAAAATATATTACTATGCTTATCCTAAACAGACATAGTATTAAATCGACTCTTAATGACTTATCCTCGTACATATAGATTATTTACCTTAGTGTATTCCTCAACGTTCATCAGAAAAGCTACTTTGGTAGTAGACACCTATTTACAGAGGACCTCAAAACTGATAAAGAAGAAGAGACTGGTAGACTGGAGAATAGGGAATCCCCGCTCCTTCCAAGAATCAGAAATCATTGTGGAAGGTGGGTCAATGTAATGTGTGCACCAGAGGTGGTGAAATACTACAAGGAAGCAGTACTGACTGCATACCATTGTAGGCAAATCCAATTTGAGTGTAGGTATGCATGTGCTAGTATTTCCAGCAAGCACGTCCCAGAGGCACAAGTGAGAATCTTAACACTTCACTGGCCCATGTATTGGGATGTAATGGTAAAAAGGTCTCGGATTGTATCTTGAGAGGTAAGGTCACAAGACCTATAAAATCCATTCATTTTGAATAATGTCTGTCTCTGTATTTGTATTCATACCTGGCAGAGCCATTCGTGAAAAGTTCACTGCTTTAAAATGATCTAGAGAACTTACTCGTCTGGTGGAAGTCTGCATTCCAGCTGACCTTGGTTTTTAATGATTCTTCTTATCATATTAATTCTTATTTTTCTGGCCTGCTTGACTTTTGGTTTTCTCACAGTTAGGGTACCTGCTTCTGCCTCAAGTAGTGGAACTGACACTTTTGCCTTTTCTATAAATGAGTGCTTTGTGAGAAATAATGTCACTGTATACACAACTTAAAAGTATGATGCAGTAGTAATTAAGACCTCTAGAGAAACTGTATCACACACAGATTGCCCAAGTAAAGAAAGGAATTTTGATTTCATGGTCAGGTTTAAAGTAAAAAGAGGGTTGTAGGGCAAAGTGAAACTAAGTCCAGTAAAACAATGGATTCTGACGTAAAGATTAATAGCCCTTAGAAAATCACCTTAGCAGAAAATGTTAAAAACAGAAACTGATGAAAACAGAAACTAAGGAAAACAAGACCATAATAAAAACAAGATATGAATCAAAGCTACACCGGCCACAAAATGACTTACATGTCGAGTGAACAAGGTACTAAAGTGAGAAAAATAAAGTTCTCTATTGTTAAAATTTAAAGTTGATTTTTTACACTGTCCAGTGCTATGTAACCACAAGGCATAAAGAATGGAATCTTCAGAGTTAAAAGTTAATATTAACTTCACTTTGCTCTAAAACTGTTAAATTGCTTAGCTGAATGGCTGTACTATTATTGTTTCACTTTCTTGATGTCTCAACTAAATGATTGTACCATTATTGATTATTTTACTGTTTTTGATGTTAAGAATAATCTCAGGTGTGAATTTTATGAAAAATATTTACGGGAAGTTGGGTTATTTTTTTCATCATTAGCTTAGACCTGCATAACATGTATTATTGAGTTTTAGGGCATATGAAAATAAACATTAGGACCTGAGGAGCAGAGAAGAAAAGAGAGAAGAAAAGTAATCATCAGAGTGCCTAACCTGAAAGGCCCTCTGCACAGGATAAGGGGAGGCAAATGCTCTCTGATCCTTAGGTCAAGAAATTGGCAGAGTGAAGAACCCAAAAAGACCTCTGCACAGGAGCAAGGAAGACAGATGCTCCTCAGGTCACAAAAAAGAAAGAGATTCTTGTGTCTTATTTGTTTAATTTCTTCACCACCTTTACGACCACCCACTTCAGGAACTGAACCTGCTGGAGCTGGACTCCAGCCATACCATATCAGGTTCGCCTGTGTTGTTCTTCTCATGCAGGTGCTTTGTGTGTGGCCTGGCACACCATGGAAATAAACAGGCCATACTAAAAATGGCACCTGAACTTTGGGCTGGAAAAAAATCCGGAATAATTTCTGTATGTAAAACTTAAAATCCTGTCTCTTTGCTATCAAACTTTTTCACTCTGTTGGTTGCCTGCTTGGTTGTACAAATGGGAGTCCAACCTGAGGATACGTGCAGGCCATGGATGTCAACAATTTTCTAGCTTGTTGGGGCTTGGGAGTCACCAGGACCCCAGACACAAGTTTGCCCATAAAGCAAGCAGTGTGCCTGGGAATCTGTGAAAAAAAAAAAAGAACAGGTATCTTAGTCAGATATGCCTCAGGAATGACCATCCCATTGCCTCCTGCTGTGAAAAAATGGTTCTTCAACTTGGCCAGCTCACCTCCAGCCTACTTCTTAATATGCAAATCCCCTCCAGACTCATTGAGGACCTCAGCTCAGAGGCCAGATCCTAGGCTTCTGTAATGCAAAATTAAAGCTTTTTACATTGGAGACACCCTCTTGAAAGTTAGAAAATTAGTATTAGAACCTACTCTAACATATCCTTACCTTTTTCAGTCTGTCTTGGTCTTCATTATACAAACATTTTTTTTTAATTTTATTTATTTCTGTATGTGTATGAATGTACAGTCTGCATGCAAGTCTGTGCACCCGTGTCGTGCAATGCCGCAGAGGTCAGAAGAGGGTCTCAGATTCCCCTGGAACTGGAGTTCTCCTGGAATTGGTGTTTCAGACGGTTCTTGGCAGCAATGTGGGTGCTGGGGATCGAACCCGGGTTCTCTGTAAGAGCAGTCAGTGCTCTTAACCGCTAGGCTATCTCTCCAGCCCCCCATTCTACAAACATTTTTTATATTTGTTTCAACTGTTTCTAGATGGGACTGTGTGGTGCTCTTGGCTTTTCTGCATTCCTTAGGTAAATGTCTGTAAATTCTTTATCTAACCGGATCCTTTTTGAATCCAGACGTGTTTTTTTTTTTGTTTGTTTTGTTTTTGCCAGTCTATCATAAGTCTATCGTAAGTCTATCATACTTGGGTGTTTGCTAGCAGATGAGACTGAAGATAGGTATACAGGGAATCACGTCAAATTCAAGCCTTGAAGCCAGCAGCCTCATGCTTGTGGTGTATTTGGGTAGTGAGAGGCCTTATAGAGGGGAACCAGCTCTCAAGGAAGATTCTGTGATGCCATTGGTCACACAGATGCGGCCCTGAAAGGAGTCATCATCTCTTGGACCTATGTTTGTGGTCAGCAGCTACACAACAATTGCTTTGTCTGGCTTGATCCAAGGTTCATTATCTCACACCCCCCTTCCTTTTGCTGGTAATTGTAAATTATGAGAAGTACAGTTGGACAGTGAGCTCACTTTTTAGTGAGCACATGCCTGGATGTTTTGCTAACAGATGAACTGATCTCACAGCTGATCTTGAAGAGTAAGCCATGAAAGACAGGGCCACATGATTTTGCTGTCTTTATGTTTTGTTTTGTCTGGAGATAATTTTAAGATATGGTCATTTTAAGGCTTTCTATTCCCATCTTTGCATGCCAGATTAAGATGTAATATTTTTACTTATATCCCAGATAGTATAAACATATTTTAAGTAAAAATATGTGCATAATTTATTAACTACCTGATTAATAAAAAGTCCTAGATAGTAAAATTAATTTTGGTGTTTAAAATGTGTTTCACCTTGAAGGCGTTATTCAAAAAAAACAAGGCAAACAAACAAACAAACAAAACCCTTACTTCATTTAAAAAAATTGTTGGGGAAAGAAAAAAAAAATGTTCTTTGCTACCGACTGGCCCTCCGGGGGTCGTGGGTATCCAGAGTCCTCTTGGAAGGAGAACACAAGGTCAGTGAACGGCTTACAGAAGAAAAACTAAGAGAAGTTTTCTTGGATCTGTAGTGATTTTATTGAGCTCAAGGCAGTGATTTTATAGTACATTCAAGAAGAAACAGCAAGGAAAGTTGGCATACTTTCCAGAACTACTGGACAGGTTACTAACAATTCAATTTTCATACATTAACCAAAGTACATAGTCATGGGTCATGGTTGGCAGATTACAGCATAATACATCTTTGAGTTTAGACAATGGTCACAAACCCGCAGGCACAAGTCTGGAACAAAACCTTTTTTGAAATGAGAGATTGTGGCTTTTCTTTTTATTATTACTTTATGACTAAAATAACCTTTACTTTGTGATCTTAAAGTTTTCTTTTTCTGTCTCCCAGGGAAATGCTCAGGCCAATTGTAATGCACCCGGAGTCAATTTTTCAACATGTCTTGCTTTGGTACAGTGTGTGCAATGCCACCATTTACTATTGTATATTTAGTTAAAAATAGTTTATTTTTGCTGTGGGGTTAACAAGCGCCAAGGAGGCTTAGCTCTTAGCAATTTTTGCATGAAGTTTAAAGTATAGTAAAAGATCCACTACCCATCTATATTAATCCATATATCTTTCCATTCATTATATGTTCCTGTGAAAGGAGGGGGAGAATCGGGGACCCTTTGCATGTTATTTTTTTCTTAAATGAGGAGCCCACCATCTGCCTTTAATTAAATAATGCCTCCCGTCATACACAACTGCCACTGGAATTCCCATTTTACTCAGTAACAGTCATGATATAAAACATCACTTTTACCTGATTATCCTATTTTGAACTTTCTTCAAACAATTTATTATTTTGTAATTGGTCTATGATATCACCCAATGTAATGTTGTTTTTCCAATGAATTTTTGCAAGAGCTTTTAAGAAAGGAGAGTCGTATTCAAAAATATTTTTATATTTAATTTGACTAAGATTTACAGAAAGTTCCTGCTCCAAGAATGGCCAAGAACTGGGGGAGGTATTTGGCTATTATTGCCAACTCCCGGAACATCTAGGTAACTCTGTCCTTTGTCTATAAGGAACATTTAATTAAACTTGAGAGAGGACTTTGTTGTATTTAGAAAGTATATTGTAACTAAGAAAGACAGCATGCCAAGCCCAGCACCAAGGAAGCGTGATATCTTAGGAGCATATCGGGAAATGGTCAAGACTGAACACTCTGTCAGGGACCTCCAGGGGGTCAGGCCCCAAAGGACTTTGCTCCCCCGCCTGCCTCAAATATGACTTTCGTCACAGCTCATATGCAAGCGACACTGGTGTTGGTGTAACAGCTCTCGGTTTTTTGTTTTTAAGACACAGCTCCGTCAGATCACACTTAACCGAGTGCATGGATCTTAGCATGAGTCTGAAAAGGCAAGGAAAAAGGAGTACAGCCATAACAAAGAGAAGTAATACAACTCCAATGAGTATAAAATATTGTGTCCAATCTAATGGATTAAGGGCTTTAATTCCACTCTCAAGGCCAGATGCCAGAGCTTCTAATTTATCATTATCCAAATGAGCCTTACTCAGAGCAGCGATGTCTTTCTGCAAATCATCCAAATTATGGGTAATATCAGTATCTTTTCAAACACCTTGAAGGTGATTTTTAACTTTTTCCCATTGTTCTGAGGCATTATAAGGTAAAGGCGTGACTGTATATTGAAAGGCGGCATGACACCGGGTCTCCATCCTGGATTTTATATTTGCTATATCCTGTCCAAGGGCCAAAACCACTTCTTCTAAAGCATTTATTTTTGACTCTAGTTTTCTATCTATAATGGATTGTTCTGTAAGTGCAACTGAAATATTTTTGTTCATTTCATTTACAAAGTGAGCTGTATGTATTTCCTTCACCAAAGCTGTAGTTGAAAGTGCAAAGGAAGTTAAAATTGCAATAAGAGCAGTAATACCCAAAATAAGAGTAGCTATAAATCTTTTAGGTCTTAAGAGAGCATTAAGTGTTTCTAAAGTGTGCAAAGCAGTATTTTCATACCAAGGATCCTGTTGCAGGTCAACAGGAAGCATTACATATGGTGGTCTCTTTATTAAAATCACTACAGGATATTGTTTATCCATACCAGAATTAATACAATTAGTAAGTTTACAGGCAGTACAATTAATAAGATATGAATTACCAACATGAGCAATATTTACTTGAAGTCTGGATCCTAATAATATAGCAAAGGGGTAAGATACACATGCATGGGTAACCAAGGGAATGAGAGTTTTATCAGTAGGGTTTTTTTGTAATATTATGTTGGCACTTGCTGCAAGTCTAAAAAGATCATAATGAGTGGCAGTGAGATTTTTAATTGGGTCCCTGGCAGCCCAAATTGGTTCTACATATCCTGGAGAAAACCATCTCTGTAATTTTTGTGTGTTATCTTTATTTGTATAATTTTTATATTTTATGAGACCCATGTCACTTAGTCTTTTAAAATATTGAGAATAATCATAACCTCCTGACGAGATAGAGAAAGCCCAAATTTCCAAATTACTTCCTTCTGGGGTATGCTTTGAAGCAGGTATATATTTAAATCCACAAGAGAGCCAACGGGGATGAGTGTTAGAATTACCATTCCAAAATTGATTTATGTCTCTATATTTTTCAGTACACATGGGGAACGGCATGAATGGAGCATTTTGAAAAGTCTCATTATTAATACGAAATCCCAAAGTCATTATTTGTAATTCCCAAATGGACCTTGGTTCAATTTTTTTATCAGATGGTGATGGATCAGGTGAATCAGTAAGAAATATCTGACAATTTACAGGCAGGCACCCTAAAGCAGGGTAGCCATATAAAGCTAAGCAAATAGGAGGGGAGTCTGATCTCCCTTCAAAATTTAACAGAGCAGAACTATTTGGTCTCTCATCATAGTCCTGCATTCCTCCAAGTAAATCTGTATCATTAGTTAATACCTTTATATGATCTGGGTCAAGCCAGCCCACAGGATGAATTAGAGGGGGTTTTGGTATATATGCCCAATAACTTTCCCCATATGTGATAGTAGACTGAGCTGCAATCAAAGACAGAATAGTAATAAAAATAAACTCAGGCATCAGCGGATTCTGTTGAGAGGTCACAAGCTCCTTCGCTTCCTTTGTCAGATGTCTCAGTTGAGTCCAAGTCAGTATCGCTTTCGGAGTCAGAGTCAGTTTCTGCAGCTTGGCCTCCACTTTTCTCTATTCTTGCTTTTGCTTTCACTGCTGCCGCTTTGTGAGAAGCCGGGCAGATGAGCCGATCTGGGATCCAGATGGGGGAGTCGGCATCCTGTGGGAACACACATGCATACCCCCTTCCAGAGGAAATTAAGACATCGGGGCCCTTCCAGGTCCTGGTTAACAGATCTTTCCAATAAACTGAGGGGAGTTGTTCTTGTTTAAATCCTCCCCAGTGTTTCATAGATGCAGTATTTCCTCTTGAATCAGTATTTAAATGATTTATGACAAATAAAGCATGGCTAAGCAAATGATGAGGAGAAAAATAGGAATTTGCAGTTTTAAGTCTCATAAATTGATTTTTAATAACCTGATGTGTTCTTTCTATTATTGCTTGTCCTTGAGGATTATAAGGAATTCCTGTAACATGAGCAATTTTCCATTGTTGTAGGAAGGTTGCCAAAGCCTTTGATATATAAGCAGGATCATTATCAGTCTTTAGCTTTTGTGGCATGCCCATAAGCATAAAGCTTTGCATTAAATGTTGAATTACATCTTTAACTGCTTCTCCGGTTCTAGCAGACGCATAAACCATATGGGAATAGGTGTCTACTGTGACGTGGACAAAGGCAAGCTTTCCAAATTCAGGGATGTGTGTTACATCCATTTGCCATAAGACAAGAGCTTTAAGTCCCCGTGGGTTGACCCCCATTTTCGGTGGATGGTAAACAGGGGGGCATGTCCCACAATTTTTAACTATTTGTCTAGCCTGTTCTCTAGTTATTATAAACATTCTTTTTAATGCTAATGCATTTTGATGATGTAGATGATGACTTACTTGAGCCTCTGTTACATTCATAACCAAACTTCTAGTCAAAGCATCAGCCATATAATTTCCTTTACTTAAGGGTCCTGGTAGATTAGAATGTCCACGTATGTGGCCTATATAAAATTTTTTGTTCTATTTTTAATTAGTTTTTGAAGTGCCTGTAGCTGTGGCAAAATGTGTGAACTTCCAGACAGCAAGGCTGTCTCTATAGCTGGAAATAAACTAACCACATATTTTGAATCTGTAAAAAGGTTAAATTTTTCTGTATAAGTTTGAAAAGCCAATATTACTGCTTTTATTTCTGCCTGTTGTGCAGAATTTTTTTCTTTCATCTGTCCCACCAAAGGCTCATGATCTTGTACATAAACTGCAAATTTTCCATTAGATGACCCATCTGTAAAAATACAGAGAGCTGCCTCTAAAGGTTGTTGAGAATATTTAGAGGGAAAAATTATTTCTGTTTCCTTATAAAATTCAATAATGGGATGTTTTGGATAATGATATTTAATTTGTCCTGTATAGCCCTGTAAAGCTATGCCCTAAACTTCATTTTCTGCTAACAATATTTCAATTTTTTTTATTATAAGGAATTATATTATGCATTTCTTTTCCAAACAGCTCTTTTGATCTTTGTCTACCTTTAATTATAAGTAAGGAGCACATATATGGCTAAGACACCAACATTTTTGATTGTATATGTGGCAAATGTACCCATTCTAATATTCCTGTTTGCCATAAACATCCTGTTGGAGTATAAGAAGTTTTAAAAATTATTAAATCCCAAGGATCTGCATAGGACAATTGTTTTACTTTAGCCTGATTAAGTTGACTTTCAACTTGAGCCAGGGCTTTTAAAGCTTCTGGCTTTATATTTCTGGGAGACTTTGGATCTGAGTCCCCATGCAGTATCTGAAATAAAGGGCTAAGTTCTCTGGTAGTAATTTTTAAATAAGGCCTAATCCAATTAATATTACCTAATAATTTTTGATAGTAAATACAGGAGCCTCAGGATTTAATCTTTGATTGGCTCCTTCATTCTCCTCTCTTTCTAAAGAGGGGCTGAGAGGCTGCCCCAAATCTAGTTTTTTGTATCCTTTTTCTTTTTTATCTCCTCTTTTTCTGAAAGAGGGGTCCCATCTTTATGGAATTTTGATTTACATTTACTCTTTCAATGTTTGCCTTTTTGGCATCTAGGGCACAACCCAGAACACTTTTCTAGGATTCTTATTTTTTCTTCCCCCATTAGGGCAGGCCCTTTGCACATGTCCTCTCTCTCCTCATTTAAAACATGTGGGATCTGAGGATCCTTGTCCTCCTCCATAAGTCTTTTTTACATAGGCGCTATAATTCTGTCCCTTTATTGCTGCAGCAAAGGCCATACCTTGGACCACTGCTGGTGAGGCATCAACACAGGCTTTTATAAAGTACTGTATAGTCCCTGTATTTTTAATGGGCCTTATGAGGTCCTGACAGAGAGCATTAGCATTCTCCCATGCTAACTGTTTAAGCAAGATTTCTGTTCCCTCTGATTGTGGCAACATTCTGTGAATAGCTTCCTCAAGCCTAGAAACAAACTCCTGATAAGGCTCTTCATTTCCCTGCTTTATTCCTGATAGGTATAGATATAATGATAGAGTCAGAGTGCCCTCCACCGGAAACCAAGGACTAACCTTCTTAATAAAGTGTAAAAAATCCTTTAAAGTCTTTTCTGAGACCTTTAATCCTTTCTCTGCCATCAAATGTTTAAAAGCAGAAAGAAACATATTTTATTGTTTTGACTCACTGTGCCCCATGACTTCAAAGATTACTCGCACTTAACCAATGATCCTTTATCGGCGGGTCCGCGGCACCCTGGCGAGAACCTTCCTGTGTTCTGGAAGAAAAGGAAAAAGAGAAGAAAGATTACCTGTCCAAAGGTCCCTGTTCAGGGCACCACCTGCTACCGACTGGCCCTCCGGGGCTCGTGGGTATCCAGAGTCCTCTTGGAAGGAGAACACAGGGTCAGTGAACGGCTTACAGAAGAAAAACTAAGAGATGTTTTCCTGGATCTGTAGCAATTTTATTGAGCTCAAGGCAGTGATTTTATAGTAAATTCAAGAAGAAACAGCAAGGAAAGTTGGCATACTTTCCAGAACTACTGGACAAGTTACTAACAATTCAATTTTCATACATTAACCAAAGTACATAGTCATGGGTCATGGTTGGCAGATTACAGCATAATACATCTTTGAGTTTAGACAATGGTCACAAAACTGCACGCACAAGTCTGGAACAAAACCTTTTTTGAAATGAAAGATTGTGGCTTTTCTTTTTATTATTACTTTATGACTAAAATAACCTTTACTTTGTGATCTTAAAGTTTTCTTTTTCTGTCTCCCAGGGAAATGCTCAGGCCAATTGTAATGCACCCGGAGTCAATTTTTCAACATGTCTTGCTTTGGTACAGTGTGTGCAATGCCACCATTTACTATTGTATATTTAGTTAGTAATAGTTTATTTTTGCTGTGGGGTTAACAAGCGCCAAGGAGGCTTAGCTCTTAGCAATTTTTGCATGAAGTTTAAAGTATAGTAAAAGATCCACTACCCATCTATATTAACCCATATATCTTTCCATTCATTATATGTTCCTGTGAAAGGAGGGGGAGAATCAGGGACCCTTTGCATGTTATTTTTTTCTTAAAGAAGGAGCCCACCATCTGCCTTTAATTAAATAATGCCTCCCGTCATACACAACTGCCACTGGAATTCCCATTTTACTCAGTAACAGTCATGATATAAAACATCACTTTTACCTGATTATCCTATTTTGAACTTTCTTCAAACAATTTATTATTTTGTATTTGGTCTATGATATCACCCAATGTAATGTTGTTTTTCCAATGAATTTTTGCAAGAGCTTTTAAGAAAGGAGAGTCGTACTCAAAAATATTTTTATATTTAATTTGACTAAGATTTACAGAAAGTCCCTGCTCCAAGAATGGCCAAGAACTGGGGGAGGTATTTGGCTATTATTGCCAACTCCCGGAACATCTAGGTAACTCTGTCCTTTGTCTATAAGGAACATTTAATTAAACTTGAGAGAGGACATTGTTGTATTTAGAAAGTATATTGTAACTAAGAAAGACAGCATGCCAAGCCCAGCACCAAGGAAGCGTGACATCTTAGGAGCATATTGGGAAATGGTCAAGGCCGAACACTCTGTCAGGGACCTCCAGGGGGTCAGGCCCCAAAGGACTTTGCTCCCCCGCCTGCCTCGAATATGAATTTCATCACAGCTCATACGCAAGTGACACTGGAGTTGGTGTAACAGTTCTTATTCACTTATTCACAAACTCCATGATTACAAATGGCTTCTGGCCTGTCAACACCTACCTGCCTGCTGTGTGCACACTAGCCACTGAGCTGAGCATATGGCTACTAAGTAAAAATTAATCCTAAATCATATCTCAATTTACTTTGTACTGCCTATTAGAATTTACTTGAAATAACATAGTCTTTTAATTTCAGCACTCTGGAGACAGATATGGATGAATTTCTATGGGAGTTTTCAGGCCAGCCAGATCTGAGAAAAAGTGCTGGCTCTGATAATTGTTTCTTGCTAACTATTAGTAAAAATTCTCTTTAACAGCCTAAATTAAAATAGTGCTTCAATTTACATGGATTTAAAAAAAACACTGTTCTATATTTCTCTTTAAGTATCAAATCATATAATTTTCTCCCCATGTGCACACGTGTGTGAATATATGTTTGTATTTTAATGTCTTATAACTTTCTACATTTATGTATATTAAGGATTCAATTGTAAAGGATAGCTTCAACTCATAAAAACTATTTGTTTTTCATGGGCTGACAGTTTGTCCAGGAGTAACCTTTCGATCCTACTAATGAATAACAAGCAATTATATATATTATATATTATATATATTCTATCCATCTTATCAACATGTCTGTAGTTTTAAAGCAAGCACTAGTTAGTATGGTAGGTTACTTTGGCATAGGACACCTATGTTTGGATGATATGTTAATCCATAAATTCATTATTCCCCTGTAAAATGAACGGGTCTTTACTGTGGCTTATAACATCTCCTAACCTGTAGAGGATGTAAGCTTGTGGCATCAGCCATGGGTTATTCCTCCAAGGTGAGAGCCAATAGCCAATTAGATTTGGGAGATACAGGCACATGGCTGCCTGTACTGCACTGTCAGCCCATGAAAGGAAACAGCCAGAATTGACCAGAGTCCAAGTCAACAGCTCCAGAGAGAGTGGACTGTTTTACTTCTCATCCACCTGTGCCCCTTTTCTAAGCCTAGGGAAAAATCTGCAAAAGAGGGGGCATGGTAGAATGTAAAGGCTGTGATTGGGGTGAATGGTGAAACTACATCAATGTAGTCTGGACACTCATTTGATCAACTTGATTGAACAAACAACCTGTCACCCCCCACTGGATGGTGGGGCTGTGGGGGTTTGGGCACAACAGCCTGCAGATTGGTTTTGCACGAAGGATGCTTGTACTCATGGATTATCACTTACAGCTAAAATATGAAAAAAAAACTGAGAGAAAGATGCATGACATTTATGGCAGAATGCATGATCTGGGATGGGGTAGGGGGGAAGGGAAAGGGAAATATGCCTGATCTGAATCAGAAAATGATGTATGAAATGCACAAAGCATCAATAAAAATTAAATTAAAAAACTATTTGTTTTATATTATTTTTGTTCTGGGAATTTTAATTGGTTTTATATAAATTTTTAGTATGTATTTTAATGCTGTTTAAATTCAGTAAAGGCTGACTCTGGTTTGGAACTGGCCCTTCCATCTCAGTCTCAGGTCTGTTAATATAATGAAATAGCAAACAAATAAATTTATTTCAAGGATTATTTTTTTTGTCTGTAATGTATTTGTCTTTATTAAGACTAATTAAATATTTACAAGTATCTAATAACAACTAAAATTTTTCCAGGAATATGCTGCCACCTACTCATTATACTCTTTCAAAACCTGATAAAATTTAGGGTTACCTCTACCAGGTTCTCATGTGAACAGGGACTGTTTGTATGTAGTAGAGCTGTTAGTATTTAAGGATATTAGATAGTTAAAAAAATCAATTACTCATATTCCATATACAATTCTAAAATATATTCAAATGTATTTTATCTGTAAAACATTTAATCACTATGTAAAATCTCTTTAAAACTGAGTTTTTTGGGGCTGGAGAGATGGCCTAGCGGTTAAGAGCGCCGGCCGCTCTTGCAGAGGACCCGGGTTCGATCCCCAGCACCCACATGGCGGCTGAGAACCGTCTGAAGCTCCAATTCCAGGAGAACTCCAGTTCCAGGGGAATCCGAGACCCTCTTCTGACCTCCGCGGCATTGCATGACACGGGTGCACAGACTTGCATGCAGACAGTACATTCATATACATACATAAATAAATAAAATTAATAAAAAAAATTTAAAAAAAAACTGAGTTTTATGCCAAATATAGATAAAACATCTCCAAATGGTTAAAGAAATTTGGCCATTTAAGACCTATTTCAGGGGATTTCCTAGGACCACCTGAACCACAGGTCAGATAGGAATGCTTCAGCATCCATGCAAGATGCAAGGAAAGTTCCAAGCTACTCTCTCAGGACACACTCTTCCACAACCTGGTGGCCTTTGGGAGAGGGCCGCAAGAGATTAAGATAGAGTCTCAGGTGCCATAAGTACTTAAGACAGAGTCCTAGAATTTCCTGGGAAAGTCTCGATAGTCTTCATGTACAATCCCATTTGTTTTTTAAAAAAATGAACCACTCATAGCATTGTTGCATGATGAAAATTTTCCTTAGTGGCCCCTGGGGCACATGACTGCTGTCAGAAAAATAAAAGACCTATTTCATAAAGTCTATGCTTTAAAATAATGTGTTTAATGCTTTCTTATAATAGGTAAAGGAAAAAAATTATATAAATAAACTTTGTTTCTCTGAGGTCATAGTTCAGTAGTTTTAAAAACCAAATATATGTCAAGTCAAAGTTATTTAACACATGTTCAGTTTTTCACCAAGCTTCATTGACATATTGTATGGTACTTAGGGCTTAGTAAAAATTAAAATGCCTATATAAAATAAAATTGATTAAATATTTTAACATTACAATAGTAATACACAAACTATTTGGGGATAAAAAGTTGTTATTAATATTTGTTTTACTTTTAATTTGTGCTAGATTTCCAGAGACAACTTTGGGATTAAATGTACATAAATATTCTCTATTTTTCTATATTGTATAATATTAACTGTGATGTTTCTTTTGCCTATAAGATAACTTGTCTCAAGAAATAATGTGTTTTGCCTCCCTGATACAACAGTATACAGTACAATAAGAGACAGTTAAAATGGCTTTAGTGGACCTTTATAACTTGGTTCCTGTCTATGTGTATGTAGTACAACTGCCTTTCAAAAATTCTATATCAAATGTAAAAGTCTAAAAAAATAAGAGACTGCCCTATGCATGGTGCTAATACAAAAATGGTGCAGGTGGCTAATATGGCTCCCTCCTGGATACACTTAAATAGAGAACTCTTTACTCTGAACCTTTTTGTCAACTTTTCAATTTTAAAATGGAAAATAACAACTGCAATCCTCTACTAAAATGGGAAAAGACAAACATAGAGGAAAATCCAGGAGAGCACTCAATAAGCAATTTAGAACGGATGGAGCACAGCCTCGCTAACAGAACATATGAGGTAGAAAAAAAGAATATCAAGACTGGAAAACAACATGGAAGAACTGGATCCCTTAAGCAAAGATTATGATAAATTAAAAGAAAACAACAACACAAGAATGAAACAACCAGGAACTGTGGGACACCATGAAAAGACCAAACATATGCATCCTAGATATGGAGGATGGAGAGAAGCATCCCAGGATAAGTGTCTTCACCAGCTCTTCAACAGGATTGTGGAAGAACATTTTCCCAATTTAAGAAACATATATGCGGGCTGGAGAGATGGTCTAGTGGTTAAGAGCACTGACCGCTCTTACAGAGGACCCACGTTCGATCCCCAGCACCCACATGGCGGCTGAGAACCATCTGAAACTCCAATTCCAGGAGAACTCTAGTTCCAGGGGAATCCGACACCCTCTTCTGACCTCCGTGCCATTGCATGACATGGGTACACAAACTTGGAAGCAGACAGTACATTCATACACATAGAGAAATAAATAATTAATTAAAAAAGAAGTATATATGCATACAAATACAAGAGGTACACAGAAAATTAAATGTAATGAACCAGAAAAGAAATTCCCCACACTATATCATAGTACAAACATTTAATGTCCGAAACAAATAGATAATACCGAAACCTGCGAAAGAAAAACAAGTCACATATAAAGAAAAACCCATCAGAATTACAGCTGATTTTTCAATGCAAATGATGTAAGCCAGAAGAACTTGGACCAAAGTATTCCCAACTTTAAATAACTATAGATGCCAAACAAGAATACATTATCCAGCCAAAATGTCCATTGTAATTGAAGGAAACAAGAAATTTTTTCATGACATAAATAGGCTGACAGAATTCTTGTCCAAAAAGCCAGCCCTTCAGAGAACACTTGAAGCAATACAAAGAATGGAGGGTAAGAACAACTGTACCCAAGCAACAACAGAAAATACTTAATGAATGTACTACTGTAGAAATACAAACTGAGAACAAGAATGCACCAGAAAGCAAAATGATGGGAAACAATACACATCTCTCAATAATAACTTTAAATATCAATGGACTGAACTCTCTAATCAAGAGACATGGACTAGTAGAATGGATTAAGAAACAAAATGTGGGGCTGGAGAGATGGCTCAGTGGTTAAGAGCATCAACTGCTCTTGCAGAGGACCCGGGTTTAGTTCCCAGCACCAACATGGCAACTAAGAACCATTTTTAACTCCAGTTCCAGGGGAATCCAACGCCCTCTTCTGACCTCTGCAACATTGCACAACACAGGGGCACCAACCTACACGCAGAAAGTATACTCATACCACACACACACACACACACACACACACACACATACACACACACACACACACACACACACACAGAGGAAACAACATGCATCTTTCTATTGTCTGCAATAAACCCATCTCCCATTCAAGGATAGGCATTATCTTAAGATGAAAGAATGGGAAAAAATATTCTAAGCAAATGGAACTAAGAAATTAGCAGGAATTGCTATTCTAATATCAGATAAATTATACTTCAAACTAAAACTATTCAGAAGAGATGAAGAGAGTCATTTCAATCTTATCAAACGAACAAATAACCAAGAAGATATCACAATCATGAATTTATACACACCTAACTCTGGTGCACTGAACTTAATAAACATAATTCTACAGGACTTCAAGGCACAGATTAATCCCCATACACTAGTAGTAGGGGACTTCAATACCCCATTGGGTCCCTTAAGTCAACCAAAGAATAAATAAACAGGCATCTGAACTGAACAATACCATACACTAAATGGAGCTAACATACACCTACCCATTTTCCCAACATTGTCATACAGGTTAAAATCTATCTGGTCAATCCTGGTACCCAGATTTCTGACACTGCAAGTTCATCCAGTAAAGTCTAATCAGTCTATCATTTTAAAACACTTATTTCCATTCTCCTCATAGGCCTCCTTTGTGTTCTGTGCTAATTTTTCTTCCATCCTCATGACCTTCACCTTCTTGAGAAATAATTGTGGCACCATGACCTTCATCTTCTGGAGAAATAATTGTAGCACCATGCATGGTGGACATAGATAGTTTAGCCAGTGAATCTCACAGGAAAGGAGTTTCTGGCGGGTAAGACACTTGCAGCACTCTGAAGCTGTTCCTGATTCTGGGAATGTGCTCTGCCTCTGCAATCTCTCATCTGCACATTCTCAGCCATCCCTTGTCTCTGCTCATGACATTTCTCTGCAGCTCCTCAGCTGCCACTTGTTCTGGTGTTGACACTGTTCTCATTGCTGCCTTACATGCCAGGGTCTTGTCTACTATTTATGGAAGCAGCTATTCTACCTCCACCCTATTCATGAAAACACCACGCTCTTCAGTTCATGGAGAGATACATTCCTACAGAACCAGCTGGAGACCAGCATGGGATCATGGGGTCTAAGAGATCACCCTCCAAGCAAGAACATTCTCTCTCTCTCTCTCTCTCTCTCTCTCTCTCTCTCTCTCTCTCTCTCTCTCTCTCTCGTAAAAATACCCACAAAAATTAAAGACCAAAGAACTTGAGGCAGAAGCAGAGGTCATTCCGGAGAAACATTCGTTGGGAAATGCTGGAGATCCGTGGTGTATGTTCAAATAGAAAATCTTCCTGAATCAATCCCAAGAGAAGGTCACATGGTCACAAAAGGAGCATGCCTTTCTAGTATTTCTAAATTCACCAGGTAAGACTTGGATACACTTGCCTGTTACCTACAGGAACCATCGGCATGGGAACCATCTCATTTTGGCATAAGTACCAAAGAGAAACAATAAGGTACAGCATATGATTTTGAATAATAATTTTGCTGTTAAGTAGCAAGGTCAGGTGTTTTTTTTTCCTTCCCATATTTTGCTGAGGACTATGCTATGAGGTTAATAGTAGTCCGGTTTAAATCTCTGAGCCCATTGTAGAGAAGGTACTCCAGGATTATTCCTCATGTCTTCTTTCACTGCTCCAGGATACAGTAACTGTAACTGCAGCAAGTTCTTCTGAAATAGAAGGTGTTGGCTTTTGCAGATGTTTTTAGGGTGTAGAGAGATGGCTCCAGGGGTAAGAACACTGGTGCCTCTGAAGTGGACCCAGGATTCATCCCCAGAATCTGCATGCATCCAACAAACATGCATGACTCCACTTCCAGGGGATCCTATGCCCCCTTCTGACCACTATGAACTTTGCACAACATGAGGTCTTTTACATATATGCAGGCAAAACCCTCTGACACCAAAAATAAAAGTAATAAATAAAAAACTAAAAATAGTTTCTGTTTCTAGGGAATTTCAATGAGTGCACTGTAGCAATGTTTATCACCCCTCTTACAAATTCCCCACTTCCTGCCCCCTCCCACACCATCTAACTTTATGTCTCCTCTCTCTTTCCTTTATTATGTCTTTTTGAGACAGGGTCTCCCTGTAGCCCCATCTGACCTGGAACTCAATATGTAGATTAGGGTGGCCTTTAACGCACAAGGGATCTGCCTGTCTCTGCCTCCCAAGTGCTGGAATTAAAGGTGTGTGTGTGTGTGTGTGTGTGTGTGTGTGTGTGTGTGTATGTGTGTCACCATAATAGACTCCTTTTTCTTTTAAACATAGTGAGTACATTCAGTTCTGCCTCATAGATTGGATCATGTGATGATGTCCTGAATTGTGAACAACAAACAAGTTCTCACATTATACATAATAATTAGTTCTTTGAGAAAATCACACTGTGTTTTGACCACGCAAACACCCTCATCACTATTTCCCAGGTCTGCCCCCATCCATACTAACATAACCATGGGTCCTCTTTATTTTTTAATTCATATTGTCCAATTTGATGAAATATACTCTTAGCTCTATGGAAATCCAGTGGACAATGGTAGATGTATACCTTGCCAGACTCTTAAAGACTGACATGGCCTCTCCCAGAAGCTGTCAGTGGACAATAGCTCATCCTCTAGAGTTGGGACTGTTGGTGTACCTCTCCTCTCAGGTTAGATATTATCTGATTGAACATGAGCAGATCTGTGTGTTCATATATGCACCTACCTTGTGGGACCTACAAAGTACGGTTTATTTTACTTCTCCAGCACCTCTGGTGATCACAGTGTTTTGCTGTATCTTCCACAATCATTCCTGATTCCTGTAAGGAGCAGGTGTGATACTGGTTTTCTATAAAAGACTGAGAATTCCCCAGTCTTTCATCTGTGCATCTTGATCAGTTCTGTGTCTCTCTGTTAATTGCCACCTACTATCAAAGTATCTTCTTAGATGATGGTTGAGAAACATACTAAAGTATAGAGTCTATATGTATACAGATAAGCCATTGAGTGTGGACTTAATACTATGTCCATTTAGGAAAGGAATAGTAACATATTTTTCACTAGAGCCTACAACCAGATTTGACACATGTTCTCTGTTCTCATTATTGTATCAACTATTGTTAATAATTTGTGGGCCTTGTATCTAATCAGAAAGTGGTTGGCTATTTCTGAATTCTAATCGACCATTGTTGCAGTAGGTGGGTCCTGCCAAACAGCCATTACTCCAGTTCACAGGGTTCAGAAAGGTAACACCAAAGATTACATTTCTCCTCCTGTAGCATGCTTATCACTTTCTAGCACCATGAAACATTCCTAGGAAATACACAGCTTCCTAGTGAGGGAAGAGAAAAAAGTGGTTTATGGGATAAATGAGAATCATGGAACAAGATATATTTGGTTGTGAGTAGGGATGGAGTTCAATGCCAAGTAAGACACATGGGGAGGATAAATAGCACTAAATATATTTTGAAAAGTAATATGGACACAGTCTTTTGTAGAAACTTCCATACATATTTCTATATGAAAAATAGTTGAAATGCACTGTCCTATAATGGGGTTGAGCTCCTGTACCACACAATACAGCCTATCCAATGAAAAGCCCACTGTCAGGAATTGGTTCTTAATTGATACATTCGCTAACCCAAACATTGTGGAATATTGTCACTACTCATCGTTATCCTCCATAACTCAATGGTATTATGGGATTTCTTTACAGACAGAGTACTTCAGACATAGAAGACAAAGTTCTCAAGCAAGTACTGGCCCAGAAGTAGGAGGCCTAAGTAGCAATGACCATATTTTAAGTCATTTTTTATTGGAATATAATGTCCTCTTGGTTCCTTTGAAATTTTCAAAGCATGCAACTACCAAGACAGCTTCCTAGAGAGCCAAGATTGAGAAGATGTGCTTAGATCTTGTTTTCAAGCTACTTCTTTGATCTGCTGATTAAAAAACCAAGGATTTGACACCTTTAAATCATAGAATGAAATGAGACTGGTCTGATGTGATCAGTTAGTATGTTGCACATTTGATCATGGGAAAAAAGCTACAATATACTTCAGTGTTGTTCTATCCAAGAATAAATATTTCTGCTGTGAATTGGCATATTTATTTTTAGAAGATGATGTGATGAAACAGCCATTACATCTAAGGCTGCTGGAACATAACAAGACAATGCAGAGAGAGATAACAAATGCATTCATCTACTGTCACCAGTAAAGTTTCCTCATGCAATAGATTGTCAGGTGCACAAAAGGCCATAAGTGGACAAAGTGTAGAAAATAAAAGAGACCAGAGTGCATGTCCCTGGATAGGATTCCTATATTACAACTCATCCACTTATGGCTAAAGGACTATTCTGGAAAATGGGGGCAGGAAGATTGTAAGAGCAGTTATTGGTGTATGAACATAAGAAAATGGCATGTTTGAGGTCTCAGGAAACTTGCTCATAGGAATGTGCATCGATCGTGGCAGCATGACCAAGACCCATAATGAATCATTCAGACAAAAACCCAGCCTGAAACTGGGGAAATGACAGTAGGCCCATCCTTATCCCAGGAACTATTGGCACCTGATTACTGATAGGAGAGAGAACTAATATTCTCTTAAAGATTGACTCTAGATACATTGACTAGACTCCAGTGGATGAACTTGCACCCAGTGATATCTATGGCCAAATCTTTACTGGATAGTCCTTAAATTCTATGCAAGAACCCATGGGGAAATATGGGTCTGTGATGAGATCAAAAGATGATTTCTTTTGCATTGTATGAAATGCAAAACATTCAATAAAAAACATGCATTGAAATTAATATATATGTGAAACAATTGGGTGATTTTTTCTTTATTATTTTTCATCTTATATGCATGAATGTATTGCCAGGATGTGTCTAACTCCACCATTTCATGAAATGCCTAGGGAGCACTGAAGACAGTGTGGGATCCATGAGATCCATGGGAAATAAGTCCTGGATATTTGCTCCTCACCACATCCATGCTGGCAGTGGATCCCAGAATCTCTGCAAGAGCAGTCAGTTCTCTTAATCACTGAGCCATCTGCCTAGTCCCAATAAGAAATTAATTTGCTTCCTTATCCAGATAAAACAGAGTCTGGACAGTGAAGAATCCTGACTCATCAGAGCAAAGGGTCCAAAAGAGGGAAAACAGAGAGAAATGAGGCGATTGAAGTTCATCAGCCACCAACCAGGATTATACAAAACAGCGTTGAAACCACGTATGATGGAGGATATGGTATGAAAAGCCAGAAATGTGGACACCAGGGCCAGGACTCTGTGGGTGGCCTTTGTCTCAGGGGAGGCTCTGCAGGACACATGAGAGCTTCGGATGTGTTGAACCTGCTGCTTGTGTCTGTACAGGATAAAAATCATGGAGCTGCTGGACCAGATGATGAGCCCAGACAACAGAACCTCAGGGAACACCAGTAATGCTGCATACAATGAATCTGTGACTGCATTACGGCCTTCAGTGGTGCAGAATTCCAAATCTCTTTTTCTGCTCATGTTTTTGTTATTCATTAAAATATACTCATTTAGAGGGAAAACAAAATTTACTACCATGTATGTCATCCAGCAGAGGGAAATGGAGTGTCCAACATACTTTGGATTTTTGGCTTCAAATTTCTTCCAACCTAAGTCTGTGGAGCTGATGGTGATGGCCTGGAAGACACTCAAAAGGCAGGTGGTAACAATGGACACACTTCTGCCAACTCTTGCAACGTACAAAAAAAGGTTGCATATCAAATCATTTAAGAACTGCTTAAATCCAAAAGCTGCCACTGTCTGGGGCACTCCTTTAAAGAGAATGGTCAAGATGTTGGCTATGGTCAAG
Source organism: Rhizomys pruinosus (assembly GCA_009823505.1). Classification (NCBI taxonomy): domain Eukaryota; kingdom Metazoa; phylum Chordata; class Mammalia; order Rodentia; family Spalacidae; genus Rhizomys; species Rhizomys pruinosus. Next base: position 2,974,824 of record VZQC01004543.1, read on the forward strand.
TGTGTGAGAATTAAATCTCTGTCCCTCTGTGTGAATTTACATTTGGAAATTTCTAAGTAGTGGGAAAGGAGAGAGAAATTTCCCAGAATTCCAATTAGAAGCAGTGATAAGAACATGATTGCCATAGTCAAATCTCTCTGCTCCATTATGACACGAACTGCATTCTCTTCAAATGGTAGCACCAGCTTTCCTCTCCTCCTAACAAGTGGATAGAATGTTTCTCATCACCAGCACAATGCACACCTGCAGCACTACAATCTTCCTAATGGGTGGAAGAAAGAAAACCACTTGAGATCTGCAGCATGATGTCATCCTTACACAAATGGTGTTACCCTGTATTAAGAATGTAGAATTTTTAAACCAACTGCTTTCAGTGATACATTCAAAGGCATCCATATGTCCCTTTTTAAGGCTGACTTCTGATTACTTGACATGGAAAAAGCATCATAGATGGTGAAATGATATTGCCTGTGAAAAGCATTAAAATGGAGACAAAATGCAGTTAAAGCCTAGACCCACATTGACAGGATGAACAGATATTTGTTCGTTGCACAAGAAAAAGAGGACAAATGCAGTCATCATTAGTACTATAAGAAAACTGTTGTGAATGGATTTGTAATCTAAATCATAAGACAAATAATGAAAATTTCTCCATAATAAAAAGGATATGTCCAGGGGCTGGAGAGAAGAAATGGCCTAGTGGTTAAGAGTGGCGACTGCTCTTGCAGAGGACATGGGCTTGATCCCCATTACCAACATGGTGGCTGAAAAGCATCTTTAACTCCAGTTCCAGGGGAATCCAACACCCTCTTCTGACCTCCACGGCATTGCAGGACATGGGTGCACAAACCTACATGCAGACAGTACATTTGTACACATATGAAAATAAATTTTAAAAATTTAAAAAAGGATATGTCCATGTTTCACAAAAAAAAGCTCAGTCATCAGGATCTATGGTCCATAGGAATAAAAAGAAAATTATATGCTCAAGATGCTCAAACTTTGAGGTAAGTCACTCCAACTACCATAAAATATCTGCATAGTGGGGACTGGAGAGATGGCTCAGCTGGTACAGCACTGACTGCTCTTGCAGAAGACCGAGATTCGATTCCCAACACCCACATGGCAGCTAAGAACCATATTAGGCCAAGCATGGTGGCTCACACCTTTAATACCAGCACTTGGGAGGCAGAGGCAGGCAGAGCTCTGTGAATTCGAGGCATGCCTGGTCTATATAGTGAGCTCAAGGCCAGCTGGGATTAAAGGGAGACCCTGTCTCAAAATAATATCTGCATGATGCATATCTGACTAAGGATATAAGACCCATATTAGCAATATCTAATGGTTTGTAACCTTTCATTACACATAAAAGAAAAACAGGCAAAATTCCAACACATTGTACTGTGTTACTAGTACATAAGCTCAGGAGTATTTGATGGCCAAAATATGCATGCACATTTTTGAGAACAAAGTATTGGTCTCTAATGTTTTTCAGTGTAGTGAAATAACATTCGATGTTAAAGAAAAACAATGAGCAACATTTCCTGTACAGTCTGATGCACACGGGTTATTCCCATGTCTAGACACCTGGAGGTCACCCTGCCCACTTCTAATCATGGGTACTTGCCTAATAGACACAGGTCTCCAAATAGGAAAACCCATGGGTGGGTGCCATTTTATCACATGACTGAAATCAAATAGTCTCACCGAGAAATTGACTTACAGTTGTATTTTGCTAAGCATCCTATAGGAGTCTATGGTATGAATGGAAAAATTAGCTGATGATTCATAAATCAGTTATAATGATAATTTTATACTTTCTTTGATTTTCACAACCCTCTGATGCAGAAAGTGGAATTCTTTTCATTGTCTACAATAGAACAATGTAATACAAAGTGTAAGTGACTATTCAAATCCAAAAGCTGATTGGGGCAAAATGTAAGCCAGATTGAATGGAACATGTTCTGGCTGGCAAATACACGGTCACTTTACTTACTTCACTGTTTATTTATTGCATGATTGTTTCTGGAAGAAATATTCTTTTATTTCTGAAGATTTATCATTTAAAAAGACTTCAATTTTAAGTAAATCAGAGGACTAAACAAATATTTCAGATTGTACAGAAATCTGATCCAGTTCCAACTTGAATTTCAAAACTGTGAAAGGTACCTAAGAATAATGTAGACATCTTGATTCTTCACTTGCATCATTACAGGGAGAAATTTTTGCTTCTTTCTATGAAGTAAATTATTAAACACTTATTTTTTTGTATAAACTGCAGTGAGCCCTCATATGTGTTAAATTAGAAAGAGAAAATATAGCTTACTAAGAAATATCAGTATTAAAATATCTCTATATAACAAGTTTTAAAATCTATTTATATTTTTATGAATGAGCAGTTTGCTGGTAAGCATATTTATGCACTGTATGCATGCCTGTTGAGAAATCATACCAGAAGAAAGCGTCAGATATCTTAGAATTACAGTAACTGAGGCTGGTGTGCAGGGAAGTGGGTGCAGGGAAATGAATGTGGGTCCACTGCAAGAGCAGCAAGTGCTCACACCTGGAGCCTTATGTCCATCCCTGTCTCTTCTAATTCTTATATCAATGGCATTAATATGTGACATTAAAACCAGGTGCATTCAACATAGAACACATATGTAAGTTATGCAAGATGCTGAAGAATATGCAAACTCATGTACAAAGGAAATGTACAAAGGAAAATAAAGAAGAAACCTTGGTGCCAGTGTACACCAGTAGCAACAGGAGTAGCTATGTCTCCAGGTTTAGCTGAGCATTAGAATCTTATAAGTGCAGGAGAAGAGCAGAGAACACATTTGCTTCTGACAGTCATGGTGCAATATTCATACTGTACATTCTTTTCAAAGATATTTTCCCAAGCTCAAGAGAGGAAAATTGTAATTACAGTCATCATCCCATTACAACCTGCTGTGGACTCACTGTCTCCATAACTGGATAGTAAACTTAGAGTTTTATACAAACATACTCTTAATCCAGTAACAGACATGCACAATGATTTCATCCAAGGATCAGGTGAATGTCATATGTCATTCCAATGTTTGTTATAATCACAAAATCAAGATGAAACCATCAATACTATTAATAGTAATTAATAATAATAATAATAATATTGACAAACAAGTGTTTATTTCATGTCATTGGAGGTGAACATAGAACTTGTTTATTACTAGAGTCTTTAAGCACCCTCACAGACATTTCATTACCCTGGATTTCCTTAAACATACTCATACTCAGTAAACAGTTCATCATAGTCTACTAGTACTCAACATGGGCTGAAGTTAGTTTAGGGCAAATTTCACAGCTTGCCTCTTAACTGTGGCATTAGCTTGGCCCCCCTGTGTCCCTTTAATGGTTCAGCTTCCATGCCACATTCCCCTTACCATATATAGTTATACAGATATTTGGTTTTCAGGGTCTACATCTCAGACTCAAAAATAAGACACTTACCTGGCTCCTTTTCTCTGCAGGACTGTGCACTCCGTGAACAGAACCTGAGTTCATAGTTACCAGCACTGTGGCAGAGGGAGGCAGGTCTATTCTTAGATAAAGGTCTGTGCTGTGTGACCTCACCTCCCTTCAGAGCTGCAATTTCCATTTCACCTGCACTGGCAATGACAGCATTGACCTAGAGACTCAAGAACTTTTCTGAAACTTTTCCTGCTAATTGTGTTAATTGCACAGGCCAGTTAAGGCTCCATGTGAGTGTTCTCAAGAGTATTTTCAAAATGCTCTTAAGTTTTAATGATCTCTGCAGGTAGACAATGTCTCCTGATAAAAGTGTTGGAAACTTTGGGTTGTGATTTGTATGTGATTCACAAGTAGCTGCGTCTCAGTTGAGCATATTTTTCAAACATAGATTAAATTAGGTCTTAAGACCCCCATGAGATATTCACATACACTGTCTGAACATTAGTGCATGGATTGCATAACCTGGTAGCTGTGTGTTAGGAAACACAAGGCAAGAAAAAGTATACCTACCTTTGAATGACTGGCGAGAGAGTTCCAAATGATTCCCAAAACAAAGCAGGCTGTCTCCAAACTATTATGTACCAGAAATAGAAAAGAAGACCATACTGTTCAGAACAGGACACGCTTCAGGAGTAGGACTTAGACAAAGCAGGAACTGACCTGCAACTTTTCTATCTGAAGTTATGTGTTCATAATGCTAGACAATGTGCACTCTTCCATTAGAGAAAATCTATCAGTGGTACAAACCAGCATCACACTCTAACAACGATGATGAGCTGCCCAGCAAACTATCTCTGTTGGTGCAGTAGAAATACTGTTCTCTGAGGGATGCTCAATGGCTATCTGAACACCCTCAATGGGAGTGAAACTGGTGAGAACCCCTATAAACTCAGCCAAATGCACAGGGGTAGAGAGAACAGAGAGTCTAGCAAAAAGCTTATCAGGACTATATCTCTAGACAAATGAAATTTCTTATGATATACTACATAATATTATATTTACAAAAAAGTACATCCTATGCCATTCATCAAAAAAGCTAATCTATGCAAAAAATGGAGTCTGCTGTAGATTCCAACAACCGGTGAACACAGAACATATACATATGAAAAATCCCCTTTCCTAGGAGACACATCTGAAATTGAAACTCTACATCCAGAATGAGGATCAGAGAGAAAATGAGCACACCCCTCGATTCTCACCAGTAAGGCTTCTGCACCCAATAGAATGTGATGCAAACAGAAGACCACAACCAATCAACATCCAAAGAATGGCAGCCCCCAGAGTGTGTGTCCCTGGATGGGCCCCCTATACTAAACATCAGCTACACAAGGTTCAGGCATCCTTTTGTAAGAGTAGGTGGAAAGTTTATAAGAGGGCTGGTGCATGAACATAGAGAAGCAGTGACTTAGAGTCGAGTGTAAGCTTTCACATTTAAACCTGTGGTAATGTAGGCATCAGACATGGGATGCATGCCAGTTGAGACAATATCTCAAAGCAGAGCAAGAGAAATGGGTGGAGTAGTGACCTTGGACTGAGAAGTATAAGAGACTGAGTACTGTTGGGTGAGGAAGAGTATGACTTACCTAGGATTACTACATATGCTGACTAGACTCCAGAGGATCTGTTTGCACAGAAGGACACCTGAGTTTGGGCGCTTGACTGGATAGGGCTTAGTTTAGTTATTGTAATGCATGAGTTCTGATGGGGGGGTTGAGGATTGGGGATACTGGGTTTGATTGGGAACAATTGCATGAGTTGTACAAATGCTCAGAAAAACAAAGAAGGATTTCTCATGGATGATTAATGTACTATCAAATACATTTTGGAAACAATTCTGTGAACTCGTATAAGAATATGAAAATATATGTGATATGCTAGGAAAAGTGCAAATTAGAGGATGGGGTAGAGCAAACATTTAATAGAACAATTTGACTCATTTTAGCATGGTTAGAGCCATCCTTTACTAGTGGGACAGGTGAAAAACACCATCTCTTTTTTTAAAGGAGTAAATGCATTTAATTAATTACAACATACATTTTTAAATGTTTCATAAAGACAAAATGTGGTACATCTATGCAGAGCCCAATTCTCCACTCCTGACCTCCGTGAACTGCTTCAGAGACAGTGGACCAGGAACTGGCTTGGGCAGAGTCCCCTGGAGAGGTTCAGACTGCCAAGCCTCTGTTTACCATAAGGGATTTTTTAGATAGCACTGTCTTAGTTAAAGCTTCTTTATTGAAAGTCAAGGATGAGAGAGAGAGAGAGAGAGAGAGAGAGAGAGAGAGAGAGAGAGAGATGATAGATGATAGATAGATAGATAGATAGATAGATAGATAGATAGATAGATACTGCTGTGGCTAGTTCATGATGGCTGTCCTGATGGCTGCTCCTGATTGTTCTTTTCTTTGTATACTGTCAATATGTATCAATACATATCTATATCTATATATATATAATCAGTATTAGATAATAGTATTATATAATATATATATATAGTATAAGAAGTTTATATATGAAAAATCAAAGAGTTCAAACCTGGTGGAAAGGAAGGGGTTCGAATAGGCGAACGCCATTACCGCCAAGGCCCAGGTTAAAACAAACCCGCTCTAAACAGCTCTAAGGCAGGGACGTCTGCGAGGCGCTGGGGACGAAGAGTCTCCGCTCTAAACCGTCTACGAGATTAGTGTTTGAGTCCCCGGACCGACGGGAACACCCGCAGCACACACACACACACACGAGGCGGAGTGAGCTGAGGCTCGCACACAGTTCCACCGTCTGCTACTGGGTCCCGGCTGGGGGAACTTGTAGGGGACGGGTCAACTCCTGGTTTGCAGGGGAGACCCCATAACGCACCAGGCCAGGTACAGCTTCTATTGGCGGGAGTCCTGGCGGGCGCGTGCCAAATGAGCAGAGGGTCTCCGCCTGTTTGCAACCCCCGTCTCGGGTCCCCGACCCAGAGGGATCGGGCCGCGGGACTATATCAGGCACACAATAACCCCCACCCCACCGACCGCGGCCAAGTGAATTGCTAAGAATCCAATTGTGTGCTTCCCTTTTTTGGAGAGCATTCAGAACAGAAAGAGAAAGGACTAAACTACAGGCTTCCAACATCCTAATAATACTAAACTGAAAACCTGAAACCTTGCCAAGTCAATACACCATAAAAAAAGAAAAAAAACAAAGCATCCGGAAAGGCACACAAAACCATCCGACTGAATGATAGTTGAAAAGTCGGTTTGTGACTTGACCAAGGAAATTCCAATTCCAGGGGGGAACCACGGAGCGAAGGAAAGCACACACTGGGAAAGCACTAGGTATATCTCCCTACCAGGCCTACAAAACCTGGATAGATAGCTCACAATGGGACCACTCTGGAGGGATCCAAGGAACAGAGCTTAGACGATCAATAAATTGCAGACATACGCAGAGAAATAAGAAAATTAAAGAAGAAGTCATGGTAACTAAAAGAGAGAATGATAAATCCAAAAAGAATCTAGAGGGATTAAATGACAAAACTCTGGAAAGCACTAAAAGGACTCAGAAGTGACACACTCCAAAGAACTAGAGGGGAAGAAAAAAACAAACTCCAGAAGTGAAGTAGAAGCACTGAAAAAGGAAGCCAACCAAATGACAAGAAGGAGTCACCAAGAAAGAGATTGAGAGCACAAAGAAAAGATTGAGAAGCTCAAAAGGAAAATGGATGCTAAAAGAAAACATAGGAAACAAAAACATGGGAATTAGAACACTCAGTTCAAATCAAGAAGAAAGAAAAATGGAAAAAAGCCTCAAATGAATGGATAGCAGAACAAAAGCATATCAGACCTGGAAGATAACAACAGAGCAAGTTAAAAAGCTCAATAAAGATTATGAAAAATTTTAAACAATAACAAAAGTGGAAAAAACCAGGAAAATAGGGACACTATGAAAAAGACCAAACCTCCGCATTCATAGGATAGAGGAAGAGAGATAAGAGTCTCAAGAGATGGTATTATCAATCTTCACAGAATAATAGATGAAATTTGCCCCAAACATAAAAATAGAAAACCCATACAAATACAAGAAGCACTAGGGAACTCCAACAAGTACAGATATACAGAAAAAAGAAAAACCCCATCGCATGATTCATAAGTTAAAATGCTAGTACATCCCAAAACAAAGAAAACAATTCTGCGTAAGCGGTCCACATAAAGAAAAATCAAGTTCATTATACCAACTGGTGAACCCATCTAGATTAACAACTGACTTCTCGCACCTACAAACCATATAATGCAAGAAGTAACCATGGAGCTCAAAGCATTCACCGTGTATTAATGGGACTTGGAGTCCACACCCCAGAATACTATACCCCTCAGTATGGTCCACGCTAAAAGTTGACTATGCTGAAGGAGAGAAAAATCGTTCCATGACAATAACAAGATGATGGAATCACGGTCTGAGAAGAACCAACTCTCATAAATACTTGAAGGCATCCAGAACAGAGGGCAAGAAGAGAGGAGCAACATTCTCAAACACCTAGGAAAGAAAACTAACAAAAATAACATTAACCATAGGAAGCACAAAACAAAGGCTAGAAGTTCAAAATGGAATAATAAGTAAAGTGGAATGGACAGCAACATCCTCTATCATGTAACCGTTAAGATATTAATGCGGCTAAACTCCCAATCAAAGTGCATAGACTGGGGAGAATGGATTAGGAAAGCACAAAATCCATCTTATGCATGCTGTCTACAAGAAACCGCATATCATCTCAAGGACAGGCACAAACGAAGGGTGAAGGGATGGAAGAAAGATTCCAAGGCAAATATCGTTACCAAATAGAAGATCGCGGTGTTGGGCTATTCTAATATCAACATAAATAGATTCAAGCAAAAGTAAATCCAAAAGAGACAAAGAGGCCATTATAGATTCCTTATTAAAGGAACAATTGACGATCGAGATTTCACAATGCTTACAATATATATGCACCAAACACTCAAGCACCAAAATTCATAAACATGANAGGAGCAAGAGAAATTGGTGGAGTAGTGACCTTGGACTGAGAATATAAGAGACCTGATGTACCTGTGGTGTGAGGCAAGGAAGATGACTTACCTAGGGATTACTACATATGCTGGACTATGACTTCACAGAAAGATCTACTTGACTAGCAAGGTACACTGCTGAGATTGGAGCGCTGACTGGATAGGGCTAGGCTTTTATGTTGTAATGCATTGAGTTTGATAGGATGGGTTGAGGTCTGTGGACTGGCTGGGTTTTGAATTGGAGACACTCAATTGCCGTATGAGTTGTACATAATCTACTCATAAACAAAGAAAGCGAGTTCTTCAACATAAGGTCATGATTAATGTACTTACAATACCATTTTGGAAACAATTCTTGTGAACTCGCTAAGATATTGAAAATATATGTTGATATGCTAGGAAAAGGCGCAAATTAAGGGGATGGAGTGTAGATGCAAGAACACTTTAATGTTAGAACAATTCGACTCATTTAGCATGGTGTAGATGCCATCCTTTTACAGTTGGGACAGGTGCAAAACACCTCTCTTTTTTTAAAGGAGTAATAGGCATGTTAACCATTTAATTCAACCAACATAAATTATCATTTTATTAAATGTTTCACAAAGACAAACAATTAGTGTTACAGTCTATGCAAGAGCCCAATTCTCCACCCTGACCTCCGTGAACTGCTTCAGAGACAGTGGACCAGGAATGGCTTGGGCAAGAGTCCCTGGAGTAGTTCAGCTGCCAAGCTCTCTGTTTACCATAAGGGATTTTTTAGATAGCACTGTCTTAGTTAAAGCTTCATTTATTGTAATTCAAGGATTGTAGATAAGAGAGAGAGAGAGAGAGATAGCGACTGAGAGAGAGCAAGAGAGCGCATGATTAGTGATAGATAGATAGATAGATAAGATAGATAGATAGATAGATTGGATACTCTGTGGCATAGTGTCTATGGCTGTCCTGATGCTGCTCCTGATGTTTCTTTTCTCTTTGATAATATCAGTAATGAGTACACATACATATTCTTATATCGTATATAATATAATATATCATATATAGATAATATATCTATATAATAATATATATATATAAGAGTTTATATATGAAAATCAAATGATTCAAACCATGGATGGAAAGGAAGGGGTTCGATAGCGGACGCCATGTAACGCCAAGGCCAGGTTAATACAAACCGCGTCTAAAGCTCTAGGCGGGAGTTCTGCGGGCAGCTGGGGGATAGGTTTCGCTTAAACCCGTCCGAATAGTCGTGAGTCCCCGGCCACGGGAACCGCAGCAACAACACACGAGCGCGGAGTGAGTGAGGCTCGAACAGTTCCACCGTCTGCTACTGGTCCCGGACTGGGGAGACTTGTAGGGTGACGCGGAATCCTGGGGTTGCAGGGAGACCCATAACGCCCAGGCCAGGTACAGCTCTTGGCGGGTCCTGGCGGCGGGCCAACTGAGCGAGAGGGTCTCTCGCTGTTTGAACCCGTCTACAGGGTCCCCCGACCCAGAGGGATCGGGGCGCGGGACTATTATCAGCACCACAATAACCCCCACCCCACCGACCGCGCCAAGTGAATGCTAAGAATCCAATTGGCTCTTCCTTTTTTGGAGAGCCATTCAGAACAGTAAAGAGAAAGGACTAACTAAGGCTTCCAACATCCAAGTAATACACAAAACTGAAAACCTGAAACTTGCCAAGTCAATACACCATTAAAAAAAGAAAAAAAAAAAGCATCTGGAAGAGCCCACTCAAAACCATCCGCTAATGATATGTGAAAAGTCGTTTGTGACTTACCAAAAGGAAATCCAATGCCAGGGGAACACGGACGAAAAAGGGAAGACACTGGGAAAGCACTAGGTATATCTCCACGACCAGGCCCTACCAAAACCTGAGGATGATAGCCTACAATGGGATCCCTCTGGAGGAGACTCCAAGGAACAGAGCTTAGACGCCAATAAATTGCAGACATACGCAGAGAAATAAAGAAAATAAAGAAGAAGTCATGGACACTAAAAGAGAGAATGAAAAACTCAAAAAGAACTAGAGGGTAAATGACAAACTTCGGAAAGAACTAGAGACTCAGAATGACCACTCCAAAAATAGAGGGGAAGAAAAAAACAAAACTCCAAAAGAATAGAACACTGAAAAAGGAAGCCAACCAAAAATAAGAAAGGGTCACCAAGAAGAGATTGGAAGCACAAAAAGAAAATTGAGAAGCTTCAAAAAGGAAATGGAGCAGTAAAAGAAACATAGAGAAACAAAAACAGGAATTAAACACTTCAGTCAAATCAAGAAGAAAGAAAAATGGAAAAAAGCCTCATATATGAAGCAGAACAAAGCAAATCAGACCTGGAGAGATTAACACAGAGCAATGTAAAAAGCTCAATAAAGATTATGTAAAACATTAAACAATAACACAAAAGTGAAAGAACACATGAAAATAAGGGACACTATGAAAAGACCAAACCTCCGATTCATAGAAATAGATGGAAGAGAGATGATCTCAAGAGATATGGTATATCAATCTTCACCAGAATAGATAGATGAAATTTCCCCAAACTAAAAATAGCAAATTCTCCATACAAATACAAGAAAGCACTAGCGGATACTCCACATAGTACAATCAGAAAAAGAACAAAACCTCCACTGACCATGATTCATAGTTAAAACTGCTAGAGATGCCCAAAACAAAGAATAACAATTACTAGGCGGCCAATAAAGAAAAATCAAGTTCACATACCAATGGTGATAACCCATCTAGAATTACTAACTGACTTCTCGACCCTCAAACCATTAAATCAAGAAGAACATGGAGCCAAAGCATTCACTGTGATTAATGGGACTTGGATTCACACCCAGATATACTTTAACCCCAGCTAAGTATGTGTCCGACTATGACTGAAGGAGAGAAAAAATGTTCCATGACATAACAAGATGATGGAATACGACTCTGGAAAACCAACTCTCATTTAAATACTTGAAGCGCATCCAGACAAGGGCAGAAGAGAGGAGCAACAATTCTCAAACACCTAGAAAAGAAAACTAACAAAAATACATTAACCATAAGAGACGCAAAATCAAAGGCTAAAGTCAACATGGAATAATAAAGTTGAAAATTCAGCAACATCCCTCTTTCATGAACCTTAAGTATTAATCGGGCTAAACTCCCAATCAAAAAGGCATAGACTGGGGAGAATGGATTAGGAAAGCACAAAACTCCATCTAAGCTGCTGTACTACAAGAAACCGATATCATTCTCAAGGACAGGCACAAAAGGTGTGAAGGATGGAAGAAAGATTCCAATGCGCAAAATATCGTTACCAATAGAAGAAGCGGTGTTGGGCTATTCTAATATCCAAGCAATGAAATAGATTCAAGCAAAAGAAATCCAAAAGAGACAAAAGAGGCCATTTAGATCCTTCATTAAAGGAAAATTGACGCATGCAATTTCACATATCATACAACTATATATGCACCAAACATCAGTGCTCCAAACTTTATAAAAGCAATTCTACAGTCTGCAAGTACAGATTAACTCCAACTTACTAATAGTAGGGGATTTCACTACCCCATTAAGTCCTCTAGACAGATAAACAGGACAAAGGAAAAACAGACATTCTGAACATAAATGATACAATACAGCAAGTGGACCACACAGACATCTACCTAATATTTCACCCAAACACCACGAATATTTCACCCAAACACCACTTTCTACTCACACCTCATGGAACATTTCTTCCAAAATGACCATATACTGGTACACAGGGAAAAACTCACACAATATTAAGATGATTTGAAAGATTTCATAGCTTTCTTATCGACGCACTAGTGCAATTAAAACTCGATATATTCAACCCAGAATAAACCTGACAACCTGCAGAACACATTGGAGACAAAAACAACACTCTCCTGTAGAATAATGAGTGGGTCAAGGAGAATAAAAAAGAAATAAAACAATTTCCTTGAACTGTATGACATATGATTAAAACAACCAGCAAGGAATCTATGGACACTCTAAAAGCTAATCCTAAAGTGGAATTATAGATCTAAGAGCCCACATTTAAAAAAAAATAACAGAAAGAGCACAAGTGAATGATCTTACACTGCAGCTAAAAAACACACGAGAGACAACAACAAAAGAAAAAAAAAAAAAAAAAAAAAAAAAAAAAAAAAAAAAAAAAAAAAAAAAAAAAAAAAAAAAAAAAAAAAAAAAAAGAAAACCATACAAAAAATTCAAATGAATTCCAAAAAGTTGGTTCTTTTGCGAGAGAATAAACAAAGGATAGACAGATCCTCAGCCCAGTTAACCAAAAGAAAAGGGGAACATCCAAATCAATAGAATCGTGATGAAAGGGGGAGGAAATATCACACAGACAATGAAAAAGATTCTTCAGGACAATCAACGGGACTACTTCTAAAAACTTTAGTATTTCTACTAAGTTTGAAACCGAGAAGAAATGGTTTGAAACTGATCTGGAAAATCTTGGGAATCACCAAAATTCAACAAAGAAGAGATCGACATCCTAAACCGACCAATAGTACAAGAAGAAATCAAAGATATAATAACGTAGCCTCCGCAACCAAAACGCCAGCCCGGATGGATTCACCGGCAGAATCTATTTAAAATATTTGTAAAGACTTTAAACCCATTTACTACTTAACCCCATTGTTTAGAGAAGGATAATAACAGAGGGAATTCTCGAAAATTCCTTCTATGAACCCAGCATCACGCTACTCCAACCAGGGAAGATACAACCAAAAAGTGGATGTAACTGATAGACCATCTCCCTAGATTGAACACAGATGCCAAATCTGAACAGGGATTCTGGCCAAACGCATACAGACCCACATAGAAAGATCATCTATCATGACCAGTTTGGATTCATACCAGACATACAGGGATGGTTCAAATACGAAATATAATCAGTAAATATCATCAAACATACGAATGGACTGAAGGACAAAAACCCACACCATCATCTCAAGGTGATGGCGGAGGAAAGCACTTTGACAAAAGTTCCAGGCACCCTTCATGTTGTAAAGTTCCTGGACGGGAATTGGTCTGGAGGCGATGCATCCTCAATGTGAATCGATAAGCGCATATACAGAAACCCAACGAGCAATCTATCATCCTAAATGGGGAAACTGACAGAAGCATTCCCCTTAAAGTTAGGAACTCGACAAGGCTGCCCCACTGTCACCACTCCTCTTCAAATATAGTTCTTGAAACTCTACGTAGGGCAATAAGGCAAGAAAAGGGAATTAAAGGTCAGTTCCTAATTTGTGAAAAGAGGAAGTCAAGCTTATCCCTTTTTGCTGATGAATATGATTGTTTACCTAAGGGCATGCTAGAGAACTCCAACCAGAAAACTCCTAGTAAACTATTAGGCTTTGCGTAACGTGGCAGGATACAATGAAAACCTAGATAAAAATCAGTAGCCTTTCTGTACCCAGACAACATAGCAATGACGAGGATATACAAGGAGACCTTCCCTACTCACAATAGCCTCATAAAACAATAATAATTAGCCTCTAGGAACAAACCTAACCAAAGACACAAGGATCTCTAACAACAAAATTTTAAACTCCTGAAAAAGGAAATGAGGAAGACATCAGAAGATGGAAAAACCTCCCATGCTCATGGATTGGGAAAATTTAATATAGTAAATGTCCATCCTACCCAAACAGTTGTACAGATGTTAATTGATTCAATCAGAATTCCCAAGAGTTTCTTCACGGCCTTGAAAAAAAAATCCTCAATTTCAGTGAAAAACAAAGACCCCGATAGCCAAAACAACCCTGAGATGAAAAAGAGCAATAAAGGGGGGCATCCTATACCAGACACATCAAACTATATACAGGGCTATTGTCATAAAACAGCTGGTAATGGCAAAAGACTAGTATTGACCAATGGAACTAAAACTGGAATGAGCCAAACCTGAGCTCATTTACATATTTCAGCCACCTCATATATTGACAAGGGGGCCAAGAGACACCAATGAAGAAGACAGGCTCTTCACAATGGTGCTGGCAATAAACTGGATCTACACTTGTAGAAGAATGAAATTAAACCCTACCTCTCACCTTGTACAAAGTCAACTCCAGATGGACCAAAAACCCTCAACGTGAAAAACCCCAAAACATCTGGAGGTGATAGAGAGAGAAGCTGGCAGCAGACACCAAGACATAGGTGTAGGAAAGACTCCTAAATCAGACCGCAGCTGCACAAGATAATAAGATCGACAATTGACAAATGGGACCTCATTAAACTCAAAAGTTTCTGTAATCGAGAAGGAAGCAATAAATGGGAAGTGAGAAGACCTCAGAGGGGAGGAAACCTCCAGCATATACATCTTACTTAATTTAGGTAACAAGCTACTCAAAAAACAAAGAAAAAAAACAAATGAATCATTCAAAAGATGGAGTCAAAGATCTGAATAGAGAACTTCACAGGAGGAGTTAGAGATGGGCGAGAACATCTTAGAAGTGTTCAACATCTCTGATATTAAGGAAATGCAAATTAAAACCACTCTGAGAAATCACCTTACTCCAATAAGACTGGCTAGGATCAGGAACACGAATGATACGAGTGCTGAGAGTGTTTGTGGAAAGGGGAAACCCTCATCCATTGCTGGTGGGAATGTAAACTTGTACAGCCACTGTGGAAAGCAGTGTGGAGAACCCTTAGAAGACTCAAAATGAGCCTTCCATTTGACCCAGTCATACCACTCCTGGGTATATACCCACAAGACACAACTTACTGCAAAGATACATGCACAGCTATGTTTATTGCAGCTCTGTTCACAATAGCAAAAAAGCTGGAACCAGCCCAGGTGCCCTTCAACTGATGAGTGGATAGAGAAAATGTGGTACATGTATACAATGGAATACTATGCAGCAGTAAAGAGGGACAACATCATGAAATTTGCAGGTATCAGTGTCGTGCAATGCTGCGGAGGTCAGAAGATGGTGTCAGATTCCCCTGGAACTGGAGTTCTCCTGGAATTTGAGTTACAGACTGTTCTCAGCCGCCATGTGGGTGCTGAGGATCAAACCCGGGTCCTCTGCAAGAGCAGTCGGTCCTCTTAACCGCTAGGCTATCTTGCCAGCCCCCAGCCTGCCTTCTTATATGGTACACAACAGCTGCCCAGGGTGGCACCACTCATTGTGGGCTGGGCTCTCCCACACTGCTCGACAATCAGACAGTACTCCACAGATGTGCCCACAGGCCAGCCAATTCAACGGATCCAATTCCCCAATTGAGGCTCCCTCAATCCGGGTTTGTCAAATTGAAACTAAAGCTATCCAGCA
This sequence comes from Rhizomys pruinosus, assembly GCA_009823505.1. NCBI lineage: Eukaryota > Metazoa > Chordata > Mammalia > Rodentia > Spalacidae > Rhizomys > Rhizomys pruinosus. The sequence goes on from VZQC01004543.1 coordinate 2,990,655, forward strand.
CAATTGACCCCTTGTCAACTTGATACACAATACACATCACTGTTAAACCACCACCTTTCCAAGTCTTATCCCCAAAGTATGATATTAACACTAATCACAATCTAAGACAGTACAACCTTAAAAGCCCCACAGTCCTTAAAATGTCCAAACACTTAAAAGTATCTTAACTGTGGGCTGCTGTAAAATCCAAAACAAGTACTGTCTTATTTCAAAAGGAAGAATCAGGCACTCTCAAACAAAACTTAAGTTCAGTAAAGTAGCTCAAGGCTGGACACCTGAGATTCACTCACGATCTTCTGGGCTCCAAAGGGTTTTGGCAGCTCCCCCTGTCCAACTCTGCCATCCGTGGCACACACAGTTCATCTCGAAGGCCCAGGCCAACTCGATTCTACACCTGCCGCTGCTCTTGGTGGTCGTCCCGTGGTCCTGGAATCTCCAAAATGCTGGGATCACCACTGAAAGTGAGGCAGCACCTTCACCAATGGTCTCTTCTGACCTCTCTTGGTGCAAAGCCTCAGCTTCTCTCCATGACCCCTGCAATCCTTGGGTCTTCACTGCAACAGAGGTGCACATCCACCAATGGTCTTTCCTGACCTCTCACAGTGCCAAGCCTCGGCTGCTTTCTGTGACCCCCTCAAATTTCAACACCATAACCATATAGGAGACTCTTACACACTACCAAGTCCTGCTTCTGGCTTGACATGGAGGCTCAGGCACCTTCTGGACCACAGCTTCTTTGTGCTGACCCTGAAGAAATTCTTCCCAGAAAATTTCGCCACAGTGATGCTGGTCTCTTGTTACTTACAGCTGATTTTTCAGCCCCAGCTAGCCAGCATCAATTGTTCCAGTACAACAAAGATTTCACTTCAGATTCTGGTCTCTTATTACTTACAGCTGACTTTTCAGCCCCAGCTGACCAGAACTCACAGATTACATAGTCCTGATGATCTTTGTTCAACCTTTGAAACTAGAAACTTCACAAGCCAGGCCTCCATCTTCTACAAATCCTTCAGCAAAACTGCTCCAAGCTCCACAGCAACAATCTTTGGGCATTCAATGATCTTCCTAACCTAAAGTTCCAAACACCTCCACAATCCTTCCCCAAAACACCAATGTCAGATCTGTCACAGCAATACCCCACTCTTCTGGTACCAATTTCTGTTCTAGTTTGTTTTCCATTTCTGTGACAAAACACTCTGACCAACACCAACTTGGTGAGGAAAGGATTTATTCAGCTTACATCTCCTGGGTCACAGTTCTCAGGGAGCCCAAGGCAGGAACTCAGGGCAGGAACCCGGAGGCAGGAGCTGAAGCACAGGACATGGAGGAGTACTGTTCACTGGCTTGCTCCCCTCGCTCATGCCCAGCCTGCCTTCTTATATGGTACACAACAACCTGCCCAGGGTGGCACCACTCATTTTGGTCTGGGCTATCCCACACTGCTCGACAATCAGACAATACTCCACAGATGTGGCCACAGGACAATCCAATGGAGCCAATTCCCCAATTGAGGCTCCCTCAACCCAGGTGTATCAAGTTGACACTACAGCTATCCAGCACAAGATGTATAGACAAATTAATTAACTTACTGGTACCAAAGTCCCTCCTCCCTAATACGTTTTATTTAACCATTGCTCTTTTAAAGATTTTATAATTATATCTGGCCCTGATACTCACTTTCATTAATTTTGGGCATAAAGAATATCCCTCCAACATATCTTATACCTGTTAATCAAAAGAAGCAGTCAACTATGATCCATAAGGAGCCACTGTCATAACCGACTCTTAATGCGGACAAATGACAGCAGGAACACCTATGTATCAGCCTGTGTGTTGGTTCCCTGTGAAGTGGTCTTTTCTCAGATTTCTCCCATTCTTTTTTGATGTCTAGATGAATCAGTCTCTTTGCTGGTGGCCTCTGGACCATTTCCACTGTCCAAGGACACCATTTCTCCCAGGCTCCCAGGTTGATTGTGCCTATGCCTTTTGGAACATACAAGCAAACACTTTTGGTGTAGTTAGTAAAGAATGGAGTTGATAGGGTTTTTTTTTATTTTAAAATTGAGAAATTGACAAATGGTTTAGAGTAAAGAGTTCTCTGTACACTGTATCCCAAAGGGAGCCATAGTGCCCTTCCCCTTTTTGTATTACCACCATGAATAGGAAAATCTCTATTGTTTCTTAGGCTTTTATATTTTGATCAATAATTTTTAAAAGATATTTGTACTACATATCCATAGACAGCAACAAAGTTGTAATGGTCCATTAAGTCCATTTGAACTGTTTTTAATTTGACTGTATACTGTTGATTCAAGGAGGCACAACCCAGTCTTTTTTCAGTCAAATTATCTGCTGGCAAAGAAATGTCACAGGGAATATTTTACAATATAGGAAAATATAGAGAGCGTTTGTGTACATTTAATTCCAAATTTGTCACTGGAAATCTAGTACAAATTAGGAGTAAAACAAATATTAATCATTTGTATCCCCAATTAACTTAACTGTACATATTAGTCTCTTTTCTGTTCCTGTGATAGAACCATCATGACCAAGGGAAATTATAAAAGGAAAAGTTTAATTGAACTTAAAATTGATGGTTCAGAGAATTAGAGTCCATCGTGGTGGGGAGGTATGATGGCAGGAGCTGGAGCAGAAAGCTGAGGTTCGCATCTTCAAGTGGGCACAGGAAACAGAGAGAGAAACTGGAGGTTGGCAAGGCTTTTTGAACTCTCTAAGCTGGCCCTAAGGACATACCTCCTCTAGCATGGCCACACCTTCTTAGATCTCCCAAAACAACGCAACTAAATGGGGACAAAATGTTTGAATACTTTAACCCTATGGGGGTTATTCTCATTCAAACCACCACATTCTGCTCCCTGCCCCCCATAGGCTCATGACTATATAAAATGCAAAATGCATGCAGTCCTCCCTTAAAATGTCCCATACTCTTTACCAGTCAAAATATTGTTCCAAGGTCTCTTTTGAGAACCAGGCCAATCTCTGAATTGTAAGTTCCTGTAAAATCAAAAGACAAATTACGTACCAATATACAGTGGAACCAAATACACAATCCCAATACAAAAGGGAGGAATAGAGGCATAGTGGGGAAATACAGGAGGAAAAGAACTACAAAAACCAGCAGGGCAAAAATCACATCCAGAAATCAGTCACTTCAGCTATGCCAGCTGGAGCACAGGGGGACTAAAGCCACAGGGGAATGTGCATAGAAGCCAAGCACTTGAGCCAGGTGGATTATTTATCAGATACATGCAGCATGGGGGGAGTTACCCAGCCAACCATAGCACAGGGTACTGATGGGTGGCCCAAGGGAGCAACACCCCCCACCTCCCTCTCACTTGAGAAGTGATTCAGGGAATCAAGACAATAAAAGAAACAACAAACCGGACACAATTTCACTCCTAGAATACCAAGCCCCACAACCAACCTAGAGGAACTGGCTGCAGGATAACAACCTGATTGTTACCTACCCAGTTTTTGGAGAATCTTTAGAACAAAAAGGGAAGTGTGAGTTAAACCTTCCAATATATAACCAAAAGTGAAAGCCTGAAAGCTAGACCAGCCTACTCTCCATAAATAAGGAGAAAAAATGAAGGTGTCTGAAGGAAACAAGCAAAACAAACATTGAACACAGTGAAGAAACATCTGATATTCGTGTCTCAATAGAAAAAAAGGAAAAACAGAACAAAACCACATGCCAAAAACACAGTGAAAGAGCACATAATAATGGGAAAGGCACATAATAATTCCACACCAAACAGTATGAACCTCATAGAAGACTCCTACAAAGAGATCTCCCTGGAGGTATTCCAGGACACATAACTTGGAAGAAAAATAGTAGGCATATTCAAAGAAATCAAAGAATATAAAGAACAAATCAGAGAACAAAGGGGAGCTAATGAAAAGTTAAGGAAAGAACTAGATGGAGAGAACGACAAACTCCAGAAAGAACTAGATGGAGAGAATGACAAACTCCAGAAAGAAGTAGATGGAGAGAATGACAAACTCCAGAAAGAACTAGAGGGAGAGAATGATAAACTCTGGAAGGAAGTGGAAACACTGAAAAGATCCCACACTTAAATGAAAAAGGTAACCATCCAGTGAAGCAAGGAACTACAAGAAGAGAATGAGAAGCCCCAAAAGGAAGTGGAAATGCTGAAGAAATCTCAGGATGAAATGCAAAAGAAAATTGAATACTCATTCAATCAACAGGAAAGGATGGGGAAAAGTCTGAGATGCAGAATGGAAGAAGCAGAATAAAGAACATCAGAGCAGAAAGATGACAAGGAGCAAGTAAAATGCACAAGTGAGGATTATAAAAAATTTAAAAATACACAAGAGTGGAACAACCAGGAAATGTGGGTGACTATGAAAAAACAAACCTCTGCATCATAGGGATAAAGAAAGGAAAAGAATCCCAAGAGAATGGTATTGATCAAATCTTCAATAAAATAATAGAAGAAAATTTCCTCAAACTAAAAAAGAGAAACCCATACAAATAAGAGAAGCACATAGAACACCAAATAGACAAGATCAGAAAAGAAACTCCCCATGCCATATCTTAGATAATATGATAGATGCCAAAACCAAAGACAAAATATTGAAAGCCACAAGAGAAAAACAAGGTTCATGACATAAACAAGATGAAAGAATACATGTCTAGAAAACCAACATTTCAGAGACTACTTGAAACAATTCAAAAGACAGAGGAAATGAGCAACTATCCCTGAGCACCTAGAAAGAGAAATTAATAAAAGCATTAACTGCAGAAGTACTAACTTAGACCAAAAATGTGATCAGAAAATACGGTGAAAGGAAGAAAGAAATATCTCTCAATTATAACCTTAAATATTAATGGACTAAACTCCCCAATCAAATGTCATACGGTGGAGAATGGATTAGGAAACAGAACCCATCTATATTCTGTCTACAGGAAACTTATCTCACCCCCTGAGGATATGCACCAAATTAAGGGGAAGGGATGGAAAAAATATTCCAAGAAAATGGCACCAAAAAGCAAACAAGAGTTGCTATTTTAATATCAGATAAAATAGACTTCAAAGTAAAAGTAATCAGAAGAGACAAAGAGAGTCATCTCATCCTTATCAAAGTAACAAGTAACCATGAAAATTTCACAATCAGGAGTATATATGCACCAAACTCTGGTGCAATGAACTTTATAAGCAAAATTCTGCAGGATATCGAAGCACAGATTAATCATAGCACAATTAAAGTAGGAGACTTCAATACTACACTGAGCCCTTTGGACAGATCAACCAGACAAAGAATAAACTGAGAGGCATCTGAACTGAACAACAGAATACACCAAAAGGACTTCACAGACATCTACCAAATATTCCATCCAAACACCAGAAAATATACTTTCTACTTAGCACCCCACAGATAATTCTCCAAAATTGACCACATACTGGGACACAGGGGAAAAAAAAAACTCCACAAATACAAAAATAAAGACAAAAATAATTTCATGCATTCTATCAGACCACAGAGCAATAAAGCTCAATGTCAACACACCAGGGTAAGTAAGCCCTACTATCTACAAGAACACATTTAGACTAAACAGCACACTCTTGAATAATGAAGGGTCACAATAGCAAACAGCTGGAACTAACCCAAATGCCCCTCAACCAAGGAGTGGATAGAGAAAATGTGGTACATCTAAACAATGGAGATCTATGCAATAGTAAAGAAAGATGACATCAGGGCTGGAGAGATGGCCTAGCGGTTAAGAGCACCGACTGCTCTTACAGAGGACCCGGGTTCGATCCCCAGCACCCACATGGCGGCCGAGAGCAGTCTGAAACTCCAATTCCAGGAGAACTCCAGTTCCAGGGGAATCCGAGACCCTCTTCTGACCTCCGCGGCATTGCACGTCACGGGTGCACAAACTTGCATGCAGACAGTACATTCATACACATACAGCATTGAAATTAATAAAAAAATAAAAAAAGAAAAAAAGAAAGATGACATCATGAACTTTGCAGCTAAATGAATGGAACTAGAAGATATTATGCTAAGTGAAGTAACACAGTCACAGAAAAACAAATGATGAATGGTATCCCTCATCTGTGGATGCTAGCACCAAGTACCTCATTGTAAAGCAAGCTTAACATTAAAGTTATATTCCTCTTTTTCTGAAGACAAACGTGCTGTTATAATGTGAATCCCTTATCAGACTCTAGAATTAACCTACCGCTTATTTTCAGACTTTGTAATATTGGTAAATGGGTGGAGGGTATGCAGGCATATTTTAGAGTAATATAAATTTGGGCTGGAGAGATGGCCTAGCGGTTAAGAGCGCCGACCGCTCTTGCAGAGGACCCGGGTTCGATCCCCAGCACCCACATGGCGGCTGAGAACCGTCTGAAACTCCAACTCCAGGAGAACTCCAGCTCCAGGGGAATCCGACACCCACTTCTGACCTCCGCGGCATTGCACGACACGGGTGCACAGACTTGCATGCAGACAATACATTCGTACACATACAGAAATAAATAAAATTAATAAAAAAAATTTTTTTTAGAGTAATATAAATTTAAAGGGAAAAATATCTGTAATGAAATATGATTTGGAAATAACATATAGTTTCATTTCAGATGACATAATTGTAGTATAGGTGTGGCATATATATATAAATATATATGAATATATATGAATATATATATTCATATGTTGAAGCAATAGAAATTGGAAAGAACAATAACAGCAAAAGAACTGGGACAAAGAACTGACGGGAACAATAAAGTCCTCCCCAAAATTGTAGCACATTTATCTTGTGGGCAATCATCAGCTACCTAACTGCACTTAACTCATGTGTGGTACTGTAAACAAAGACAAATACACATCTAAGTAGAGGTCATAGATTTTAGAGAAATCCACAAGGCTATCACATAAAGAAAGACTAATGTAACATCTTAGTAAGTGCAACTAAATAAATCCTTATGTTTATAGGAAATAGCCCAGTCATTACTCATAAAGAATCTTGTTCTGCACCAAAAACTATTACAGAGTACCACAACTGGTCACACATAGACATTGTACCAGAGGAAATTTCCTCTCAGGGGAGAGGGCACCCTTAGCCTCGTAGCCACGCATGAAGCAACCTATAACCCCGCCAGTCTCTGCAAGTTTCAAGGATCATTGGCAGCTGAATATTGTTGCATGAGGAGGAGCTGATCTTCATAAAGGGAGGAACTCTGGATAGGCTGATTATACCTCAGTGGATGAATGTGCATTGAGGAAGGTCTGTGGACACTAATTCAGGAAAACATGCCGTAGCACAAATGACAGAATGTATGAATCCCAATGGGGGGACTGTAGTTGGTGTGAATGAGGAATGGGTTATAAAGCTGATCAAGATTGATTGAGAGCTTCTTGTGAAAAATGCAAGAATTCAATAAAATATTTTTTTAATATTTTTAAATTTTTATGTATTTATTTTTTATTTGTATGAATGTACTGTCTGCACGTAGGTTTGTGCACCCGAGTCGTTCAATGCCGCAGAGGTCAGAAGAGGTGTCGGATTCCCCTGGAACTGGAGTTCTCCTGGAATTGGAGTTATGGAGTTACAGACAGTTCTCAGATGCTATGTGGGTGCTGGGGATCGAACCCACGTCCTCTGCAAGAGCAGTCGGTGCTCTTAACCACTAGGCTATCTCTCCAGCCCCAACATTTTAAAATTGGAATCTGTTCTTTCCATGAGCAATTATCAAATTTTATTTAAGTCCAATCAATAAAACATTTTGATTGATAGAAATGTTAAAAGACATGTAGAACAAAATGCTTTCTTTTGGGAGATTCATTTGTTTTGATTGTTTTTTGTTGTTCGTTTGTTTGCTTTGCTGTTTTGGTTTGGGTTTTGAGACACTATAGCCTCACCTGGCCTGGACTCAGTATGGACGCCAGGCAGGACTTGATCTCAGAGAGATCCACCTGCCTCTGCCTCCTCCTGAGGGCTAGGATTAAAGGCCTGTGCCATCGTGTCCAGGCAGTTATTTATTATTTGAAAAATGCCAGTAACTAACAAAGTTGCATCATCTTATGTGAAAAAGGTGACAGAATTGCTGAGAGGAGAAGCCAGGTGAACAATACAAACCATCACACCCAGCTAGTGCTGAACAGTTAGTAATAGTTCATTAGAAGTGTTGTGGCTGGGCATGGAGGATCATGTCTTTATTTTTTTAATATGTAATTTTTTTTCATTTTTTCACAATAAGTAATAATTTATGAGCACAAGCATCCTTCATGTAAAACCAATTTGCAAGCAGTTGTGCCCAAACCCACACAGCCCAAGAGTCCCACCATCCAGCTGGGGGGCTTGTATGTTCAAATTGATCAAATAAGTGTCCAGTCTATATTGCTGTAGTTTCCCCATTCACTCCAATCACAGCCCTTACTTTCTACCATGCCCCAACTTCCGCAGATTTTTCCCTAGGCTTAGAAAAGGGGCACACGTGGATGAGAAGCAAAACAGTCTACTTTCTCTGGAGCTGTCGTTTTGGACTCTGGCCAATTCTGGCTGTTTCCTTTCACAGGCTGACAGTTTGTCTAGGAATAACCTTTCAGTCCTACTAATGAAGCACAGGCATTTAGATATATAGGTATTTAAAGAGTAACAATTGTTATGGTAGGTTACCTTGGTATAGACACAGATATTTGGATGGTATGTTAATCTATGAATTACATTTTTCCCTGTGAAATGTGACAAGGTCTTACTGTAGCTTATAACATCTCCCAACCTCTAGAGGATGTAAGCTTGTGGCATCAGCCATGGGTTATTCCTCCAAGGAGAGAGCTAATAGCCAATTAGATCTGGGATATACAGACATATGACTGCCACTGCTGCACAGTATTTCCAGGCAGGTGAGGTGTAGCTGATGCTGACAGAGGAGTCTTGCTTGACTCAAGGAGACTTATATTTGCTTTATTGATTTAGTGGCCTTTGGTAACACCCTCTGGTATTCCAGAGAGACCAACTGTACACTTGCAAGGGTGGTCTCAATACATATTTCCCATGCTTACAACAGGTCTTTAACGGCAGGGCCTTATTACCTCTCTTCTTGCAGGTATCCCAGTTTACAGTCAAAAAGCCTTTACCTGGAGCTGGAGAGATGGCCTAGCAGTTAAGAGCCCCGACCGCTCTTGCAGAGGACCCTGGTTTGATCGCCAGCACCCACATGGTGGCCGAGAACCGTCTGAAACTCCAATTCCAGGAGAACTCCAGTTCCAAGGGAATCCGACACCTTCTTCTGACCTCCACGGCATTGCACGACACGGGTGCACAAACCTGCATGCAGGCAGTACACTCATACACATACAGAAATAAATAAAATTAATAAAAAAATTTAAAGCCTTTACCTTTTTGGGGGTGTGGGGGCTTGGATTCCCTGGCCAACATCTCCTTACTATAATAATCCATTGCTATCAGAGCTCTCCTGTGTTAATATATTTTGCTTAAGTGCACAGCTTAAGGAGACTTTAGTATTATATTTGGTTCTGAATGGAGAATAATCCTTTTCACAGTTCCTATGTGAATTAGTCAATTAAAGAAGGCGGTTTTACCTGTTTTGTGGAGGCTCATGTCTTTAATCCCAATGCATGGGAGGCAGAGGCAGGTGGATCCTTATGAGTACAAGGCCAGCCTGGTCTACATAGCACACTCAAGGCCAACTGGGACTAAAGAAAGACCCTGTCTCAGAAAGACAAAAAAAAAGAAAAGAAAGAAAAATAAGTGTTGTCTCTTGTGCTAAGTAATCCATGGTTATTTATATGATAGAAATCTCTGTGATGGAGGTACATACTTGTCATTCTGTGAAATTTGCAGAGAAGCAATGTGAATATTAGGCGGTATGAATTTTTCCAGACCACAGATGTACCAAGTGGCAGGGCTGGGCAGTGTGGCTGTATTTTTTAATGTAGAAGGGTTAATATTTGCCAGACTACACCCAACATATATTTCTCCATGATAAATTGTAAAAAGGAGAGAGGGAACAAACCTAAGATGCTATTATCAAGGCAAAGTAATTTGTAAAGATGTGTGTGTGTGTGTGTGTGTGTGTGTGTGTGTGTGACTGTATATAATGGCATGTGTATAATGGCATGTGTATAATGTGTGTGTAGCTTATGTATAAGTGGATAGGACGCTATGCTCCCGTGTATACATGTAAAGGCTAAAGAAGAACATTGGTGTCCTCCTCTATCTCTCTGCAGAGTATTCCCTTGAAATAGGTGCCAGAGTCCAGTTCCAGCAGGTTCAGTTCCTGAAGTAGTTGGTTGCAAAGATGGTGAAGAAATTAATCTAATAAGACACAAGAATCTCTTTCTTTTTCATGACCTGAAGAACATCTATCTTCCCTGCTCCTGTGCAAAGGACCTCTTGGGTTCTTCACTATGCCGATTTCTTGACCTAAGTACCAGAGAGCATTTGCCTTCACTGATCCTGTGCAGAGGGCCTTTTGGGTTTGCCACTCTGCTAAATTCCTGACCTAAGGATAAGAGAGGGATTGCCTTCTCTGAACTTGTGCAGAGGACCTTGCCAATTTGCCACTCTGCCGAATTCCTTTTCTTCTCCTTTTCTCCTCAGGTCCCAAAGTTTATTTTTATATGTCCTAAAACTAATACATGTAATGCAACTCTAAGCTAATGATGAAAAAAAAATCTCAACTTCCCTGTAAATATTTTTCCAGAAAATTCACACTTGAAATTATTTAACATCAAAAACAGTAAAACAATCAATAATGATACATTTAGTTGAGACATCAAGAAAGTGAAACAATCATAGTACAGCCATTCGGTAAGCAATTTAACAGTTTTGCAGCACAGCGGAGTTAATATTAACTTTTAACTCTAAGGACTCCATTCTTTATGCCTTGTGGTTACACAGGCTCTGGATAATGTAAAAAAAAAAAAAAAAGAGCATTAAAGCTGGGCATGGTGGCACATACCTTCACTCTCAACACTTAGATGACAGAGGCAGGTGGATCACTGTGAGACTGAGGCCATCCTGGTCTACATAAGGAGTTCCAGGCCAGCTGGGGATTATAAAGATACTTAACTTTTCATGGTTTATTATTATCATTATCTATTATTGTGTGTGTGCATGATGTGGCAGGGGGCTACCACAGAACTGTCGTGGAGGTCAGAGGACAACTTTTGGAAGTTGGGTCTCTCCTACCTCATTGTGAGTTCTGAGGATTAAGTTTAGGTCACCAGGCAATAAGCACCTTTCCCTCACTGAGCCAGCTCCTTACCCTTGAGAGGCAGAGGCAGGCAGATCTCTGTGAGTTCAAAGCCAATCTGGTCTATGTAGTGGGTACCAGGGGCTACAGGGAGACGTTGTCGCAAAGACACCAAGAGAAAGAACAAAAAAAGGAAAGGGTCTTGCTTATATAACTCATTTGCCTCAAACTCATGGTGTTCACGTTTTGGCTTCTAGACATGCACCACCACACCCACACATGTAATACAGGGCAAGTCATTGCTATTCCTTTACATACGGGCACACACACACACACACACACACACACACACACACACACACCTTACAGAGGTTTAGGTTTTTGCAGTACTGGCATGTAACTGAGAGGACAGTGATTGCTAGCATGAATGAAGCCTGGGCTTGGTCCTCAGTACTGTATAAAGCAGATGAGAAGTGGCCCATGGCAGTAATCCTGCACAGGGACATAGAGTACAAAAGCGAATTGATAGGGCATATAATTTACCATTGTCATTATGGTTTATTGTTAGTGGGAAAAAGAGTTAAGTGAAATGAAATAAGGATTAATATTGACTAATATTTGAATAAATATTTTGCTATGTGATTTGATACCAAAATTTTATAGGTATCTTATTGAATAGTATTCACCAAACTTGCAAGAGATCATGTAAATGCTTTATTGGCCCATGCTGCCTAGTGCATCATAAACACATTTAGTGATCCTAGAAAGTATTTTAGTTACATTTGAAATAATCAACTAGGGCTGAGGTGTAACTGAATGGTAGAGTGTCTGTCTAGCTTACACAAGGTCTTGGGCTTGATGCTCAGTACTGTGAGAGAGGACGAGAGGGAAAGAATAAAGGAGGGGAAGAAAGGATAGAAAATAGGAGCCGGGGAAGTTCAGTCTGAGCATGGGGTTTCATTACCAGCACTACAAACAAAAACGAATAGGTGGGGCTGGCCACGCAGCAAGTTTAAGCCCTGGAGCCCACATAAAGGTGGATGGAGAGAACCGACTCCACAGAGTTGTACTCTGCCCTCCAAAAGTGTCTACACATGTTCACACACACACACACACACACACACACACACATCCCGTTATACATAAATACACAATAACAAATTTTTAAATAGATTAACATATAAGTGGCCATTTCAACATATTTCCTGCTATGGACTTTTGAATAACTATTGAGGATAGCTGAAAATAATTATGTTTATGAAATAAATTTATAAATTACATTTATGAAATAGAATGTTTAGCTGTTTTTGCTGTTATTTTTGTTTTAATTCAGGGTGTCCTTGAACTCAGGGCAATTCTCCTGCCTCAGTGTCCTGAGGATTACAGGTTTCAGGCACCATGCTTGGCTGCATTTGGCTTTTTGTAAACATGTGTATATGTATATCATGTGCATGCATTTGTGTACGTGTGTTCTCATGGGTAAACTCATGTGCACGTGCACCCGACTCTGCAGATTGGAGGTTGATACTGGGTGTCTTCCTTAGTTCCTCTCAGCTTTCTATAGGTGGAATCTCTCGGCCAGCTCCTAGAGCTTGCTGATTGAGCTAGTCTAACTTGTTAGCTTGCTCTGGGTAGCCCATGTCACCAGCATAGGGTGGGATGACCGGTGACTGGACAGCCACCCTGATATTTATGTGAGTGCCGGGGACCAGACTTGTACAATAAAGGCTTTACCCTTGAGGTGTGTCTCCAGACCCAGCATTTAGCTTTTTTTTTTTTTTTTTTTTTTTTTATTTTGGTTATTATCATTTTTTTTTGCCCACAGAGTTCTTTTGTGTTGGCTCCTCTTAAGGAGAAATGCTTTTTCTCTTCTTCTCTGAGAGGAGGAATCCAGGCGCGTTCTTTCTGCTACCCACATGGTTGTTCTTCATTCAGTACTGCGCATTAGTCAAATTACCCCATTGACTAAAGCCAAGTTTGTAACTTTTTTTTTTTTGTCATTTTTGAGAAACGAGTCTGCCCGTTCCGCCAGCTGCCTAGAACTCACTCTGTAGACAAGGCTGCACTTGCATACTCACCGAAATACCACCTAGCTCTCTGCAACTTCGAGTGTCTTGGGTATTAATACGTCGCTAACTTACACTCCAGCTTAAGTTGTCTTTAAAAATTTTTTAAATTTATTTTTATATTATATGTGTATGAGTGTCTTGCTATCATGCTATGTATAGTTGTACTGCTTCAGCAGTGCCTGCAGAAGGTTAAGAATAAAGTCACTTGGTGTTCGTCCATGCGAACTGGAGTATGGTTAAGGATGGGTTGTGGCTGCCAGTGCTATGCTGGAATACCAAAATCTGTGTCTTCTTCGATAAGAATGCCAGTGCTGCTTAACACTGATCCATCTCTCCAGCACCATAGTTTCGTTTAAAAATATTTTTTATTGACCATATTGTGTGTTTGTGGTTGCGCCTTTAATCCTAGCCTCTCTGGATGGCAGTGTAAGCAACATTGGGATCGTTCGAGGCGAGTCACTGCGGCTACAGAGTGAGTTCCAGGACAGCTGGGGCTACAGGGAACGCTGTCCGAAAGACCAAAAAATATTTTTATTTATTTAAAATATTTTTAAAATTTACTATTTATTTGTTCTCTGCTCCTCTCTCTCTCTCTCCACGCTTCTCTTCTCTCTTTTTTTGATTACAATTCATCCATCTAAACTTGCAGAGTTTATTTTTTATACTTTTATTTATTTTTGTATGTGTGATGAATGTCCTCTTATGGTAATGCATGTTAGGTTGGTGTGAACCGCCTGTGTCATGCATGCCGAGGAGGTCAGAAAAGGCGGTTCGGTATTCCCTGGAACTGGTAGTTAAAAGACGGTTCTCTCAGCCACCAGTGTGTGGGATGGACTGGGTGAATCGAACCTCGGTTCCTCTGTCAAGAGCAGTGTTAGTTGGCGCCTTAACCACATAAGACACATCGTCTACCAGCCCAGGAGATCTGTTTCTTTCTTCTTTAACACCATGGTGGTCTCAGAGATCAAACTCAGAAGAGTCTATTTGGCAGCAGTTGCACTTTCTACATTTGCTACAGTCATCTACACGGGCCAAAGAATCCTCTTATTTTTGTTTTTTTTTTTTTTTTTTATTTTAAATCTGTAATTTGTTGTATGAATGTATTGTTGTTATTTGTTGGCATGCAGGTCTGTGCACCCGTGTCCGTGCAATGCGCGGAGGTCAGAAGGGTCTCAGATTCCCCTGGACTGGCAGTTCGCCTGGAAATTGGAGTTACAAGCACGGTTGCTTAGACCGCCATGCTGGTGCTGGGGATCGAACCGACGGTCCGGCTGAAAGAGCGTCGTGCTCTAAAAACCGGTAGGCTCATCTCTCCAGCCCCAAAATCACTAATTTAAATATCTCTGGGAGGCAGAGGCAGGCGGATCTCTGTGGTTCCAAATGCCAGCCTGGTCACAGAGTGAACTCCAGGCATCTGGGACGAAAAAAGTGGAGAGAACCCGTCTCAAAAATACCAAAAAATAAATAAAATTAAAATACTATTATTGGGCTTGGGAGTGGCTCCGTGGTTTAAGAGCAGGTTGTCTTTAGTGAGGACCTGAGTCAAATCCCCAGCACCCCACTATGGCAGCTAACAACTGTTGTAACTCCTTGTCCAGGGGGATCTAACACCCTCTTCTGTACTTCAGTCATTGCATTAGCTAATGAAATAAAAGAAATAAATAAAAAATATTCTATTTTTTTATTTATGTATGTAAGTGCGGTTTTTTTCTTTGCCATGTTGGTAATTTGTAATATCACCTGTTGAAATGTCCTGCAGGCCAGAAGAGGGTATCATATCCCCTTGACTGGAATTACAAATGGTTGTTTAGGTGCCATAATGGATGTTGGCAAACAGAATTGCGGTTCTTTTTTTTTTTTTTTTCTTTTCAGCTTTTTGAGAGGTATCCTGTAAGCCCAGTTGTCCTGGAACTTGCCTAGTAGTCCCAGAGCGCGCCACTGTCCTCTGCCTCCTGATTAAAGCGTGCCTAACCACAACACCCAGCTGTTTTGGTCTTTATGGGACAGTGGTCTCCCGTTAGCTTCCAACTGGCTGGCTTGAAACTCATTCTATTAGACAAGGCTGGACTTGAAACTCACCGCGAGGAGCCCTCTGCTCCTCTGCCTCCCAGAAGAACCCGGTTTCGATTCCCAGCACCCAAATGGCGGCTAAGAACCATCTATGCCGCGTGGTAGGTACCACACAGCTTTATCTCAGCACTCTGGGAGGCAGAGAGCAGGTGGATCTCTGTGAGTTCAAGGCCAGCCTGGTCTACAAGTGAGCTCCAGTCCAGCTGTGATTAAAGAAGACCCTGTCTCAAAAAAGAAAAATAAATAATAAATAAACAAACAAATAAATGAAAATAAAAAAAATTTTTTTTGGTACTTTTTTTGAGACAGGGTCCCCCTTAGCCCCAGCGAATCCTATGTGAACTTACTCTGTAAGCAAGGCTGGGCCTTGAACTCACAAGATCTTCCTGCCTCAGCCTCCTCCCAATTGAGAGGATTAATGACATGTACCACCAAATGTCCGGCAGCAGAATAATCTTAAAAAAAAGAGGTAGTAGCCCGTGTGTGGAGGCACACACTTTAAATCCCAGCACTCGGGAGGTTGAGGTAGGAAGATCACAAGTTTTGAGGCTAGCCTGGACTACATTTTGAGCTCTAGGCCAGCTGGGACAAAGGGAGAACCCTGTCTCAAAAAGACAACACACACAACCACACAACACACCACACACAACACAAAACACAACACACACACACAAGATTTAGTTTAGATAATGAGCACAGCACTCTTCTGGAGTTGGAGGAGGGATACTGTGAGTGCACATCTGTTTTAGTGTGGTGCATACATGGTGTGGGGGTGGGTGGAGGAACTATTCTGCCACAGCATTTTTGTGGATGTCAGAGGACAACTCTTTGGAGTCAGTTTTTCCTTCCAGCTTTATATGGGTTGGGGGACAGGACTCAAGTTGTCAGCCTGTCCTGGCTGAGCCACCTGGCCAGCTTCCACACACATTCTTTTCCAAGCAGGCTGGTTTTAGGAAAGAGGACACGAAAGTGGGGTAAAAATAAAGGAGGCCGATTTCCCCAAAGTGGGCCGCATAGTTGAAGAACATTGCCTATTCCTGGAAATCCGGTGCTGTCAGGGTATAAGAAACCCTTTCCGAGAGGGCAACTGGGGTAACTGAGAAATTAACAAACATGGCCTCTAAGAAAGTACTAACTCTGCCATCTAGTGGCATCAACTCAGTGTCCACAGAATATACCAGGAAACCTAAATGTTTCCCTTGACCCTTTGAGACCTTGTGGTTCATCTCCAAATACCAACATACCTTCCATTTAAATGATATATTGTCCCCATTGTAATTTTTTTTTTTTTTTTTTTTTTGCCTTTTGAGACAGGGTCTCCCTTGATGCCAGCTGGCCTGGAGCTCGCTCTCATCTCGTAGACCAGGCGGTCTTGCCTTGAACCACAAGATCTGCCTGCCATCTGCCGCTGCCCGCTGCCCTCCTGATTGCTTGAATATTAAAGGGACAGTGGGGTTGCGCCCACCATGCCTGGGCTGTCCATTGTATTTGCTCATAGAGCACCTTGTGTTATTTTAACATTCCCAAATTTCAGAGCTAAAGTTGATTAGAGTTTTTTTTTTTTTCCTTCCTGGGATGTGGTAATTGAGGATCGAAGTAATTAATCTACAATCATATTCATTCAAAATCCATTCATTAAGCATTAGTACATGACTAGTATTATGCTTAGCTTCAAGCAGGGGCATGGAGTTTAAGGGTGAAGTAAAAAAAAAAAAAAAAACACTGGAAAAAAAAACACTGAGACACCTGTTCTTAAATCAATCATAATCTAATGACAGAATTATGGAGAGTGGTTTGTGCTTAAGATACATACNCACCAGAAAACTCCTAGAAACATTACGATTAGGCTTTGGTAACCGTGGCAGGTACAAATTAAAACCTAGAAAATAATCAGTAGCCTTTCTGTACTCCAACAACAAGCAATGACGACGGACTTACGAGGAGACCTTCCCTTTCACAATAGCCTCATAAAACAATAAAATTACTCGGAACAAACTAACAAAGACCACCAAGGATCTCTCCAAACAAACAAATTTTAAACTCCTGAAAAAAGGACATGAGGAAGACATCCGAAGATGGACAAACCTCCCATGCTCATGGATTGGGAAAATTTAAATATAGAAAAATGTCCATCCTACCCAAAAGTGTTAACCGATGTAATGCGATCCCAATCAGAATCCCCAAAGTTTCTTCACAGGGCCTGAAAAAAAAATCCTCAATTTTATTTGGAAAAAAAAGACCCCGAATAGCCAAAGCAACCCTGAGTGAAAGAGCAATACAGGGGGTGGGGATCACTATACCAGACACCAAACTATTACTACAGGGCTATAGTCATAAAGACAGCCTGTATGGCACAAAAAAACAGACTGGTTGACCACTGGAATTAAAAACTGAAGATCCAAAACTTGAACTCATACAATTTTAGTCACCTCATAATTGACAAGGGGGCCAAGAAGCACAATGAATTGAAGGACCGCTTCTTCAGCTAAGTGGTGCTGCAAAATAAACTGGATCATCCACTTGTAGAGACTGAAATTAAACCCCTACCTCTCCACCTTGTACAAAGGTCAACACCAGATGGACCAAATACCTCAACGTGAAACACCAAAATCTGAAGGTGATTAGAAGAGGACGCTGGCAGCAGACTATCAAGACATAGGTGTAGGAAAGATTTCCTAAATCAGACAGCCCGCTGCACAAGAAATAAGATCGACAATGACAAATGGGACCTCATTAAACTCAAAGCTTCGGTAAATCAAAGGACGCAATCAAGGAAGTGAGACGACTCACGACGTGGGAGGGAGGGAGTATCCCATATCCCGCTCTTTTATTTTGGTCTTTTCAAAAAAGAAAACAAAAAAAAAAAAAAAAAAAAAAAAAAAAAAAAAAAAATGAATCATTCAAAAGATGGAGTCAAAGATCTGAAAAGAGAATTCACAGAGGAGGAGTTAGAAATGGCCGAGAAACTTCTTAAGAAGTGTTTTCAACATTTCTTCTGATCATAAGGTAAATGCAAATTAAAACCCACTCTGAGATATCACCTACTCCAATAAGAATTGGCTAGGATCCGGAACAAATGATACCAAGTAAGTGCTGGAGAGTTTGTGGAGGAAGGGGAGCACTCATTCCATGCTGGTGGGAATTTGTACACCCCCCCCCTTACAGCTACTATGAAAAGCAGTGTGGGAACCCTAGAAGACTCAAAATGAGCCTTCCATTTGACCCAGTCATACAACTCCGGGGTATATACACCAAGACACAACTTACTGCAAAGTTACATGCACATGCTAGTTTATGCAGCTATTTTCTACAATAGCCGCAAAAAAGCGGTAACCCAGACCAGGTGCCTTCTTCAACTGCTGAGTGGATAGAGATAAATGTGGTACATGTATACAATGCAATACTATGCAACAGTAAAGAGGGGCATCATCATGAAAGATTGTAAGTGTATCATGTGAGTGCAATGCTGCGGAGGTCAGAAGATGGTGTCAATTCCCCTGGAACTGGAGTTCTCCTGGAATTTGATTACATGTTCCTGTTTAGCCGCCATGTGCGGTGCTGAGGATCAAAACCGGGTCCTCTGGCAGAGCCGTCGGTCTCTTAACCGCCCTAGGCTATCTTGCCAGCCCCCAAGCCTGGCCTTCTTATATGGTACACAACAGTCTGCCAAGGGTGGCACCCACTCATTGTGGGTTGGGCTCTCCCACACTGCTCGACAATCAGACAGTACTACACAGATGTGACCAAGGCCAGCCAATTCAACGGATCCAATTCCCCAATTGAGGCTTCCCTCAACCCAGGTGTCAAATTGCAAACTAACGCTATCCAGCACAATTGACCCCGTGTCAACTTGACACACAATACAAATCACTATTAAACCACCCAACTTTTCCATTTCTTGTCCCCAAGGTTATGATGTTAACATTAATATCTAAGACAGTACAACCTTAAAAAGCCCCAAAGTTCTTAAAAAGTCCAACCTTAAAAGTCTCTAAATTGTTGGCTGCTGTAAAATCCCAAAACACAGTACTGTCTTATTTCAAAAAAAGGGAAGAATCAGGCACTCCCAAACAAAAATTAAGTTCAGTAAAGTATGCCCCTCAAGGCTGGACACCGAGATTCACTCACGATCTTCTGGGCTCCAACGGGTTTGGCCGCTCCCCCTGTCCAACTCTGCCATCCTTGGCAAACACAGCTCATCTCAAAGGCCCAGGCCAACTCCATTCCGTACCTGCCGCTGCTCTTGGTGGGTCGTCCCGTGGTCCTGGCATCTCCTAAAAAGCTGGATCACCCCTGAAAGTGCGGCTTAGCACCTTCACCCCAATGGTCTCTTCCTCTCCTGGTGCAAGCCTCAGCTTCTCTCCATGACCCCTGCACTCCTGGGGTCTCCACTGCAACAGAGGTGCACTTACACAATGTCTTTCCTTGACCTTCTCACAGTGCAAATGCCGGCTGCCTTTCGTTACCCCTCAAATTCTCAACCACCCATAACCATACTAGGAGACTCTTTACCACACTCAAGTCCTGCTTCTGGCTTGACCTGGAGGCTCAGGCCCCTTCTGGACCACAGCTTCTTTGTGCTGACCCTGAAGAAATTCTTCCAGAAAAATTTGCCACAGTGATGTGGTCTCTTGTTACTTACAGCTGATTTTTCAGCCCCAGCTAACCAGCATAAATTGTTCCAGTACAACAAAGATTTCACTCAGGTTCTGGTATCTTATATTACAGCTGACTTTTCAGCCCAGCTGACCAGAATCACAGATTACAGTCCTGATGATCTTTGTTCAACCTTTGAAACTAGAAACTTCACACGCAGGCCTCCATCTTCTCAAAATCCTTCAGCAAAATCTGCTCCAAGCTCCAACAGCAACAATCTTTAGGCAATCAATGACTTTTCCAGACCAAAGTTCCAAACACCTCACCACAATTTCCGCCCCCAAACACACCATGTCAGATTCTGTCACAGCAATACCCACTTTCTGGTACCAATTTCTGTTCTAGTTTTGTTTCAGTTCCTTGACAAAACATCTGACCAAAAGGAACTTGGTGGAGGAAAGGATTTATTCAGCTTATCATCTCCTGGGGTCACAGTTCTCAGGGGAGCCCAAGGCAGGAACTCAGGGCAGGCCCCGGAGGCAGGAGCTGAAAGCACAGGCCATGGAGGCGTACTGTTCTTACTGGCTTGCTCCTCTCGCTCATGCCCAGCCTGCTCTATATGGTACCATCACAACTGGTCCATGGTGGGCCTCCACTCATTTTTGGGATGGGCTATCACCACTGCCCGAAAATCAGACAATATTCCACAGATGGGGCCACAGGACAATCCAATGGAGCCAATGTCCCAACTGAGGCTCCATGGAAACCACGGGGAGACACATGGGGAAATCGAACAAGCGAGACAGCACAATAGAGGGAGTAACAAAGTGAAGGAACGGACGGGACAACAAAGGCCCCAGTGAAAATACAGCCAAATCTATCACCCCGTCTATCGTCTACTTTCCTCCCCGCCTTCAAGTCCCACCTCGGTTCTCATGGGGCTCCCCTCTCCACCTCTCCCCTACCCCTCTCTCCTTCCCTTGACCCACTCTCCTTCCCCTGTGCTCCTTCCCCCTCTCTTCTCCCTCTCCTTCCCCCTCCCTCCCTCCTCCCTTTTTTTTTTTTTTTTTTTTTTTTTTTTTTGAGACAGGCTTTCACAATGTTTAGCTGGCCTGAACTCACTTTCATTAATTTTGGGCATAAAGAATATCCCTCCAACATATCTTATACCTGTTCAATCAAAAGAGCAAGGTCAATCTGACTCCTATAAGGAGCCACTGGTCTAACCGACTCTTTAATGCGGCAAACTGACAGCAGGGGAACATCACCCGGAGGTACTCAGCGGGGGGGGGGTGCCAGGGGAAGTTGGGGGCGGGGCTATATGATGGGCGGCGCCATCGGGTGGAGGGCGATGAGGAAGCAGGCGCTTGGGGCGGGTGGCTCTGGACCGGGCCACTGTCCAAGGACACCAGTGCGCCCAGTGCTCCCAGGGGGTAAGGGGTGGCGAGGCCGTGTTGGACAGACAAAATGCAAAAACACGGGGGGGGGAGTTGAGGAAAGAAGGGAGGGAAGGGGGGTTGTTGTAGGTGAAAAGTGAGAATTGGACCAAATGGGGTAGCGTAAAGAGGGCGCTGGTACACGGGAGCCCAAGGGTAGCCAGAGGCCTGCACCGTGGGCGTCAGGACCCAGGAATAGGGAAAGTCTCTTAGGGGGCGTTCTGAGCGTGTATATTTTTGGATCAAAATAATTTTTAATAATATATTTGTTACTACATATCCATAGACAGCAACAAAGTTTTAATGGTCCATTAAGTCCATTTGAACTGTTTTTAATTTGACTGTATACTGTTGATTCAAAGAGGCACACCCCCAGTCTTTTTTTTAAGTCATAATTAATCTGATGGCAGTAGGAAATGTCACCGGGAAGATTTTACAATATAGGACCCTTCTCAAAAATATAGAGGGAGTGTTTGGGTACAAGTTTAATTCCCAACTTTGTCACTGGAAAATATAGTACACATTCGGTGAGTAAAACAAATATTAATCATTTGTATCCCCAATTAACTTAACTGTACATATTAGTCTATTTTCTGTTCCTGTTTTATAAGAACCATCATGACCACGGGAAACTTATAAAAGGAAACAGTGTAATTGAACTTTAAAGTGATGGGTCAGAGATATGAGCGTCCAGTCGTGGGGTGGGAGGCATGGGGGCCGGAGCTGGAGCAGAAAGTTGAGGTTCGCATCTTCAAGTGGGTACAGGAAACAGAGAGAGAAAAACTGGAGGTTGGCAATGGCCTTTGAAAACTGCGCGAGCTGGGCCCTAAGGCAGACCTCGCCATATAGCATGGCCACACCGTGCTGAGAGCTCGCCCAAAACCAACGCAACTAAAGGGGGACAAAATATGTGTTGGGATACTTTATAACCTCCTATGGGGGTGATTCTCATCGCAAACTCACCCATTCTGCGCCTGCCCCCCATAGGCTCAGTGACTCAGATAAAAATGGCAAAAGCAGGCCGTTCCGGCCTCGTGAAAATGTCCCAAGCTCTTTACCAGTCAAAATATTGTTCCAAGGTCTCTTCTGCGACTCAGGCCAGTGTCTTAACTGTAAGCTCCTTGAAATCAAAAGACAAATTACGTACCAATATACAGTGGAACCAAAAATAAATTCCCATTCCAAAAGGGAAAAATAGAGGCATAGTGGGGAACTATCAGGAGGAAAGAACTACAAAAAACCAGCAGGGCAAAACCTTCACTCCCGAAAATCAGTCACTTCAGCTATGCCAGCTGGAGCACAGGGGGACTAAAGCCACAGGGGAATGTGCATAGAAGCCAAGCACTTGAGCCAGGTGGATATTATCAGTACATGCAGGCATGGGGTGAGTACCCAGTAACCATTAGCACAGGTTATGATGGGTGGCCCAAGGGCGCATACACCCTCCCACCCCTCTCTCACTTCGACCGTGATCAGGAATCAAGACACTAAAGAAACAACAAAAATCCGGACACAATTTTCACTCCTAGCCTCACTTCAAGCCCCACAACCAACCTAGAGGAACTGGCTGCAGGATAACAACCTGTTACCTACCCGTTTTTGGAGAATCTTTAGAACAAAAAGGGAAGTGTGAGTTAAACCTTCCAATATATAACCAAAAGTGAAAGCCTGAAAGCCTAGACCCCCGCCTACTCTCCATAAATACGGAGAAAAAAAAAAGGTGTCTGAAGGAGGAAAAGCAAAACAAACATTGACACAGTGAAGAAGACAAACATCTGGATATTCGTGTTCTCAATAGAAAAAAAGAACAACAGAACATAAAACCACTGCCAAAATAACACAGGGAAAGAGCACAGAATAATGGGAAAGGGCACCCTAGAATTCACACCAAAACGTATGAAAACCTCCTCGAAGGACTCCTACAATAAGATCTTCCTGGAGGTATTCCAGGACACATAACTTGGAAGAAAAATCGTAGGCATATTCACAGAAATCAAAGAATATAAAGAACAAATCAGAGAACAAAGGGGAAATGTCATAAGAGACAACAAAAAGATACAAATATCATATGAGAATACTTCAAAAAAAAAAAAAAAAAAAAAAAAAAAAACTCCAGAAAGAAGTAGATGGAGAGAATGACAAACTCCAGAAGACACTAGAGGGAGAGAAAATGATAAACTTCTGGGAGGAAGTGGAAACACTGAAAAGGATATCCACACTAAATGAAACAGGTAACCTCCAGTTGAAGACGGATTACTATCAAGAAGAGAATGAGATAGTCCTCCAAAAGGAAGAATGCGAAGAAAGAGCAGGAATGAAGGCAATAAGGAAAAATTGAATACTCATTCAATCATACAGGAAAGGATGGGAAAAGTCTGAGATGCAGAATGGAAGAAGCAGAATAAAAAGTATCAGACCTGGAAAATAACAAAGAACAACTAAAAAAATCAAGTAAAGATTATGAAAAAAAAATTTTAAAAAACAACAAGAGTGGAAACAAACCAGGAAAGGTGGGATACTATGAAAAAAACCAAACCTCTGCATCTTATGTATAGAGGAAGAAGAATCACAAGCGCGCTGGGCTGGAGCCAAATGGTCTTCAATAAAATAATAAGAAGCAAATTCTGCCTCAAAACTTAAAAAAGAGAACATACAAATAAGATAAGCACATAAAACCAAATAAGACAAGATCAGAAAAGAATACCCCATGACATATCATAGTAATCTGATAGATGCCAAAACCAAAGACAAAATATTGAAAGCACAAGAGAAAAAACAAGGTTCATGAATAACAAGATGAAAGAATACATGTCTAGAAAACCCAAACATTTCAGAGGACTACTTTGAAACAATTTCGATTGAAAGACAGAGAGAATGGGGAAATGAGCAACTATCCCTGAGCACCTAGAAAGAGAAATTTAATAAAAGCATTACTGCAAGAAGTACAACTTCGATCCAAAATGTGACAGAAAATGCGGTTGAAAGGAAGAACGAAATTATCTCTCAATTATAAACTTAATATAAATGGACTAAATTCCCCTATCAAAAGACATAGAATGGATTAGGAACAGAACCCACGTATATGTTGTCTACAAGAAAACTTAGCTTCACCCCCTGCGGATAGGCACCATATCATTAAGGGGACGGAGGGAAAAACAATATTCCACAAAACATTGCACCAAAAAGCAAAACAAGCAGGCTTGCTATTTTAATATCAGATTAAAATAGACTTTCAAAGAAAAGTAATTCAGACGCGGACACCGTGAGTCATCTCATCCTTATTCAAAAGTAACAAGGAAACCATGAAAATTTCACATCAGGAGTATATATGTAACCATTACCTCTGGTGCAATGAACTTTATAAGCAAAATTTTGCAGGAGATCGAGCACAGATTTAATCATAGCGACATTAAAGTAGGGTATTCAATACCACACTGAGCCCTTGGGACAGATCAACCAGGACCAAAGAATAACTGATGCGGCATCTAATACAAAACAGAATACAACAAAACAAGGACTTCACAGATAGACATCTACCAAATATTCATCCCAAACCACCAGAAAAATACTTTCTATTAGCACCCCACAGATAATTCTCCAAAATTGACCACTACTGGGACACAGGCGCTTCCTTTTTGTTTTTCTTAGCTATTTTCTTCTCTTTTCCCTTATTCCATTTGAAAAAAAAAACTCCACAAATACAAAACAAAATGAAACAAAAATATTTCATGCCTTTATCAGACCTCACAGAAGCAATAAAGACTCAATTCCACACACCAGGGTACGTATAGCCCTACTATCTACAAGAACACATTCAGACTAAACAACACACTCTGGAATAATGAAGGGGGTCACAATCGCAAACAGCTGGAAAACTTAAAACCCAAATGCCCTCAACCAAGGAGTGGATAGAGAAAATGTGTACATTTACACAATGAAGCTCTACAAAGTAAAAGAATGCGATGACATCAGGGCGGGAGAGATGGCCCTAGCGGTAATGAGCACGATCTGCTCTTACAGAGGACCCCTGGGTTCGATCCCAGCACCCATTGGCGGCTCCCAGAGCAATTGAATTCCAATTCCTAACTCCCAGTTTCAGATCCTGGGAATCCAAACCCTCTTCTGACCTCCTCGGCATGCTGTCACCGGGTGCACAAACTCATGCAGACAGTACATTCATACACCTACAGCATTAAATTCAAATAAAAAAATAAAAAAAGAAAAAAAGAAAGATGAACTCATGAACTTTGCATGTAATTGAATGGAACTAGAAGATATTATGCTAAGTGACACCGTCCCAGAAAAACAAAAAATAAAAAAAAAAAAAAAAAAAAGCTGAATGGTATCCCTCATCTGTGGATGCTAGCACCAAGTACCTCATTGTAAAGCAAGCTTAACATTAAAGTTATATTCTTTTTCTGAAGACCAAACTATGCTGTTATAATTGTGAATTCCTTATCAGATCTAGAATTAACTTACCCTTATTTTCAGACTTTGTAATATTGGTAAATGTGTGGAGGGCATTTGCAGGCATATTTTTAGAATACTATAAATTTGGGGCTGGAGAATAGCCTCGCGGTTTTTTACAGAGCGCCGACGCTCTTTGAGCTCTAGGACCCGGTGTGTTCGCTCCCCAGCACCCACATGGCGGCATAGCAACCGTCTGAACTCCACTCCAGAGAACTCCAAGTCCAGGGGGAAATCCGAACCCTACTTCTGACCTCCGCGGCATTGCACGGACACGGCGTGCACAGACCTTGCATGCAACAAATACATCAACACATTCAACCCATAATAAAATTAAATTTAAAAAAATTTTTTTTAGAGTTAATATCAACTTTAAAGGGAAAAAAATATTCTGGTAATGAACTATAGGAGTTGGAATAACAGATAGTTTCATGTCAGATGACTAATTTTTGTAGATAGGGGTGGCATATATGTATATCTAGATATATATATATAATATATATTCAAATATATAGAATATATATGAATATATTATATTTAAGTAGAAGCAATAGAACTTGGAAAAAGAACACTAACAGCAAAAGCATGGGACAAAGAACTGACGGGAACAATAAAGTCCTCCCCAAAATTGTAGCACATTTATCTTGTGGGCAATCATCAGCTACCTAACTGCACTTACTCATGTGTGAGTACTGTAAAAAAGACAATACCACATCTAAGTAGAGGCATAGATTTTAGAGAAATCCACAAGGCTATCACATAAAGAAAGACTAATGTAACATCTTAGTAAGTGCAAAAAATAAATCCTTATCGTTATAGAGAATATAGCCCAGTTCATTCTCTAACGAATCTTGTTCTGCACCACTAAAACCTATTACAGAGTAACAAACACTTGGCACACTAGGGAATTGTACCAGAGGAATTTTCCTCTCAGGGGAGAGGGCACCCTTAGCCTCGTAGCCACGCATGAAGCAACCTATAACCCCGCCAGTCTCTGCAAGCTTGCAAGCTTCATGGTCACGCTGAAATATTTTTGGGTGAGGAGGAGCTGATATTCTTAAATGGAGGAACTCTGGATAGGCTGATTATACCTCAGTAGATGACTGTGCATGAGGACAGGGTGTGGACCCTTAATTCAGGAAAACCATTGCCGTAGCACAACTGACGAATGTATGAATCCCAATGGGGGGACTGTAGTTGGTGTGAATGTTAGGAATTTGGGTGATAAAGCTGATCAGAGGAGGATTGAGAGTTTTCTTGTAAAAATGCAAAATTCATATAAAAGATTTGTTTAAGATTTGTAAATTTTTTATGTATTGAATTTTTGATTTGTATGAATGTACTGTCTGCACGTAGTGTTTGATTGCACCCACGTCGTTCAATGCCGCAGAGGTCAGACGATGGTGTCGGATTTCCCCTGGGACTGGAGTTCTTAACTGAATTGAAGTATGGAGTTACAGACAGTTCCTCAGATGCTATGTGGGTGCTGGGGATCGAAACCCAGTCCTCTGCCCCATCAGCTGACGAAGCAGTCGGTGCTCTTAACCACTAGGCTTTATCTCCACAAGCCAGACCCTCCCCAACATTTTGTACATTGGAATCTGTTCTTCCATGAGCAATTATCAACTTTTATTTAAGTCCATCAATTTAAAACATTTGATTCGAAGAAATGTTAAAGATCACTTTTCTGTAGAACAAATTGCTTCTTTTGGTGAGATTCATTGTTTTGATTGTTTTTGTTGTTCCTTTGTTGCTTTTGCTGTTTTGGGGCATTTTTATAACAGGGTATCTCTGTAGCCACACCTAGCCTGGAAATCACTACGTAGACCAAACTGGCCTTGAACTCACAGGAGATCCACCTGCTTCTGCCCCTCCTCGAAGGCGGGGGGGCTGGGCTATAGGATTACAGGCTGTTGCCATCGTGTCAGGCAGTCTATTTATTATTTTAAAACTGCCAGTAGGTTAAAAGGTTAACTAACCAAGTTGCCTCATTTATGTGACAAAGGTGACAGAATTGTAGAGGGAGACGCAGGGTGAAACAATTTACAAACCATCAAACCCAAGCTTATGTGTTAGTAATTAGTAATTAGTTCATTAGAAGTGTTGTGGCTGGGCATGGAGGATCATGTCTTTATTTTTTTAATATGTAATTTTTTTTCCTTTTTTCACAATAAGTAATAATTTTATGAGCACAAGCACCCTTCATGTTAAAACCAATTTGCAGCAGTTGTGCCCAAAAAACCCACACGGCCCAAGAGTCCCACCATCCAAGCTGGGGGCTTGTCTGTTCCCAAATGATCAAATAAGTGTCCAGTCTATATTCTGTAGTCTCCCCCTTCACCCAAATCCAGCCCTTACTTTCTTACCATGCCCCAACTCCGACAGATTTTTCCCTAGGCTTAGAAAAGGGGGCACACGTGGATGAGAAGCAAAACAGTCTACTTTCTTGGAGCTGTCATTTTAGACTCTGATCAATTCAGGCTATTTCCTTTCATAGGTTAACAGTTTGTCCAGGAATAACCTTTCAGTCCTATAATGAAGGCACAAGGGCATTTACATTAGTTATATAGGTATTTAAAGAGTAACAATTGTTATGGTAGGTTACTTTTAGACACAGATATTTGGATGATATGTTAATCTATGAATTACATTTTCCTGTAAAGTATGACAGAGTCTTACTGTCTGCTTATAACATCTCCTAACCGCTAAGGATGTAAGCTTGTGGCATCCAGTCATGGGTTATTCCTCCAAGGAGAGGGCTAATAGCCAATTAGATCTTGGATATTCCAGACATATGACTGCCAATGCTGCACAGTATTTTCCAGGCAGGTGAGTTGTAGCTGATGCTGACAGAGGAGCTTGCTTGACCGCAAGGAGACCAATATTTTGCTTTACTGATTTAGTGACCTTTGGTTGGAACACCCTCTCTGGTATTCCAAAGACCAAATGTACACTTGCAAGGGTGGTTCTCCCATAGACATGTTCCCTGCTTTACAACAGGCTTTAACGGCAGGGCCTTCTTACCTCTCTTCTTGCGGTATCCCAGTTTACAGTCAAAAAGCCTTCTTTACCTGGAAAGCTGAGAGATGGTCCTTAGGCAGTTAAAGAGCCACGAACGCTTCTGCAGAGGCCCTGGTTTGATCGCCAGCACCCACATGGTGGCCGAGAGAACCGTCTGAAACTCAATCCGGAGAAACTTCCAGTTTCCAGGGCATCCGACACCTCTTCTTGCCTCCACGGCATTGCACGACAGGGGTGCCACAAAAACCTGCATGCAGGCCAGTACACTTTATACACCTAAAGAAATAAAATAAATTAATAAAAAAATTAAAAGCCTTTACCTTTTTGGGGGTGTGGGGCCTTGGATCCCTGTGCCAAAATTCTCCTTACTATAACTAATCTTGGTATCAGAGCTCTCCTGTTAATATATTTTTGCTTAAGTGCACCGCTTAAGGAGACTTTAGTATTATATTTGGTTTGAATAGAGAAGATAATTCCTTTTCACAGTTCCTAGTGAATTAGTCAATTAAAGAAAGGCAGTTTTTACCTGTTTTGTGGAAGGCCTCATGTCTTCATCCCAATGCCAATGGGAGGCGAGGCAGGTGGATCCTTATGTTCAAGGCCCGGCCTGGTCTACATAGCACACTCAAGGCCAACTGGTGGGACTCTAAATGAGACCCTGCTTCAGAAAGACAACAAAAAAAAGAAAAGAAAGACAAATAAGTGTTTCTCTTGTTGCTAAGTAATCCATGGTTATTTATATGATAGAAATCTCTGTGATGGAGGTACATACTTGTCATTCTGTGAAATTTGCAGAGAAGCAATGTGAATATTAGGCGGTATGAATTTTTCCAGACCACAGATGTACCAAGTGGCAGGGCTGGGCAGTGTGGCTGTATTTTTTAATGTAGAAGGGTTAATATTTGCCAGACTACACCCAACATATATTTCTCCATGATAAATTGTAAAAAGGAGAGAGGGAACAAACCTAAGATGCTATTATCAAGGCAAAGTAATTTGTAAAAGACTTGTGTGTGGGTTGTGTGTGTTGTGTGTGTGTGTGTTGTGGGACTGGATATAATGGCATGTGATAAGGCATGTGTACTAATGTGTGTGTTAGGGCTTATGTATAAGTGGATTAGGACGCTATGATACAGTGTATACATGTGAATTAGGCTAAAGAAGAACATTGGTGTCCTCCTCTATCTCTCTGCAGAGTATTCCCTTGAAATAGGTGCCAGAGTCCAGCTCCATCAGGTTCAGTTCCTGAAGTGGGTGGTTGCAAAGGCGGCGAAGAAATTAATCATATAAGACACAAGAATCTCTTTCCTTTTTTTTCTGAACATCTAAGAAACATCTATCTTCCCTGCTTCTGTGCAAAGGACCTCTTGGGTTCTTCACTATGCCGATTTCTTGACCTAAGTACCAGAGGGCATTTGCTTTCTCTGATCTTGTGCAGAGGGCCTTTTGGGTTGCCACTCTCCTGCTAATTCCTGACCTAAGGATAAGAGAGGGATTGCCTTCTCTGAACTTGTGCAGAGGACCTTTGCCAAATTGCCACTCTGCCGATTTCTATTCTTCTCCTTTTCTCCTCAGGCCCCAAAGTTTATTTTTATATGTCCTAAAACTAATACATGTAATGCAACTCTAAGCTAATGATGAAAAAAAAATTCTCAACTTCCCTGTACATATTTTTTCAGAAAATTCACACTTGAAATTATTTAACATCAAAATACAGTAAAACAATCAATAATGATACATTTAGTTGAGACATCAAGAAAGTGAAACGATAATAGTACAGCCATTCAGTAAGCAATTTAAAAGTTTTGCAGCACAGCGGAGTTAATATTAACTTATAACTCTGAGGACTCCATTCTTTTTTTTTTTTTTTTTTTTTTTTTTTTTTTAAGTAAAAAAAAAAATAAAAACAACAAGAGCAATTAAAGCTTTAACAATAGAGAATGCTATTTTTCTCACTTTAGTTCATCGTTCGCTCGACCTGTTACGTTCATTTTTTGGTTGGAGTTAGCTTTTGATCAGCCTTTTTTTATTCTGGTCATTGTTTTCCTAAGTTTCTGTTTTCCTCAGTTTATGTTTTCCTCAGTTTCTGTTAACACTTTCTGCTAAGATGATTTTCTATGGGTTATTAATCTTTAAGTCAAATCACTAGAATCTAATGTTTTAATGGACTTAGTTTCACTTTGCACAACGATCCTCTTTTTAGTTTAAATCTGAACAAGAAATCAAAACTCCTTTCTTCACTTGGGCATTCTATGCATAACACATATCCTGTAGAGTTTATTCAATTTACTACGGGATATAAGTTTAAGTTTTGTACACAGCGCCATTATTTTTAACAAAGTAATCATTTCTAGAAAAGGCAAAATTGTCAGTTCAACTCCTTGAGGCAGAAGCGGGTACCCTAACTGCTAGAAAGTTGAAACTCAGGCAGGCCAGAAAAATAAGAATTAATATAAGAAAAATTATTAAATATCAAGGTTAGCTGGAGAGCAGACTTCAAACAGACGAGTTCAGTTCACTGGAACTTTGTTAAGCAGTGAACCTTTCATGAATAGCTCTGCCATTATTAGGGCTTTTCTCTGTGAACCTGGCGTTTAAGCTCGGTGACTAGCAATGCCCCTTCAATCTTCCTACCTCTGTCTCCACAGTACCAGATACTAGATGTTCACAAGTCACTTCTACATGAGTATTGGGGAACTGAACCCAAGTTTTTACATGCACTTACCTGGTGAACTGCCCCACCTGTTTCCAAATTCAATAGAATTTTGAAAAATCTTCTTGGAAAATTAAGCGAGCATATGATAAGGACAGTGACATTCATGTGAGCATCTATTAGAATCATTCAACCATGGGAAAACTGAGAAATAACCACTAGAAACATGTAGGCTGGGAGGCTGTATTAGAAAACAGTTTCCTAGCCAATGGAATTCCTTCCAACCCTCCTACCAGATCACTATCTAATGTCCCTATGAACACTTCTAGAGATAGACACTCAATATCTAGAAAGCAGGCTAATCATTTTCTGAAGGAGTTTAAGTTTTGGCATAGGCTTTGCTATACGGAATCCAGTCAGAGTTGCTGTCATATCAATGGAATTTTATAACATTTAGACTACTCTGCAATCATTCCACCCTTTATTTTAAACCGACTTCGTTTACTTGTGACCATGAAAAGAAATATATAATCTCCATGGGTGTGAGTTAGCTTCCTTTACTGGCATTTCAAGGTTGGGATCTGGTTCTATCAGTTGTGTCAAGACCAGTGAAATTGCATGGCAACTCTGCATACAGCACATGGCTATCAATAAAATTTCAAACATAGAAAGTCAGCGTGTGGTGCAATCCTTCATTCACATTTACCAAAGGAAGCAGCACAACACACAGGGGGAGAATCTTGAGAGATTAGAGTCTAACATGGGTCTATCTGTAAGTTCAGGGCAGCTGTGGACACAGAGAGATCCACCTCAAAAGGAACATTACAAACAAGTGAAAGTGATCACACATTCCAAACCACACCACCACTGTGGGTATAAGTGTAGGAATGTTTATGGCTGGCTTGGGGACAAGGATCAAAAACTGGACACGGTGCCATTTACTGCCCAGAGAGGGTCTCAGGGTGTAGCACGAAAAAGTCGCCTAGTGAAGAGAGTACCAGTTGTGCATCCACCAAACTAGAGCAAGGCGCAGATTCATCATACGTACGCTGAAGAATGGGTTGGTGACTGGCTTGCTACGGCCAGGGCTTCCGTCTAGAGATGGACCCTTGACGCGGGGAATTAGAAATGAGGTGCATTGAACCTTTACAAGCCCACCCTATATCCAAATCAAGAGGAAAAGTGTCAGTGAGGTATGTTTCTTAAACAGCCAATGACCAATTGGTACAGGTTGTATGTGGCAACCCTGTTGCATGTAGGACAGGGCTTGATATAGGACGAACCATGGTGAACATTATAGATGTTAGGAACTTGTTACGGTAGGACAGGAAGGATGCGGATTGTGTCACCGTTAACACAGGAGGACATCGGACTCGTTACCATGTATAAGAGGGGGATATGGGATGTACCATGTAGAAAAGGAGGATGTTCATGACGTACCATATAAGACAGGAGGATGTAGGAGATATCATGTAGAACAGAAGGATGTAGGATGTATCATGTAGGACAGGAGGATGAGGGACGTACCATATAAGACAGGAGGATGTAGGACGTATCATGTAGAACAGGAGAACGTAGGACATATCATGTAGGACAGGAGGGGGATGTATGACATACCATATAAGACAGGAGGATGTAGGAGATATCATGTAGAACAGAAGGATGTAGGATGTATCATGTAGGACAGGAGGATGAGGGACGTACCATATAAGACAGGAGGATGTAGGACGTATCATGTAGAACAGGAGAATGTAGGACATATCATGTAGGACAGGAGGATGTAGGACATACCATATAGGACAGGAGGATGTAGGATGTATCATGTAGAACAGGAGGATGTAGGACATGCCATGTAGAACAGGAGGATGTGGGATGTACCATGTAGAACAGGACGATGTTGGATGTACCATGTAGGACAGGATGATGATGGGTGTACTATAAAGGACAGGAGGATTTAGGAAGTACCATGTAGAACAGGAGGAGATAGGACTACCATGTAGGACAGGATGATGTTGGAAGTACCATGGAGAACAGGAGGATGTAGGACATACCATGGAGAACAGGAGGATGTAGGATGTACCATGGAGAACAGGAGGATGTAGGATGTACCATGTAGAACAGGGGGATGTAGGATGTACCATGTAGAACAGGAGGATGTAGGACGTACCACGTAGAACAGGAGGATGTAGGACGTACAATGTAGAACAGGAGGACGTAGGACGTCCTGTGTAGAACAGGAGGATGTAGGATGTCCATGAAAGACAGGGGGATATAGGACATACCATGTAGAATAGGGAGAAGGAGGATGTACCATGTAGAACAGGAGGATGTAGGATGTACCATGTTGAACAGGAGGATGTGGGATGTACCATGTAAAACAGTGGGATGGAGTATGTACCATGTAGAACAGGAGGATGTAGGATGTACCATGTTGAACAGGAGTATGTGGGATGTACCATGTAGAACAGGACGATGTGGGATTTACCATGTAGGACAGGATGACTTCGGACATACCACATAGGACAGGAAGATTTAGGAAGTACCACGTAGAACAGGAGGATATAGGACTACCATGTAGGACAGGATGATGTCGGACGTACCATGGAGAATAGGAGGATATAGGACGTACCATGGAGAACAGGAGGACGTAGGACATACCATGGAGAACAGGAGGATGTAGGACGTACCATGTAGAACAGGAGGATGTAGGATGTACCATGTATAACAGGGGGATATGGGATGTACCATGTAGAACAGGAGGATGTAGGACATACCATGTAGAACNAGATTCCCCTGGAACTGGAGTTCTCCTGGAATTGGAGTTACAGACGGTTCTTAGCCGCCATGTGGGTGCTGGGGATCGAACCCGGGTCCTCTGCAAGAGCGTCGGTGCTCTTAACCGCTAGGCTATCTCTCCAGCCCAAGAATCACTCTTTAAAATATCTCTTGGGAGGCAGAGGCAGGCGGATCTCTGTGAGTTCAATGCCAGCCTGGTCTACAGAGTGAACTCCAGGCCATCTGGGACTAAAAAAAAGGGAGACCCTGTCTCAAAAATACCAAAAAAATAAAATAAAATAAAATATCTATTTATTGGGCTGGAGAGATGGCTCAGTGGTTAAGAGCACTGGTTGTTCTTACAGAAGACCTGGGTTCAAATCCCAGCACCCACATGGCAGCTAACAACTGTTTGTAACTCCATTTCCAGGGGGATCTAACACCCTCTTCTGTCCTCAGGCATTGCATTATATACATGAAATAAAAATAAAAATAAAAAATATCTATTTATTCTTAGTTTATGTATGTAAGTGGGTTTTTTTCTGCATGTATGTAAGTATATCACATGTGTGAAATGCCTGCAGAGGCCAGAAGAGGGTATCATATCCCCTGAACTGGAATTACAAATGGTTGTTAGGTGCCATATAGGTGCTGGGAACAGAACTTGGGTCTTTTTTTTTTTTTTTTTCAGTCTTTTTGAGACAGGGTATCCCTGTAGCCCAGTTGTCCTGGAACTTGCTATGTAGACCAGGCTGCCCCTGCCTCTGCCTCCTGATTAAAGGCGTGCACCACAACACCCAGCTGTTTTGGTCTTTTCGGGACAGGGTCTCCCTGTAGCTCCAGCTGGCTTGAAACTCATTATGTAGACAAGGCTGGCCTTGAACTCACCGAGAGCCCTCTGCCTCCCGCCAGAAGACCCAGGTTCGATTCCCAGCACCCACATGGCGGCTAAGAACCATCTTTGAGCCGGGCGTGGTAGCCCACACCTTTAATCTCAGCACTCGGTAGGCAGAGGCAGGTGGATCTCTGTGAGTTCAAGGCCAGCCTGGTCTACATAGTGAGCTCCAGTCCAGCTGGGATTAAAGAGAGACCCTGTCTCAAAAAATAAAAATAAATAATAAATAAACAAACAAATAAAT
The DNA here is from genome assembly GCA_009823505.1 of Rhizomys pruinosus. Taxonomy (NCBI): domain Eukaryota; kingdom Metazoa; phylum Chordata; class Mammalia; order Rodentia; family Spalacidae; genus Rhizomys; species Rhizomys pruinosus. The sequence continues at coordinate 3,026,097 of VZQC01004543.1, forward strand.
GAATGGTCTTTTTTTTGTCTTTTTTGAGACAGGGTCTCCCTGTAGCCCAGCTATCCTGGAACTTACTCTGTAGACCAGGCTGGCCTTGAACTCACAAAGATCTGCCTGCCTCTGCCTCCCAAGTGCTAGGATTAATGACATGTACCACCATGTCCGGCATGAATAAATAATCTTTAAAAAAAAGATTTAGTAGCCGGGTGTGGAGGCACACACCTTTAATCCCAGCACTCGGAGGGGGAGACAGGTGGATCTCTATGAGTTCAAGGCCCACATGATTTACATAGTGAGCTCTAGGCCAGCTGGGACTAAAGGGAGACCCTGTCTCAAAAAGACACACACACACACACACACACACACACACACAAACACACACACACAAGATTTAGTTTAGATAATGAGCACAGCACTCTTCTGGAGTTGGAGGAGGGATACTGTGAGTGCACATCTGTTTTAGTGTGGTGCATACATGGTGTGGGGGTGGGTGGAGGAACTATTCATGCCACTATGCCTGTTTGGAAATCAGGGCACAATTTTATGGAGTTGATTTCCCCTTCCAGCTTTATATGGGTTGGGGGACAGGACTCAAGTTGTCAGCCTGTCCTGGCTGAGCCACCTGGCCAGCTTCCACACACATTCTTTTCCAAGCAGGCTGGTTTTAGGAAAGAGGACACAGAAAGTGGGGGTAAGAAGGCCGATTTCCCCAAAGTGCCGCATAGTTGAACATTCCTGGAAATCCTGTGCTGTCAGGGGTATAAGAACCCCTGTCTAGAGGCCACTGGGGTAGACTGAGAAATTAACATGCCTCTAGAAAGTACTGCCATCTAGTGGCATCTACTCAGGTCACAGACACCAGGACCTAAAGGTTCCCTTGACCCTTTGAAGGACACTTGTGGGTTCATCTCCAAATACCAACATACCTTCCATTTAAATGATATATTGTCCATTGTAATTTTTTTTTTGCCTTTTTGAGACAGGGTCTCCCTTGAGTGCCAGCTGGCCTGGAGCTCGCTCTCGTAGACCAGGCTGGTCTTGAACTCACAGAGATCTGCCTGCCTCTGCCTCCTGAGTGCTGAGATTAAAGGGGTGCGCCACCATGCCTGGCTGTCCATTGTATTTGCTATGCCCTTGTGTTATTTAACATTTCCCAAATTCCTCTAGTTGATTAGGTTTTTTTCCTTCCATGGATGTGGTAATTGAGGATCGAAGTAATTAATCTACAATCATATTCATTCAAAATCCATTCATTAAGCATTAGTACATGACTAGTATTATGCTTAGCTTCAAGCAGGGGCATGGGTTAAGGGTGAATTAAAAAAAAAAACACTGGAAAAAAAAAACACTGAGACACCTGTTCTTAAATCAATCATAATCTAATGACAGAATTATGGAGAGTGGTTTGTGCTTAAGATACATACCAGGATTCTTCCCATGCACTATGGGAAAGAACACACAAATGTAAGGGTGTCTGAGTGACCCCAGAGTCCTTGCAGTATCAGGTGAGGTCAGGCATGGAGGAAGGTTGTTTTCCAGCAAACTGGATGAAAATGCCGGCTAAATAGAGTGACTGCCCCCCCCCCCCCAATGTGCTGCTTGGAATCTGCTGTGGGCTTGGAAAGCAGAGAAGGAAACTTATTAAAAGGGTATTTACCAAGGAAGCAAATGGCCTGAATGAAAACCCGGCAGCTCCCTGAGTTGAGTGTCAGCATTAGTGCAGAGACTGTATTACATCTGTTTTGTCGACTCTGCGTGAGACCTGGCAGCTGCGAGCCAGTGAGTTCTGCGTGGGCAGCTTCACAGCAGAAGAGATAATTGAGTTAGAGCCACGCCCATCCTTATCACTGCAAGCCTGCCTTCACAGCCTCGCTTACATGCTGCGGAAGTGCACCTGCTTTTTGTTTCTTCAACAGTCCCAGTTCTTGCCTAACTCAGGCTGCTTAACATCTCTCCTGACTCTGTCTGCACATGGCTGGCTCCTCGTCTTTCAAAATTCAGCTTAAGCTGGGGTGTGGTGACTCATGCTCCTAGTCCTAGGACTCCCAGAGACAGAGGCTGAAGGATCTCTGAGGCCAGCCTGGTCCATACAGTGACATAGTGAGCTCTAGGTTGGGGCTATGGAAACAAAACACAACACAACAACAAAAACAAAACAAAACAAACCAAGCTAAAACCCAAACCCAAATGTAAACCAAACCAAAACAAAAGAAAACAAAAAAAGAATTCAGCTCAAAGGTCGCCTCCTCTAAGCTCTTCACGAGGCTCCACCCGTTCACGATCTCTGCTGAGGCTTCGCTGGTACCTACAGACAGACGTATCTCCATGAGAACTGAAACTTCAGCACTTATCCCTTTCTGATTGACACTATTATATATCTATTGCCCATCATCCACTGAATGCAAGGTTCACAAGGACAGGCTCATTGAGCCAGACTTGCTATGTGGCGGGTGCTCAGTACATCTGTGAATGAACTGAGTAGAAACCCGTTCCCTGCCTCAGAAGGCTGTTCTCAAAAAGCACAGCCACTCTGGCTCGGCTTTCCTAAACAGATTCCAACAGTGCTGCTTGGCAGCTCATGAAGAATGACTGCTGCTGCCTTTGTTCCAAGAAATGGACGTCGAGCCATGTTCCCAGGGCTCAAGCTTCCCTGGGACTGGAAGTCAGATACTAAGGAGCAGCATATGGCTAGGCTAGGCCTCAATGCCTGTCCTGCCATATTTAACTGATGGGGCCCCCTGGACATTCCTCCAGGGAATGGAAGAAGCTCTAGAAGAAAAATAACCACAGTAGACTGAAACATCCCAACTTTGTTTACCTTGCAATAAACCAGGCAAATAAAAACTCAGAGCTAACTTTATGGACAATGATAGGGAATCAGCATATTCTTTTGAACAGCAATAGTGAACTATCCCCAACATCACATAAACTGGGCATGGTGAGGCATGCTTATAATTCAAGCACTCAGGAAGCAGAGGCAAGAGGACTGGAGTCTCAAGGTCACCCTTGGCTACATAGTAAGTTCAAGACCAGCCTAGGCTACATGGAACCCTTTCTAAAAACAAAAACAATGAAACAATAAAACCAACAACAGAACCAAAGTTTGGTAATGAAAATAAATTTTAAATATTATACTGAGGAAAAGTGACTTTTGGAGGATGAATTTCAGGTAGCAAATGAAGAAAAATGATAGATTTAAATTTCACAGTTTCTGGGGGCTGGAGAGATGGCCTAGCAGTTAAGAGTGCCAACTGCTCTTGCAGAGGACCTGGGTTCTATCCCCAGCACCCACATGGCAGTTGAGAACCATCTTTAACTCCAGTTCCAGGGGAATCCAACCCCCTCTTCTGACCTCTGTGGCATTGCATGACACGGGTGCACAAACCTACATGCAGACAGTACACTCATACACATAAAAAATAAATAAAATAAAATAATTTTAAAAATTTCACAGTTTCCCAGCCCAACTTAAATTAATGGAACTAGACAACGATTACCAATGACTGATCGTATTTTTTTTTTTTTTTTGTCTTTTTGAGACAGAGTTTTCTTGTAGCTCCCAGCTGTCATGGAACTCACTCTGTCTTTGAACTCACAGAGATCTGCCTGCCTCTGCCTCTCAAGTGCTAGGATCATATTATCTGTACTTTTGGGTGAAATGTGTATTTGCATGTTGGTGGGTATGCCAGTACACTTGTATACACACACCTGTGGAGGCCAGATGATATGATAACCTTGGGTGTCATCCACAGGAGTGCTGTCTGCGTCCTTTGAGACAGGGCCTCTCATTCTTGGGGCCTTCTGTTTGCCAAGCAAGCCCACTGAGCCATCCAGCTTCTCGACCACCATTATCTGGTTCTTTGACCAAACAGAAATATGCAACAAAATGTATAAAATGCATAAAGCAGTTAAATCTGAATCTAAGAGCCTAATTCCTCAGTTATAGGAAATAATGGGAACAGAGGGATGCATTAAAACAGGAGAACTTCGTGGTCAAGTGCAAAGACCTATGTATTTCCATTGTATGAATCTTGTAAGGTAACTGGCATTTTAATATATTAAAGAATTAATGGTAGCAGGGCGTGGTGGTGCACGCCATTAATCCTAGCACTTGGGAGGCAGAGAGGCAGATCTCTATGAGTTCAAGGCCAGCCTGGTCTACATAGGGAGTTCCAGGACAGCCTGAACTACAGGGAGACCCTGTTTCAAAAAGAAAAAAAAAAAAAAAAAAAGAATTAATGGTTTTATTTTGGTGTTGTGACAGTATTGTGCTTAATATTGTTGTTTTTCTTTTTTTTATTTCTTTTTTTAACAAGAAGTAATAAGTTATGAGTACAAGCATCCCTCATGTAAAACCAATTTGCAAGCAGCTATGCCCAAACCCATACAGCTCAAGGCTCCCATAATATTGTTGTTTTTCAAAAGCTTCATTAATTTAGGCCAGGCAAGCCGGGAATGGTGGTGCACACCTTTAATCCTAGCACTTGGGAGGCAGAGGCAGACAGATCTTTGTGAGTTCAAGGCCAGCCTGTTCTACAGAGTGAGTTCTAGAACAGCTTGGGCTATAGGGAGACCCTGTCTCAAAAAGACAAAAAAAAAAAAAAAAATTAGGCCAGGCATGGGGTGCACACCTTTAATCCAAGCACTTGGGAAGCAGAGGCAGGTAGATCTCGGTGAGTTCAAGGCAGCCCAGTCTACATAGCAAGTTCCAGGACAGCTGGGGCTGCAGGGAGACCCTGTCTCAAAAAGACCCCCCAAAGTTTCCTTAATTTAAAAAGATACATAGAAGAATATTTACAAATGGAATGATGTAATGTCTGGAATTTATTTGAAGTTAATCCCAGTATCCTGAGGAAGGGGGAGATGAAAATGAAGCAAAAGAGCTTCTGAGCTCATGACTGCTGTTAAGTCAGCTGGGTGAGCATGGGAGCACTTATTATATGAATGGTTATCTTATATTTAAATTTAAAAATATTTTATTTATTATTTTATGTGAATGAGTGTTTTGTTTTGTTTTGGTTTGGTTTTGGTTTTTGTCATTTTGAGACCGGGTCTCCCTGTAGCCCCAGCTGGCCTGAAACTCGCTATGTAGACCAGGCTAGCCTTGAACTCACAGAGATCCACTTGCCCCTGCCTCCTGAGTGTTGGGATTAAAGGTCAGTGCCACCATGCTCAGTGTGAATGACTGTTTTGCCTGCATGTAGGTAGGTGCACCCGTGTCAGGTAGTGCCTAAGGAGGTCAGAAGAGGGATACACTGGAAGTGGAGATATACAGACAGTTGTTACCCACACCATGTGGGTGGTGGGATTTGAATCCAGGTCCTCTGCAAGAGCAGCCAGTGTTCTTAACCTCTGAGCCATCTCTCCAGCCTATATATTTAATTTTTTTCAATAATAGATCAGAATGAAAACATTAATAGAAAGGAAAAGAAAAACAGAGACAATAATTCTCTTGATTACATCAGATCCAAAGTTAGCATCTAAATTCTAGGAGGCATTTTTTATTTTTCTTAATTTTTTGTTTGTTTCTTTGTTGAGACTTGTCTCAACAAAGAAACACTATATAGCCCTAGCTGTTCGGGAACTCACTATGTAGACCAGGTTGACCTCACTCTCACAGAGATCTGCCTGCCTCTGCCCTTCACATGATGGCATCAAAGGTATGCGCCACCACACCTGGCCCACCTAGCAGGCATTTGTAAAAGAACACAAATTTGGGGGGCTGGAGAGATGGCTCAGAGGTTAACAGCATTTGCTGTTCTTGTGGAGAACCTGAGTTCAAGTCCCAGCTCCCACATGGTAGCTAGCCACCATCTGTAACTATAGCTCCAGGGGAACCAATGGCCTCTTGCACAGTGTGGGTGGGTGCACTTATACACATGCAGGCAAAACACACACATTAAGTAAAACTAATGAATGAAATATTTAACAAAAAAGAGTGGATGGAAATTTCTCTACTTAAAAATTTAGCTGGGTGTGGTGGTGCATGCCTCTCATCTCAGCACTCTGGAGGCAGAGGCAGGTGGATCTCTGTGAGTTCAAGGCCAGCCTGGTCGCCACAATGAATGCCAGGCCAGCTAGGGCTACAGGGAGACCCTGTCTCAAAGACCAAAGTGAGAGAGAGAGAGAGAGAGAGAGAGAGAGAAAGAGAGAATAGATCTGATGTTCAATGTATAATCTTGACAGTTTGAGCCTTGCAGGAGCTCACAGACTATTCATGTCCAGGAGCGCTTCCAAAGCTCCAGGCTTGGGCCTGGTCGCATTCAGATGATCCAGATAACAGAAACGGGGTCAAAAAGACAACAGACTTGGTCTATTTTAGGGTTCTGTTGTACTGGTTGGATTTCCAAGAAGAAACTTGGATTCTGGGCAGTCTTTTTGACCCAGGCCTTTAAAATGTTTTGGCTTCAGTTCTAGCACTCTCAAAATAATGAGCAGCAGAATTCCTGGGAGCAAATTCGATTTTTATTGAATGGAGGTAAAGAACTCAACTATTGGGTGTAGACCAGTAGAACTTTCTAGAGTGATAGAAGAACTGTGTATCTGCAGTGTTTAAAACATCTGGAACAACCACATATAGCTATTGAGACTTGAAATGTTTTAGTGTGATTAAGAACTGAATGTCTATAATCCCAGCGCTCAGCAGGTGGAGGCAGGGGATTGCTAGTTCAAGGCCATGGTTGGCTACATAACAAATTCAATAACAGCTTGGGCTACATTAGACCTAGTCTCACACTAACAAGAGGAATGGAATTTAAAGTTTTATTTTATTTATTTAATTTTACTTTACTTTACTTTATTATTATTATTATTTTTTGAGACAGGGTCTCCCTATCACCCCAGCTGTCCTGGAACTCACTCTGAAGACCAGGCTGGCCTTGAACTCACAGAGATCTGCCTGCCTCTGCCTCCCAAGTGCTAGGATTAAAGGTATGTGCCACCATGCCCAGCTTAAAGATGGTTCTTAGCCGCCATATGGATGCTGGTAATTGAACCAGGTCCTCTGCAAGAGCAGTTGGTGTTCTCAACTGCTCAACCATCTCTCCAGTCCCTATTATTTTTATTTTATGCATATTAGTGCACTGCCTGCATATGTGTGAATACATTCCTTTTGGGCAGTGCCAGAGGAGGTTAGAAGAGGGCATTGGATTACCCTGGAACAGGAGTTATGGACAGTTGTTAGCTGCCGTGTGGGTGCTGGAAATTGAACCTAGGTCATCTGCAAGTGCAGCCAGTGCTCTTAAGCACTGAGCCATCTCTCCAGCCCCTCTATTTCATTTTAATTAATTAATTAATTTTTAATTGTTTTGAGACTGAGTCTCACTATATAACGTTAGTCTGACCTTGAATTCACAGTGAGCCTATTGTTTCAATACCCCTAGTGCTAGGATTAGGGGTATGTATCACTACACTAGCTGGCTTTAATTAATCTAAATATTTTATTTATCGATTGATTGATATTGATCTTTTTGAGACAGGGCTCCCTGTAGCCCCAGCTGGCCTGGAACTCGCTATGTAGACCAGACTGGCCTTGAACTCAAAGAGATCGCCTGCCTATGCCTCCTGAGTGTTGGGATTAAAGGTGTATGCTTACCATGCCTGGCTTAAATAGTCTATTATTTATTATTTTTATTTTATTTTATGTGTATGAGTATATTGGCTATTTGTATGTAAGTGTACCCATGTTATGCAGTGCCCATGGAGGTCAGAAGAAGGTGTCATTTGCAAGAACAGCCAGTGTTCTTAACCACTGAGCCATCTCTCCAGCCTTAGTTTTAATTAATTTAAATAGCCTTCTGAAGCTATGGGCTACTGCGTTGGGCAACATAGTTGACTCTAAATATTATCCATAATCACTGCTTCCTTAATGCTAATTCAACCACAAAGAATGCTTTTATTGTTTTTAGCCTAACAGGTCAACATTAATTTCTTTAATGTGTATGAGTGTATTGCCTGCATGCATGCAAATGCACCTGTGTTGTGCAATGCCTAAGGAGGTCAGAGAGAGCATTAGATCCCCTGGAACTAGAGTTACAGACAATTGTTAGCCGCCATTGGGTGCTGGGAATTAAACCTGGGCCCTCTGCAAGAGCCGCCAGTGCTCTTAACCATTGAGGCCTCTCCAATCCCTGTTGATATTAATTTTAGGTAGACAATTTTATGTGTGAATTCAGGCATGTGTGTACATATAGAACTCAGAAAACAATGTTGGATTACTTGGGATGCAGTATCTTACAGGCATTCTCTGTTTCTCTCCCATCTCCCTCTGGAAGGGCTGGGCTTATAGATGATCACATTGTTCACATGGCTTTCATTTGGATTCTGGGGATTTGAACTCGGGCCTTCACATTTGCCTGGCAAGTACTTTATCCACTGAGTCATCTCTCCAGCCCTAATTTTAGTATACATTTTTTTTGGGGGGGGGTCTTTTTGAGACAGGGTCTACCTTTAGTCCTAGCTGGCCTGGCACTATGTAGACCAGGCTGGCCTTGAACTCACAGAGATCTGCCTGACTCTGCCTCCTGAGTGCTGGGATTAAAGGCGTGAGCTCCCACACCTGGCTACATTCTTATTCTTACTCCCACATCTTTGTTTAAAAAAACAAAACAAACACCCCCTACCCCCAATTAAACAAAGCCTGTAAAGATTTGGGATCTGTTGTTGGAAGGGGTATCTAGTCCACAGCTCCCTCCCTCCCCTCCTTCCCCTCCTCTTTTTCTCCCTTCCTTCTTTCTGTGGCAGGGCTTCATGAATGCTAGACAGGCATCCCATAGAACCATATCTCTAGTCCTTTTTTTTTTTGCTTTTGCTTATTTTTAAATTTTAAAGAGATTTATTTTATTTTGCCAGGCATGATGGTGCACAATGTTAATCCCAGCACTCAAGAGGTAGAGGCAGGTGAATCTCTGTGAGTTCTAGGCCAGACTGGTCTACATACTGAGTTTTAGGCCAGCCAGGGCTACATAGTGAGACCCTGTCTCAAAAAACAAAATAAAACAAAACTACCACCAACAACAAAAACTCCAAAACACAAACACAAATAAAAAGAATTTAGTGTGCGCACACGTGTGTGTGTGTGTGTGTGTGTGTGTGTGTCTAAGACTAGAGATGCCCAAGGAAACCAGAAGAGGAAGTCAACTCCCCTAGAGCTGGAGTTACAGCAGTTGTGAGCCACCCAACGTGGTTTTGGGAACTGAACTTGCATCCTCTAGAATAACAGTGGGTTAACCACTGAGTCTGTTTTGTTTTGTTGTGTTGTTTTGGTTTGGTTTGGTTTGATTTTGGTTTTGAGACAAGTTCTCACTCTATAGCCCAGACTGGCATGGAACTCCCTATATAGCCTAGGGCAGTTTTGAACTTGTAGTGATTCTCCTGCCTCAACTTTCCAACTGCTGAGATGACAGATATGAGCTTGCCAATCATCAACTTTCCTCAGAATTATTTTGCTTTTGTTTTTGAAGACAGGATCTCATTCTGTAGCCCAAGATGGCCTTGAATTTAGGGAAATCCTCCTGCTTCAACCTCCCAGGTGTTGAGACTACAGATTTGAGCCACTCAGTGTGCCCAGCTCTCTAGAATTAACCTTAAGCTGAAGCTAGAGGCAAGCAGGTATCTTCATTCTGGTAGTAGTACAAGAATATGAACTCAGAGGGCAGCTGGCTAACATGTGAAGACATGAGGCTGAGAGAAAGAGGCTTCTCCTCAGAAGGTTTGAAAACACAGGAAGTCTTGCATCTCTCTTCTGGAGACATCTTTTTTTTTTTTGTCTTCTTTATTAGGTTGAAAGATGTCATGTTTGAAGACTCCTCCTTGGCAAGCCCAAACCACCATCAGTTCTGCCCTTATCCTCCACGCTGTGGTTTTCCCTTCCCATGGTCACCAAATGAGGTCCAGTAAACACTGTGTCCTGTCTTGATCTTCCTGTGCTGGTCTCCATGATAGAGCCTGGGTAGTCCAACAATGGCAGTCTACACTCTGAAGAGGCTGAAACCCCAGTAGTAGCTCAGTCCACAAGCTGGATGTCTCAGCAGTCTCCATCTGGCATTGAAGGTTTGGAGGATTCTTGGAGAGACATGAGTCTTCAGTCCATATTGGAAGGTTGAAAAGCTGTGTCTCATGTCTTTGAAGGATGACAAAAGCAGTGGCAGCCACAGGGTAGCTGCACTTGCCAGTAAGACAGGCAAAACAACAGTGTTTTGTGTGTGTGTGTGTGTGTGTGTGTGTGTGTGTGTCTTTTTACTAAGATCTCAAGTTTTATAACTGAAATAGAATTTCTCAGGCCTTACTGATTATTTATTTCTGGTTACTTTTGGGTGTTTAAGGCCACACAGTTAGCCCAGATTAACCAAGGTTTTTGTTTTCTCAAGGTCAGTTGAGGATCTGGTCCTCAGGGGTCATTCAGGTTTTTGGGGAGAGGGCTCCTTTTGGCTTTTCATTTACCAGTTCCATCCACTCAAGGACAAAGTCAGGTCTTTCTAGACCAGGCTTCCCTTTTTGAAGGGAAGCTGGACAGTGGCTGTAGTCCCATTAGTGGATCTCTAAGACCTCTCTGCACAGGAAGACTGGTGACTCATATTTACAGGACATTTCAAGAGATGCCCCCATGCATAGTCCCCTGGGACTTAGTTGATCTCTGAGGGCAAGGAACAAAGTTATCCCTTAAGTCCTCAAATTGGTATGGGCATTAAGTATGGTTGTTAAGCATCCAGAAAGGCTAAGTTACACCAGTCTGATACTTTTAATTACTGTATAATATTTTTTTTGTCTTTTTGAGACAGGGTCTCCCTGTAGCCCCAGCTGTCCTGGAACTCACTCTGTAGACCAGGCTGGCCTTGCACTCACAAAGATCCATCTGCCTCTGCCTCCCAAGTGCTAGGATTAAAGGTGTGCGCCACCACGCCCGGCAATTACTGTATAATATTTTAGAAAATGCTTGGACAGGGGGCTGGAGAGATGGCCTAGCGGTTAAGAGCGCTGACCGCTCTTACAGAGGACCCGGGTTCGATCCCCAGCACCCACATGGCGGCCGAGAACCGTCTGAAACTCCAATTCCAGGAGAACTCCAGTTCCAGGGGAATCCAAGACCCTCTTCTGACCTCCGCGGCATTGCATGACACGGGTGTACACACCTGCATGCAGACAGTACATTCATACACATACAGAAATAAATAAAAAAAAAAAGAAAATGCTTGGACAAAAGCTCAAGCAGCCTTATATAAGAAATACTAAGAAGCACTCCCATAAATTAATACTGTGGTTGGACAGAATGTCATGAAAAACTAGTTTTTTCCATTCTTTTGATTTTATATTACTCTAAAACATGCATACATACCCTCCACCCATATTCTAAAAAAAGTCTGAAAATAAATATTAGGTTAATTCTAGAACTTCTTAAGGGATTCACAATATAAGAGCACAGTTGTTTTCAGATCACGAGGAATATAACATTAACATTGCTCAATTTGCCTTACAACTAGGTACTTGGTGCTAGCATCCACAGATGCGGGATACCATTCATCATTTGTTTTTCTGGGACTGTGTTACAAGGCATCTCTAAAGCCAACACCATATCTGTGCTGCCTGAGGCTTGGTTATTTGAGCCAATGCATTTTCTCATGTTTGTTTGTTTGTTTGTTTGTTTGTAGTGCTGGGGATCAAATCTTTGACCTCATGCATACTAGGCAGGAGATCCACCATTAAGCTACACCCTCAGTCCTGTGGGAATAATTCTTTAATTCTTAACGAATGTCCTTTTAAGAATAAATTATTGGGCTGGAGAGATGGCCTAGCAGTTAAGAGTGTCGACTGTTCTTGCAGAGGACCTGGGTTCAATCCCCAGCACCCACATGGCGGCTGAGAACCGTCTGTAACTCCAATTCCAGGAGAACTCCAGGTCCAGGGGAATCTGACACCTTCTTCTGACCTCTGTGGCATTGCACAACACGGGTGCACAAACCTACACGCAGACAGTACATTCATACACATACGAAAATAAATTTGAAAAAAGAATAAATTATTATGTTAAATACCAGAAGTAGGACAGATGAATTTAATAGTCAATAATTTGCAGTACTGCTGGACATGGTGGTGCATACTTGTAAATGCTTATAATTCTGGCACTCAGAAACCTGAGGCAGGATTACCATGAACTGCAGTCCAGCCTGGGCTCTAAGTGTCAGACCAGGCTAGGCTTCATAGTATATGACCTTGTCTTTTAAAAAGAAAAAGGAAAATTGCAATACAAATAAAAGTTAGAAAGGAAAAATCCAGGTGTGAGAAGCTCTGTAAGCAACTCTAGCCAAACTCATAGGTGGAAGTTCACCTTGATGAGAAGCCAAGTCTGACTGTGAGCAGATTGGAATTTGTAAGTCCCTCTTGGTGCTCTGGCTGCCTGCCTGGCCTCCCTTTCCTTTGTGAGAATCCTACACTGTACCCATTTAAAAGGAACAAAGCTCAGCCAGCCACTGTGGCCTCCAGTGCCTCTTCCCATCGCAGTGTGCTCTGGATGAGACACTAGCAGCAGTTACCCCAGGACAGGAAGCAGGGTGGCGGGAGCCACTCCAGGTCATCACTCTGTCACCATCAAGGATTGAAGACAGGGCCTCCAAACTGGATGTCTAAGCCAATTTTTTCCCAAACATATAGAAAGGATTTACTTTTGTTTCAAAACCCATGAAATGGTTTATAATCTTTAACTCAGACACCAACTTCTGGGAATCTAGTTTAGGAACTAATTCATGAGACAAATAAAGATATATGCTCTCAGTTGGCCACTATGGTGTTAAATTCAATACCAAGAAGAAAAAAAAAATCAAAGTATGTACTTTATAGATGGGAAACAGTTAAGTAGATTGTAGTATATAATTTATTTTTTTGGTCTTTTTGAGACAGGATCTCCCTTTAGTCCCAGCTGACGTGGAGCTCACAAAGATCCACCTGTCTCTGCCTCCTGGGTGCTGGGATTAAAGGCGTGCGCCACCCCACACCCGGCTGTATATTAATTTTTTAAGGTTTATTAAATGTGACCATTATGTTAGCTGTGGAAGATGAGAAATAGTGACAGCGAAAAGGAAGAATACAAAACTACACGCTGTTGTGTGGCCATTGCCTGAAATGAAAACAGGAAGCTTACACAGTGTGGTCGTTTGAATGAGGATGTCCGCCATAGGCTCCAAGTATTTGGACATTTTGTCCCCAGTTGGTGGCACTGTTTTGGGAGGTCTTAGAAGTGTGGCCATGTGAGAGCAACTCTCTACATCACTGTGTAGAGAGTTCAAAAAGCCTTGCCAGTCTCCAGTCACTCTCTCTGCTTCCTGTGCGCACTTGAAGACGTGAAGCTCTGCTTTCTGCTCCTGCTCCTGCGCCTTCTGCCACCATGCCTCCCCGCCATGATGGACTGTAATTCCCCTGGAACTATCGACCGTAAGCACAAATAATCTCTTCCTTTTATAAGTTCCCTTGTTCATGGTGGTTCTATCACAACAACAGAAAAGTGACTAATACCTATGGCTTAGGACGCTCGGAAATTTCAAGGTATATGAACCGTAGGGTTCATATACCTACATGGTTCCCAACGTTACATAGCAATGAACAGCTGAGTCTTCACCCATGTGGCTAATAGGAGTTCGAGGGGCCTGGCTCTGATCCAAAAAGCCCTGGTACAGATGGAGTCAGTGGTGGCAGCTGGGCTCAAAAAATTCAAGTCAGGGCTGGAGAGATGGCCTAGAGGTTAAGAGCACTGACTGGTCTTGCAGAGGACCCAGGTTCGATCCCCAGCACCCACATGGCAGCCAAGAACCCTCTTTAACTCCAGTTCCAGGGGAATCCGACACCTTCTTCTGACCTCCACAACATTGCATGACTCGGATGCACCTACCTACATGCAGACAGTACATTCATACACATAAAAAATAAAATAAAATAGGGGCTGGAGAGATGGCTTAGCGGTTAAGAGCGCCGAGTGCTCTTGCAGAGGACCCGGGTTCGATCCCCAGCACCCACATGGCGGCTGAGAACCGTCTGTAACTCCAATTCCTGGAGAACTCCAGTTCCAGGGGAATCCGACGCCCCCTTCTGACGTCCAAAGCATTGCACGACACGGGTGCACAAACCTACATGCAGACAGTACATTCATACACATAAAATAAATAAATAAAAATTAAAAAATAAATAAAATAAAATAAAATTTAAAAAATTTAAAAAAATGTTCAAGTCTCGGGGCTGGAGAGATGGCTCAATGGTTAAGAGCACGGACTGCTCTTGCAGAGGACCTGGGTTCGATTCCCAGCACCTACATGGCAGCTAACAGCTGTCTATAACTCCAGTTCCACGGGAATCTGACACCTTCTGACTCCGTGGGCATTGCACGACACGAGTGCACTTACACACATGCAGGCAATACATTTTCATACACACACACACACACACACACACACACACAAAGTTCAAATCCCTGGGCACAAATTGTTTTGTTGTGTCCGTCTGAGAGTCAGGTGTTCACTTCCCTCTCAACACTGTGGCATCAAGGGAAACAGAGCCACTAACCTGGTTGGAAACCCTTTGGACAGGTTCTACAACCCCTCCCCCCAGTTTGACAGGCTCTCCTCTGGTTGGTTCTTACTTTCACCTCATTTGCCTATCACCTCCAGCCAATCAGGGTCTGCCTGGGTCTATATAAAGGCCTAAGCTTTTCCATCAGCTCAGTTCTCTGCTGGCTGCTAGCTCCCCACCACTCCTGTTCTTCAGAGCTAGACTCACAGGGCAGCTTGTTAGAGGAAGAGACTGCTCCTGCCTCTGAGACCCACTGCTTAGTCAAGGAACTTGGTCCTGCCTCACAGACCCAGCACTTATGTTCCCATAGGTAACCCAAGTCTCAGTCAGTGACTTGTTGGTTCTTCAGAGGTCTGTTTCTGTTTGACATCCTGCTGGCAGGAAGGGCTCAGAACTGTAAAAACCACTGGCAATCTCTCTTTTGTCATCCTGAGACTTGCCAATAAGTTGGCATCCACCGCTACTGAGAGTTTAGAGCTTCTACTTATTTGAATTGTTACTCTCTTGTGGTAAATCAAGGGCCAGTGAGGTAGCTCAGCAGGTGAAGGTGCCTGCCACCAAGACTGACGACCTGACACAGGTGATGGAAGAAAAGAAGTGATTCCCAGAAGCTGCCCTCTGACCTCCTCACATGCACAGAAACACAAGATAAATTTTAAAGTTCTCTTTTGCCCACTGTTCACTGCCATTTAATTCTCAGGGTGGTGGGCAGGGAAAGAACCCAGAAAAAGACCTGGCTGTCACACTGGGTGGGCTTTTCCATGTAATCACTCATGCTTTAGCAAGTAGTCCTGCGCTCATGACCTTGTAAACAACCTCAGTAAACACATTGGTTCCATGAGAAAGACTTGGTAGAAGTGTTTCTTTCTTTTGGGGGGGGGGTTGTCTTTTTCTGCGGTTCTTAGCCTCAGCCTTTAACCACTGCGCTATCCCCACAGCCCGGGGGGGGGTCTTTTTGAGACAGGGTCTTCCTGTAGCCCCAGCTGGCCTGGAACTCCCTATGTAGACCAGGCTGGCCTTGAACTCACAACATCCACCTGCCTCTGGCACCTGAGTGCTGGGATTAAAGGCGTGTGCCACCAGGCCTAGCTCTTGATGGTTTTTTAGACAGGATCTGACTACATAGCCCAGGCTGAGCTCAAGCTCAAGAACTCTTGCCTCGGCTTCCTGAGTGCCAAGATTGTAGGCCTATGCCACCATACCTGGCTTTTTTTTTTTAACAATTTAATTTTATTATTGTGTGTACAGTGTATGTGTGAGTGTGGATACAGGTATGCCATGATGCACATGTGAAGTTCAGAGAATGACCTTGGGGAATTGTTTCTCTCCTACCATGGGATCAGGAGCCTGATCTCGAATCATCTGGTTTACCAGCAAGCACCTTTCCTAGATGAGCCATCTCACTGGGCCTCTGGCCTGTGGGTTGTTTTTGTTGTTCTTGTTTTGTTTGTTTGTTTGTTTGTTTGTTTGTTTGTTTTTTGGTCTTTTTGAGATAGAATCTCCCTGTAGCTCCAGCTGTCCTGAAACTCACTAACCTCACTATGTAGACCAGGCTGGCCTTGAACTCACAGAGATCCACCTGCCTCTGCCTCCCAATTGCTGGGATTAATGGCCTGTGTTTTTTCTTTTTTGGTCTTTTTGAGACAGGGTCTCCCTGTAGCTCCGGATTCCAGTTTTAAATTTTACTTAACAATCGAATCCTTTTTCCAAATCCCAATAAGCATTCGAAGGGCCACATCTGGGAAATCCATCTATTCTGGAGAAGTTCAATTGAGGAGGCAAGGACAGGTGACCTTGTGTGTTTCCTTGAATCCCTTTCAGGATTTGCCTGTGTAGCTGTAGTGCCCACTGGGGTGATGGAGAGGAACTTGATGATTCAACTGACTTGATGGGACTCTTGTCAAAGCAAGATGATCAACCTAACACCTTGACAATCTGGAGGAGATTTAATAGCCCTTGTCAATATTCTATTGAAAATTGGTCATTTGTGGGTCATTGAACAGTGTTATAAGCCCATCAAATGACTTTGGAAGCGAGTGAGGAGGCACATACCAATAATCTCAGCCCTTGGGAGGCTGAGAGCAGTATCTCAAATCCAAGGCCAAACTGGGCTACATACAGAGACGTTGCCTCAAAAAAAGGAAACAAAACAAAACTGTACTCTAAAAGATATCTCTAAAATGCATAGAAGCTGGGCATGGTGGTGTATGCCTTTAATCCCAGTACTTGGAAGCAGAGGCAGGTGGATCTCTGTGAGTTCCAGGGCAGCCTGGTCTACATACCGAACTGCAGACTAGCTGGGGCTACTGGGAGACCCTGTCAAAAAAAAAGTAAAAACAACAAAAATGCTTCTTAGGAAAACTTGAGAGCATTTTCTCAGTGCTGGTGTATACAGAAATGAAAGAGGCTTTTTAAAAATTTTTGCATATGACCGACATATCCAAATAAAAAGAGTAATTAATTCATAGAGATTTTCTCTGACTGTACAAGTGAGAAGTTATTCTGGTGTTTAGTTACTCTGGGTATAAAGACTGTCCAGACTGGGAATCTAGATTACTTGAGATCCTTGGTTCTAATTCCAGCTCTGCTCCTTGTTGAAGGCTGGAACAGTCTTTCCAGTTTGGATAGCCATTGGCACTCATCTCAAAGTACGTTTAGCATCTAAAACTGGCACAAGCTGCCGTGAGCTCACGGAGTTGGTTAATGTATCATCTCTGTGGCTACTATAGTCTCAGAGACCATTTCTGGAATGCGGAAGATGCTAAACCAAACTCCACGAACTTAAACCATGATTGCTCTTTAGCTGAGTTAATTGCTTACTGAGAAGGAAAGTGAAACTCCATGAAGAATACCCCCAAATTAACCCTGGGTTTTCTGGGACCACTTTACTTAGTAGTAAAGTCACTTTTTCTGTGACCTTATGAGTCTCCTGAGCTTCTAGCACTCAGATCCGCCCCCCATACATGTCCCTCTATTGTTTATCTTGTAATGTTAACTACTGTGTAACAGATGTATAACCCAAAGCTAAGTTCATAAGAAATAAGAGAGAGGAAATCAGTCTTTCAAGCTCTCTGAGAAGTCCTGAATTCACAAAGAACTTCGGACTTTTGCTTTAGATTTCCTTGGTGGTTTCCGTTTTCTTCTCCTGAATTTGTCTCTCAGAACTGGAGTGACACATATGGACGCTCATGAACAAAATGACAGTACTAGGCTGTTAAGAAGGTCACAGCTCGGGGCTGGAGAGATGGCCTAGCGGTTAAGAGCGCCTACCGCTCTTGCAGAGGACCCGGGTTCGATCCCCAGCACCCACATGGCGGCTGACAACCGTCTGAAACTCCAATTCCAGGAGAACTCCAGTTCCAGGGGAATCCGACACCCTCTTCTGACCTCCGCGGCATTGCACGACATGGGTGCACAAACCTGCATGCAGACAGTACATTCATACACATACAGAAATAAAAAAAATTAAATAAAAAAATTAAAAAAAAAAAAGAAGTTACAGCTCTTGCTGCCAACAGACAAGGGCAGGCTGGCTAGGAGTGTAAATTTACAAATGATAATGGGCTGTCACTGTTTCTTTAAGGGCTACTCCTACTTGGGGACCTGAAACTGTAAGGTCACACACATTGCAAAAAAGTGCTTTTATTGTTTAACTTTCTGGAAAGAGTTCTATTGATCAAGCTAGTTTAAAGTTAGTAGTTAATTCTAGACATTATTATGGCCTACTTTTGGTAGTCACAGATGTATCAGTACTTACAAGCAGTCAGATCTAATGAAGGAGTTACAAGATCATGATTAAGCCTAGTACCCTAAACCCAATCTCAACTCTGGGGCAGGTTTAAAATTCTAAGAATTGATTTCATTTTTTTTCCTGGTTATAAGATTTAGTGTGTGTGTTAAATGGAAAACACAAATTTAAGGAATGTTTTGAGAAGATCTAGGCAAAGGGTTGTGACAATTCAGCTATTTAGTACAACTCTGTAAACAAATCACCAGAGAAAGGCTTAAAGTGAGGTAATAATTCCGGCTCATTGTCCGTGGGTAAACACCAGGCAGCTATAGACACGTTTAATTAATTCCTGTACTCTCTTCAAATACAAATTAATACAAAGTAGCATTTTGCAACTTGGAGGTAATTGCCCATATGGCTGAGCTGTGATCTCCTGGAGCTGTGTAATTTAAGTGTGGATTTATGTCTAGAACATTCAAGATACTGAATAAATACCTGGAAATAAACATTTTATTTTACAGAGAAAGCAAGATGCAGAATAAATGCTGGCAAGGGAGATGCCGGACAAGTAACAACAGAAGGTAGGCTGAACTGTGCTGAAGGACCCAGTCTCTTTGACCTCCAGTCTCTCTCCTTAGCTCCTTTTTCCCTAATCACTTCTTGTTTTGCTTGTTATTGCCTAAGAGTCATCCTCGATGTTTTCCTCTCTGACATCCCTTCATTTTTCTTCCAGTTCTTTGTACTCAAAGGCCATCTCTTGGTTATGAAGTCCTGGATTTGTGGGTCTACCTATTTTCTATACTGTTGTCTGAAGTGTGTTCCATGGAATATATGTGCTCTGAGTTTTTACTCAATGCTTGATAAAGAAAAGATCCGAAAGGGTTCTGTTAGGATTTCTTAGAGAAACAAACACAGCACTGAGAATTAGGAACTTCCTCTGGAAGAAACGATGTACAGTTGTGGAGGGTAGGCTATGCCCTTCTCTACGTTGTATCAAACTGGCTTTCAGGCTGCACCTTACCTGGGTGAGTTAATTTTACAAAGAAGCAATTGGCTCTGTTTCGAGAGCAAGTGCAGAGGCAGAGTGGCACAGAACCTTGATTGTCCACCACCAGCCTAGCACCACTTACAAGGCATGGACAGATGAATGACTTATCCTACAAGCAAAGAGGTACTGCCTATAAACTTACCAAGGTGATCGGAACTATATGATGTAACAATGTGTTAAAGCCTTGCCAGAAGAGGTGGGTATATAACTCAGTTGGTAGAATTCTTGCCTGGCAAGAGTTCTGGGTTCAGGAGGCCCTGGGTTTGACAGTACATAAATAACAGAGTGGTAGTGTATGTCTATAATCCCAGGACTTGGGAGGTAGAGGGATCAGATGAAGATCCAGGTTATCTCAGCTACATAGTAAGTCTGAGGTCAGCATAGGCTACATGAGACTTGGGAGTGGGGGAGGCATCATAATTATGAACTTTCTTTTCCCCCATGGTGTTGAGGATTGAACCAGGCGGTCTTTGAGCATGCTAAGTAAGTGCTCTACCACTGAGCTACATTCCTGCCCTCAGACCTATGAACTAATCTAACACATTATGTCAGACCAAGGAAGATGGTACTCTCACTGGGACCCCATAGGCAGAAGGACATCTCACACTGCCTGAGGTTGGAGGGCTTCAGTTCAGTGTAGTTCTATTGCTTGGTGCTGAGTAGACCCCAGATAGAGCCTTATTTTTAGGTTGTATTTGGAAGGGCTTCTGTTCTGAAGAATATACTTAAGGAAAAGTTACACTGGACAGGAAGGTCTTTAAGAGCTAAGCCCACATCATATCATTGGTTCACATCTTCCCTAGAGAACTCTGAAGAACACTTTGGTCCCAGTAGGTATTTGATACAGTTCATTTGGTAGAGATTAAGCTGAGGACCATACAGGTACGAGGGCAAGGAAGTGTGACTCATGTTTAGGAATATTTCCTTGAGTTGCGTGGTGAGGTATAAAGATGGAAACTGCAAACAACTGTATGTCAGCAAATTAGAGAACATTCCTAAAAGACATAAAGTAGCCAGGTGTGGTGGCACAATGCTGTGCACCAGCATTGGGAGGCAGAGGCACGTGGTTCCATGTGAGTTTGAAACCAACCTGCTCTACATAGGGAGATCCAGAGCTATATAGTAAGACCCTGTGTCCAAAACAAACACATAAACAACCCAAAAAGCAAAACAAAACTGAAAAAAGACACAAACTACCCAAACTAAAGAAGATAATTTGAATAGATCCATAAGAAGGGAATAGGTAGAATGAATCATTTAAGACTGGGCGTGGCAGCACATGCTTGTGGGAGGAAGAGATAAGAGGGTCATGAGTTCGAGGCCAGACTGGGTTGCATAGCAAGATCAAGGGCAGCCCAAGATATGCAGAGAGTCTCTCTCTCTCTCTCTCTCTCTCTCTCTCTCTCTCTCTNCTGGGGATCGAACCCGCGTCCTCTGTAAGAGCAGTCGGCGCTCTTAACCGCTAGGCCATCCCTCCAGCCCCGATCCCATGCCTTCTTATGAACTCTGTGGGCATTACATGACAACAGTTACACCCGTACACACATGCAGCGAATATATTCATAAAGTAAAAAAAAAGTCTAAATGGCTTTCCAGTTGAATTTTTAAATTTTATTTATTTATTTATTTATTTATTTATTTATTGTCTTTTTGAGACAGGGTCTCTCTATAGTCCCAGCTGTCCTGGAACTCACTCTGTACACCAGGCTGACCTTGAACTCACAGAGATCCACCTGCCCCTGCCTCCTGAATGCTAGGATTAAAGGTGTGCGCCACCACGCCCAGCTTAAAGACAGTTCTTAGTTACTATGTGGGTGCTGGGAATCAAACCCGGGTCCTCTGCAAGAACAGTCGGTGCTCTTAACCACTGAGCCATCTCTCCAGCCCCTCCAGTTGAATTTTCAAAGATTTATTTATTTATTTATTTATTTATTTGTGTGTGTGTGTGTGTGTGTCATGTGTGTGTCATGTGTGTCGACAGAGATCAGCAGAGGGTATCAGCTCCCCTGGAACTCTAGTTACAGTCAGCCGCTTGGCTTGGGTGCTGAGAACTTGGGTCCTCTGGAGGAGCAACAAGCACTGTTAACTGCCAAGTCATCTCCCCAGCCCTCTAAATGAGTTTTAACAAACAGGTACAAAGGTACTATCTAAACAAATGGTTATGAAATCATACCTACCCAGTCATCAACAGACTGCCGAAGGTTAGGGCACCGCTGGAATGGGCTATATTCCTCTTAATAAACAGATACAAGGTAACTGGACCACCTGCACTCCTCAAATGGCTCGAGGGCTGCTGGTCACGGGTTCTATGACCTCTACAGTCTGATCAGACATTGAATTGTTTGTTTATTTGGTACTGAGGATTGAACCTGTGGCCTCGAGCTTCCTGGGCCGCACTCTACCTCTGCCCCACCCTCCCCAGCCTTGCTCTTTTCCTCCTCTTCCTTTCTTCTTCCTTGCATCCTGCTCCTCCTTCCCCATTCTCTTCTTGTTACATAGACCAGGCTAGTGTTAAACTTATGATGATCCTTCTGCCTCCACCTCCCACCTGCTGGGATTACAGGCGTGCGCCACTATGCCTGGTCCCTGCCCTTTTCTCCTTCACGTTGAGTCGGTGTCTCTCAACATTGGCCTTAAACTTGTGATCTTCCTGCATCAGCCTCCTATATGTAACCACATAGCTCAGATTATAGTTGGGTAATTTAATACTTCTTGAGCAGAAATGGGATAGCAGAAGCAGTTACGAATGTCATAGTCCCCAAATCATCAACAATAGAAATTTAAAACCATCCACCTGTGTAGAAACTAGCTTTAAGCTGATGATGAAATGGGCTGCTTATTCCTAGCTCAGAAAACTGGTGTCACTTTGGCTAAATCAGGCCAAGCTTATTGTATTAGTCAGGGTTCTCTAAAGAAACAGAAGCAACAGGATGAATATATATAACTATATACAATTTATTGATTTGCTCACGTGACGGAGCTCAACAGTAGCGCCGAACTGGAGAGGCCGGGAATCCAGGGAACTGCTCAGTCCGCAAGGCTGGATGTCTCAGGAGTCCCAGTCTAGTGCTGAAGGCCCGAATGGATTCCAGGAGATCTGCCAGTCTCGGTACACGCTGGGATCCGAAAGGTTGATCACAGCAGCAAGGCAAACTCACCAGATGAGAGAGAGGCAAGCCGCAGGAAGAAGGAAAAGGGACCAGCTCCCGCTGCCGTGGCCTTAAATACTGCCTGCCGGCAGAAGGTAACACCCACATTTGGGGTGGGCCATCCGGGTTGAGGTGGTCCAATCAGAAGACCCTTTTCTCTTATTTGTTCCTTAGTCCAGTCAAGTTGACACCCAGGATTAACCATGACAAGTCCACCCCTTGTCAACTTGACACCCAATAAATAGCCTCTGCTTAAATGTCAATTGCAAACGATGGCAGGGTCATAATTCCACCTAACATGTTATAAGTATCTCATGTGCAATAGCAAAGCATTATATCTTAGAGTAGGTGGTAATGTCCTTGAGAAGAACTTAGTCCTTCAGTATCTAATAACCTAAATATGACAACACTTAACACATATCTCAGTTGCACATTCAAAGGGGGAACAAAGTAGCCATTAATATACATACAATATACTATCTATATATTATACATATATAAACAAGCACATTCTTAACCAAATAGGACGAAAGGTAATATCTATTATAATCCATTTCTGCAACTGGTCCCGTGCCTCATCTGATATTTATGACTACCTTCCTCTACTACCCATTCTGTATTTCCTCCGACCATCAGCAAGCAACCTTGCAGGTCTTGGCTCTTCCCTGGAGGAGTGACCCATACCTCATCCCGAAGGGTCTGGGCCATTTATTGTCCTGTTGGTTTGGGTTGTTGGAGTTTCCCATTGACCTTAATCATAGGACATGGTAGCACAGAAGGCACCCTACAGCATCTCCTGCCTTCCAGACATAATATTCCTTGCCCCCATTGTGGAGAAAAAGTCCCCAATTTCCCCATGGTAGTCTGGATCAATCACTCCTCCTACTACTGTTATCCTTCCTTAGCCTGTTGGCTTAAAGGCAGTAGAAGCCCGAAGTGGCCAGGGGGAAGTCTTAGCTTCCAGTTCAATAGAATGTTTGTCTGTATCTCCTGGCAAAAGCACTCCCCCCATTTGAGCCAAAACATCTAGACCAGCAGAACGCAAGGTCGTGGGTACAGGAAGCAAAATTTCCTACTGGGTCACTGAGTGTGTGATAGTGAGTGGAATCATTCCATTTCCACCCTTGGTTCCTGGACCCATGAATTCTGGCTATAGGAGAAACAGTACCATATAGTGGACGCTGATTCAAAGCATATACTGCTTGCTGGAGAACCTTGCCCCAGCCCTCAGGGTATTGCTACTAATTGCGCTGTAACTGTGTCTTCAAGAGGCCATTCATCGTTCTATCAAGCCAGCTGCTCTGGGTGGTGGGGAACATGGTAAGACCAGTGGATACCATGACCATGGGCCCACAGTCGCCTTCTTTGGCTGTGAAGTGAATTCCTTGTCAGAAGCAATGCTGTGAGGAATACCATAATGGTGGATAAGGCATTCTCTAAGTCCTCTGGGTGTTTGGCAGAAGCATTACGTGCGGGAAAGGCAAATCCGTAACCAGATTAAGTGTCTATTCCTGTAAGAACAAACGCTGTCCCCTCCATGATGGAAGTTGGCCAATGTAGTCAACCTGCCACCAGGTTGCGTGTGTCACCCCGGGGAATAGCACCATATCGGGGGCTCAATGTTGGTCTCTGCTGTTGGCAAATCTGGCACTCGCAGCAGCTGTAGCCAGATCAGCCTTAGTGAGTGGGAAGTCCATGCTGTGAGCCCATGCATAACCTCCATCTCTGCCACCATGACCACTTTGTTCATGGGCCCATTGAGCAACAACAGGGATAGCTGGAAAAAGAGGCTGAATCCACAGAAGAGTCATCCGATCTACTTGATTATTAAAATCACCCTCTGCTGAGATCACCTTTTGATGAGCATTACATGAGACAAAGTATCTTCACATCCTTTGACCATTCAGAGAGCTCTATCCAATACTTCTTCCCCAAATGTCTTTCTAACAATTTTCCAGTCATGCTCCTTCCAAGTCCCTGACCATCCAGCCAAACCATTGGCTACAGCCCTGAATCAGTCATATCTCTGAACCTCTGGCCATTTCTCCTTGCAGGCAAAATGCACAACTCATGTGCACTGCCCGAAGTTCTTGCCACTGTGAAGACTTTCCTTCACCAGTGTCCTTTAGGGTTGTTCCAGAAATTGGTATGTAATGCTGCAGCTGTCCACCTCTGGGTGGTGCCTGCATAGCATGCAGAACCATCAGTAAACCAGGTCCTCGTCTTCTTTCCTCTCAGTCAACTGATCATAGGGCAAACCCCATGAAGCCATAGGTGCATGCTTAAGCACAGGAGGCATTGTAACAGGAGTGGAACCATAGGCATTTGGGCAACTTCTCATGCAGCTTGCTTGTGCCCTCAGGGCCCGGGCCCTGTCACGTATGTACCCTTCCATTTATACAATGGACTGTTGCTGTGCCACATCCTACTTTATGGTCTGGTGGGTCAGATAACCCCAGCTCATGATGGGCAGCTCAGGTCGCATGGTGACTTGGTGGCCCATTGTCAAACGTTCAGTTTCCATAAGGCCCAATAGCAGGCTAAGAGCTGTCTCTCAAAAGAGAATAGTTGTTGCAGATGAAGGTAGAGCCTTGCTCCAAAATCCCAAGGGCCTCCGCTGTGATTCCCTATGGGAGCCTGCCACAGACTCCAGACAGCATCTCTATCTGCCAACTGATACCTCAAGCACCATTGGGTCTGCTGGATCATATGGCCCTAGGGGCAGAGCCTGCACCGCAGCCTGGACTGTTGAAGAGCCTTTTCCTGTCAAGCCCCACTCAAAGTTTGCTGCTTTACGAGTCACCTGATATATAGGTCGTAGTAACACACCCAGATGAGGAATGTGCTGCCTCCAGAATCCAAAAAAGCCCACCAAACGTTGTGCTTCTTTCTTGGTGGAGGGAGGGCCAGGTTGCAACAATTTATTCTACCTTAGAAGGAATGTCTCTGCATTGCTCCACACCACTGAACTCTAGAAACTTCAACCTAGGTAGATGGCCCTTGAATTTAGATTGGATTTATTTCCCACCCTATCATGCACATATGCTTTACCAACAAAGTATAGACTAGCTGCTACCTCCTGTTCACTGTGTCCAATCAAGCATAACATCATCAATATAGGGACCAATATGATCATTTTGTGGAAGAGTCAGGCGATCAAGATCCCTTCTAAACTAAGTTATGGCACAACGCTGGAGAGTTAAACAACCCTGAGGAGACAGTAAGGTCTACTGTTGGCCCTGCCAGTGAAAGCAATTGCTTGCTGGTGGTCCATTGAACTGGTATTGAGAAAAAGCATTGGCCAGATCAATAGCTGCATACCAGGTACCAGGATAACATTTTAATCTGCTCAAGTAAGGATACCACTTCTGGTACAGTGGCCGCAATTGGTGTCACTACTTGGTGGAGTTTTCGATAGTCAACTGTTATTCTCCATGATCCATCTGTCTTTTGCACAGGCCAAATTGGAGAGTTAAATGGAGATTGGTAGGATCACCACCCCTGCATCTTTCAAATCCTTGATGTGGCATTAATCTCCGCAATCCCTCCAGGGATACGATACTGTTTTTGGTTCACTATTTTCCCTGGTAGAGGCAACACCAATGGTTTCCATTTGGCTTTCCAACCATAATAGCCCCACTCCACAGATCAGGGAACAATGTGGGGATTCTGCCAATTTCTAATTATATCTTATCCAATTATACATTCTGGGACTGGGGAAATAACTACGGGATGCGTTCTGGGACCCACTGGGCCCACCGTGAGTCGGACTTCAGCCAAAACTCCATTTATCCCTGACCTCCATAGGCCCCTACTTTAACCGGAGGGCCACATGCTTTTTAGGGTCTACTGGGATCAGTGTCAACTCAGAACCAGTATCCAATGTAGGCCTCGAAAAGTCTGAGTATTTCCTTTTCCCCAGTGTACAGTTACCCTAGTTAAAAGGCCTCAGGTCCCTCTGGGGAAGGACAGGAGGAAGGCAAACAGCATACACTCTTTGGTATTGTGACAAATCCTTCCTCACTGGAACCCGGCCACCCCTCATTCAAGGGGTTCTGGGTCTGTGAACTGTCTCAAGTCGGGAAAAACTGGTCTAACTGGTGGGAATTCGCTACTCTTAAATCAAATGTTGACTTCCTGTCATTTTGTCCTAGAGCTTTTCTGCTTAATACAGAATCAAAAAAACTTAGTAGGCTTCAATGTATTTGGTTCCTGGGAAAACCCATGATAATTAGCCAGTTCCAAAATCATTTCGGGTCATGCCATCTAGGTATTGTTTTGCCTTTGCCCCCCATTATGATAATTACTTGTAAACTACGCTCATCTGGCCTTCTGCGATTCAGTGCTGCCACCCTGACACCTCCCCTGAGGTACTGTTAGACCTACTACGTGTACATTTAATTTATGCAAACGAGCCACACTTCTCTAACTGTAAGATCTGCATAAGAAAGAGAGCAAAAACAAAGCTCTTCAAATGTTCTGGTGTCTCTCTCCAGTACTTTCCATCTTATAAATTCAGTGAGTGGCATGTCCTCTGGGGCCTCATATTGTCAGAGAATGTGGTTTTACACGTTCGTAATCCACTCGAGCATGCCCATCTGCCTGACCCTCACAATCCTTTCATCAATACTAAGCCAAGGAATATCAGGCATCTCTAACTCGCTGTTAGTAGGCCATGTTTTATAAATACATCAGCCAACCATTCAAATAAACTTTTAACACCTTTTTCAACCACTCGAGCTTTCATGTTAAACCTAAATCTCCACTCAGTAGGCTCTCATATCATAAACTCAGCCTATGATCCAATTTTATATCCTTCCACCATTATCCCAACCCTTAATAAATCACTACCTATCCCACATATTCCTTAGGCTTCTGCCTGGAACGAATCTGCAAACTCATTAATTTCTTTATTAGTATATCGCACCTCCTGTGGACACACTTTCTATCTCACCTTGAGGGGCTTGCTTAACTTCAATCTGGTATAGGTCTAAGGATGGCAGACAATTGTTGGGCCCTGAGGGGACTTCAGCTCCCACTGGGGGGGGGATTATTTCCCCAGGCAAGGGTGGGGAGGAGGGATCTGCCAGGGTGTGGATTCTCTGCTGAGGGTGGGGAGGTTATTCCTCAGATAAAGTAAATCCCTCAGAATCCGGTTTCAAAATCCTCATCATCTGTATTCTCCCACACATCTCCATCCCAAGTTTCAGGGTTCCACCTTTTCCCCACCAGTGCTCTTCACTTTAACTTGACACTTTTCGTGGCTGGGATTAAATTTGCTTGTAAATCAGCCAAAGTAAAATAAGGGCTCCAGCTTGATTAATCTGCTGTTAGCTCTGGCTTTGCGGGAGGAAGATTCTCTTCCAGATCACACTTGGAAACCTTTAAACTGTTGTTTCGAATCCGGAGCTGGATTTTTATCACCGAGGCTCCATATTTCCTTTCTATACAGTTTCCAGACATGGCTAGGAGCAACAAGGCAATCATATTATTTTTCCCTGATTTTTCTGGCAATTCTCGAACTGTTTTATATATAGAGTAACTAAATTCTTTGCTTCTCACAAGAGGTAGTTCGGTGAGTCAAAATGGATCTATCTCATAATTAGCATCATAGTCTGCACCAAGTGTTATCATTCCTCTTCATGCCACCAGGAGAGCCTTCAGTAACTTTAGGCTTCATTGGGTTGGAGAGCTGGCTCCAGAGGCTACCAAGCCACTAAAGAAATTATCACTTTCAAATTCTGTTTTCTAGAACCACTTCTTGGTACCAAAAATCTGTATTAGTCAGGGTTCTCTAAAGAAACGAAGCAACAGGATGAAATATATAAACTATTAACAATTTATGATTTGCTCACGTGACGGAGCTCAACCGTAGCGCTCGAACTGGAGAGGCCGTGGAATCCAGGGAACTTCTCAGTCGCAAGGCTGATGTCTCAGGAGTCCACATCTTGTGCTGAAGGCCCAAATGGATCCAGGAGATTGCCAGTCTCAGTACAGTGGGATCCGAAAGGTTGATCACAGCAGCAAGGAAACTCACCAGATGAGAGAGAGGCAAGCCGCAGGAAGAAGGAAAAGGGACCAGCTCCCGCTGCCGTGGCCTTAATACTGCCTGCCGGCAGAAGGTAACACCCACATTTGGGGTGGGCCATCGGTTGAGGTGGCCAACAGAAGACCCTTTCTCTTATTTGTTCCTTAGTCCAGTCAAGTTGACACCCAAGATTAACCATGACACTTATATTCATAATTTTTAGTAAGGAATCAAAGATACTCAGGAAAATGTCGCCATGTAACCAAAGTTCATCTCAAAACAATAGCTATAACTAGCTAGACGTGGTGGTGCAAATCTTTAAACCCAGTACTCAAGAGGCAGAGGCACAGGCAGGTGGATCTGTGAGTTCAAGGACAGCCTGGTCTATAATTATCACCCAATATTATCTTTTTTTTTTTTTTAATTTTTTTTTTTTTTTTATCTTTGTATGTGTATGAATGTACTGTCTGCATGCAGGTCTGTGCACCCGTGTCGTGCAATGCCGCGGAGGTCAGAAGAGGGTCTCGGATTCCCCTGGAACTGGAGTTCTCCTGGAACTGGAGTTACAGACGGTTTTTAGCCGCCATGTGGGTGCTGGGGATCGAACCCGGGTCGTCTGCAAGAGCGTCGGTGCTCTTAACCGCTAGGCCATCTCTCCAGTCCCATCAATATTATCTTAATATTACAAAATCTCCTAGTGAATGTTCTCCAAATACTTCATTCTTAAAATTCTTTTTTTTTTTCCCTGCCTTTTCTAGATGAGGTCCTCCTGTAGCCCCAGCTGTCCTGGAACTCACAAGAATCCCTCTGCCTCTGCTTCTGCCTCTGCCTCAAGTGCTGGGATTAAAGGCATATGCCACCATGCCTGGCTCATTCTTAAAATTCTTAGAAATAGTTATTTAAAAATTATTTATATATATATATATATATATGTGAGACAGTATGTTTACATGTGAGTGCAGTGCCCTTGGGGGCCAGAAGAGGGCATTTGATCCAATGGAGCAGAGTTACAGGCAACTGGCTTCCTGACCTGGGTTCTGGGAACAGAACTTAGATCCTCTGCAAGAGCAGTACATGCTCTTAACAGCTGAGCCATCTCTGCAACCCTTAATACTTCATTTAAAAAATATTTATTTGGGGCTGGAGAGATGGCTCAGCAGTTAAGAGAATTTGCTGTCCTTGCAGAAGACCAGCACCCACATGGCAGCTAACAACCGTCTGTAACTCCAGTTTCAGTGGATCTGTCCTACACTGGCATTGCACAACACGAGTGCACATACATACAAGCTTGCAATATACTCATACACGTAAAATAAAAATGAAGCAAAAAATTTTTTATTTATTATTTTTGTTATTTTATGTGTATGTGTACCTGTATATAAGTGCACTTGTGTTGGGCTGTGCCCACAGAGGAAAGAAGAAGGTGTTGGATTCCTTGGACCTGGAGTTATAGATGGTTGTTAGCTGCCATATGGGTGTTGGGAGTTCAACCAAGGTCCTCTGCAAGAGCTGCCAGTGCTCTTAACTGCTGAGCCATCTCTCAAGCTAATACTTTTTTTTCTTTTTCTTTTTCTTTTTCTTTTTTTTTTTTGAGACAGGGTCTCCCTGTAGCCCCTGACTGGCCTTGAACTCACAGCAATCCACCTGCCTCTGCCTCCCAAGTGCTGGTATTAAAGGCATGTACCACCATGCCTGGCCTAATACTTCATTTTTTTCTCTTTTTTTTACTTGTAGCAAAGGTTACTATCAGACTCCACTCACAGCCAGAGACCAGTGCAAGCGAAAACCTTGCCACTCATGTAAATACTTCATTTTTAATCTTTAAAAATATTTACAGCTGGGGCTGGAGAGATTGTTCAGTGGTTAAGAGCAATGACATGGCAGCTAACAACCATCTGTAACTCCAGTTTCAGGGGATCCAACTCCCTCTTCTGACCTCCACTGGCATTTCATGACACAGGTGCACTTACACACAAGCAGGCAATACACTCATACACATAAAATAAAAATAAATATTTACAAGCACAAGCACTTTCTGTGCCAATTCCTGACAGTCTTGCTTCTACTACAGGCATTATCAGGCTCTCATGTCAAAGACAGAGCCACTGGTGTCTAGGTGGCTGTCTGATCACTTTGAGACTCAATGGCCTTATCACTTTTCCTCCTTGTTCTCATTTCTACATTTCTGTTTGACAATCTGTATGAAAAAATCTTTTTTTTCCCCCATTGGTCTTTTTGAAATAGGGTCTCCCTGTAGTCTCAAATGGCCTGGAATACACTATGTAGACCAGGCTGGCCTTGAACTCACAGAGATCCGCCTGCCTCTGCCTCCCAAATGTTGGGATTAAAGGTGTGAGCCACCAAACCTGGGAGAATTTTTTTTTGTGTGTGGGGCAAATGGGAGCTTCACAAATGGACTTAATGTCCTTATACAAATGGCCGAACCAGAGAGATGAGTCTGTGGATAAAGACACCTTAGTTTGACCCTATGACCTACATAGTAGAAGGAGAGACTCGACTCTTCAAAGTTGTCCTGTGATCTCTATGCGCACAGTGGCATGTTTGTACACACACACACACACACACACACTGGTGGTAATCATAAATTTTTCAATGGTCCAAGATGTGCTGGGATGATCTAACTCAGTGGGACAGTCTTAGCATGCGTAAGGCCCTGACTTCAATTCCCAGCATAGTGAACAAACTAAAACCAAACCAAGCCTGAGAGAGATACCTTGCCCTGTGCCGTGTGAGCGCACAGCAAGGAAGTACGCTCTGTGAATCAGAATGAGAGCTCTCATCAGACACCACATCTACCAGCACTTTGATGGCATTTTGTTATAAAAGCCTGGCTGGAAAAGGGGAGCAGGAAATGGAGGATCATGAGGAAGGCTTCCTTGGATCTAATAAAAGAACCTGGACCCCCTTGCAAGATTGAGATTGTCTCAAATCGTAAAAAAGTTCTTTCTACCTGCTGTTGGGAGAATAATTTGTAGAAAGAAAAAAACAAAATGGGAACAAGGAGAAGGCTGCTATGATCTGAGAGGACTGTGATCAAAGGATGGGATTAGGAGGTAAAATCAAATCCATTACAGTTTTGAAGGGACAGACACAAGGGGCAGCTGGTGACCAAATGTGAGATGGCAGTGGAAGTCAGAATCAAGGACGACTTCAAGTGTTGGGTCTAAATAACTGGGTGGTCCCACTTACAGGACACAAGATAAGCACAGACACCCTGACATTTCTATTTGCTGGCACTGAACACATGGACATCAAAATTAAAAATGATTTATAGTCATTCACCCCAAATGAAATACTTATCTGTACTGGATAGCTTTAGTGTCAATGTGACTCACCTGCATTGAGGGAGCTTCCGTTGAGGAATTGCCTCCATTGGACTGGCCTGGCCATATCTGTGGGTTTTTTATTTTATTTTTTTGGTCTTTTTGAGACAGGGTCTCCCTGTAGTCCCAGCTGTCCTGGAACTAACTATGTAGACCAGGCTGGCTTTGAACTCACAAAGCTCCACCTGCCTCTGCCTCCCAAGTGCTAGGATTAAAGGTATGCACCACCATGCCTGGCTATTTTCTTGATTGTTGAGTGATGTGGGAGGGCCCAGCCCACTGTGGGCAGGGCTACCCCGGGCAGGTTATTGTGTATTGTCTAAAAAAGCATGCTGAGCTCGGGCTAGAGGAGCAAGCCAGTAAGCAGCATTCCTCCATGGCCTGTGCTTCAGCTCCTGCCTCCAGGTTCCTGCCCTGAGTTCCTACCTTGGGCTCCCTAAGTGATGAACTGTGACCTGGGAGATGTAAGATGAATAAACCCTTTCCTCCCCAAGTTGGAATTGCTTAGA
This sequence comes from Rhizomys pruinosus, assembly GCA_009823505.1. Lineage (NCBI taxonomy): Eukaryota > Metazoa > Chordata > Mammalia > Rodentia > Spalacidae > Rhizomys > Rhizomys pruinosus. Next base: position 3,058,446 of record VZQC01004543.1, read on the forward strand.
GTGTTTTGTCACAGCAATGGAGAAGCAAACTGGAACAAAAATTGGTACCAGAGAGTGGGCTATTGCTGTGACGGACCTGACCTTGGTGTTTTGGGGAGGATGTGGAAGCATTTGGAACTTTGGGCTAGAAAAGTCATTGAGTGCCTAGAGTTTGCTGCCATGGAGCTTGGAGCAGTTATGCTGAAAAAGTTGTAGATGATGGAGGCCTGGCTTGTGAAGCTTCAAAGGGAAGCAGAGACCATCAGGGCCAATTGTATATTTTTGAATTGAGACTCTGTGGATTCTGGTCATCTGGGGCTGAAGGATCAGCTGTAAGTAACAAGAGACCAGAACCTGAAGTGAATCCTTTGTTTTACTGGAACAATTGATGCTGGTTAGCTGGGGCTGAAAAATCAGCTGTAAGTAACAAGAGACCAGCATCAATCTGTGGTGAAATCTTCTGGGAAGAACTTCCTCAGGGTCAGCACACAGAAGCTGTGGTTCAGAGGGGGCCTGAGCCTCCATCTCAAGCTGGAAGCAAGACTTGGTAATATGTCTCCAATATCCAATATGGTTCTGATGTTGAAATGTGAAGGGGTCACAGAGAGCAGCTGGGGCTATACAGAGATCCTGTCTCAAAAAGACTAAAAAAAAAAAAGTGCTTGCTTTGGCAGCACATATACTAAAATTGGAACGAAACAGAAGATTAGCATGGCCCCTGTGCAAGGATGACATGCAAATTCATGAAGTGTTCCATAAAAAAAAAAGAAAAAAAAAGCATGCTGAGCATGGCAGGGAAGCAAGCCAGTAAGCAGCGTTCAGCGTTCCTCCATGGCCTGTGCTTCAGCTCCTGCCTCCACATTCCTGCCCTGAGTTGGAAGCTGGGCATGGTGGCACACACCTTTAGTCCCAGCCCTTGAGAGGCAGAGGCAGGCAGATCTCTGTGAGTTCAAGGCCACCCTGGTATACAGAGAGAGCTCCAGGTAGCTTGGGACTAAAGGGAGACCCTGTCTCAAAAAGACAAAAAAAAAAATTATGGAAATGCAAATGGACAATAAATGTGAAAAATGTTCATTTCAATAGCCATCAGAGAAATGCATATCAAAACAGTTGAGATTCCATTTTATACTACCCCCATGACATTCATTAAGAAAACAGCAAATGCACATGAGAATGCAGAGAAGGCCCTTTACATGGTGCTGGTGGCAATGGAAACTAGTCCCATCAGTCTGCAAGTTTCTCAAAACTAAAAATAGATCCCCCACATGACCCAGCTAAGCCACTTGACCCAAAGAACTCCAAGTTCAAATTCACAGAGATACGTGCACATGACTGTTTATCAAAGCACTATTCACAATAAGTTATGGAACCAATCTAGGTGTCCAATAACAGAGGACTGGATAAGGAAAATGTATACAGACAATAAAATGCTTTTTGATACATGGGGGCATCTCTTGAAATGTCCTGCAAATGTGAGTCACCAGTCTTCCTGTGCAGGGAGGTCTTCAAGATCCACTAATGAGACTTCAGCCAGTGTCACAGTCTATAAAGAGGAAAGTCTGCTCATGCTTCAAAAAGGGAAGCCTGGTCTAAAAAGACCTGACTTTGTCCTTAAGTGGATGGAACTGGTGATTGAAAAGCCAAAAGGAGCCAGGGGCTCCCCCCCCCAAAAAAAACCCAATTGACCCTTGAGGACCAGATCCTCAACTGACCTTGAGAAAACAAAAACCTTGGTTAATCTGGGCTAACTGTGTGGCCTTAAACATCCAAAAGGAAAGTATAACTAGAAATAAATAGTAAGTCCTGAGAAATTGTACTTCAGGTATAAAACTTGAGATCTTAGTAAAAAGACAAAAGAGCACAGTTGTTTTGCCTGTCTTACTGGCAAGTGCAGCTACCCTGTGGCTGCCACTGCTTTTGCCATCCTTCAAAGACATGAGACACAGCTTTTCAACCTTCCAATATGGACTGAAGACTCATGTCTCTCCAAGAATCCTCCAAGCCTTCAGTGCCAGATGGGGACTGCTGAGACATCCAGCTTGTGGACTGAGCTACTACTGGTGTTTCAGCCTCTTCAGAGTATAGACTGCCATTGTTGGACTACCCAGGCTGTATCATGGAGACCAGCACAGGAAGATCAGGACAGGACGTGGTGCTTACTGGATCTCATTTGGTGACCATGGGAAGGGAAAACCCCAGTGTGGAGCACAAGGGCAGAACTGATGGTGGTTTGGGCTTGCCAAGGAGGAGACTTCAAACATGACATCTTTCAGCCTAATAAAGAAAAAAAAAATCATAAACTGAAGAAGCTAAAACCTATGGGGGGAAAAACGCTTTTTGGCTATAAAGAATAAAGTTATAAATGGATGTAACTCAAGGTACTCATACTATGCAAATTAAACCAATCTCAGAACACTAATATCATATTTTCTCTTATTTGTGGCTCCTAGGTTTTCTATAGATACATAAAGTCATGCATGTGTATATAGCACAAAAGCAGAAGTAAAACTGTCTAGAGGAGCAGAGGAATGTGTTCAATATATAATATTTATTTATGCAAAAACTTAAAAATAAATTAAAAAAATTTTTTTTACTTTTTCAAGGAAATTTTCTTTAAAGAAATTTTATTTACTTATTTTCGTATGTGTATGAATATACTGTCTGCATGCAGGTTTGTGCACCATATTGTGCAATGCTGCAGAGGCCAGAAGAGGTGTCGGATTCCCCTGGAACTGGAGTTAAAGATGATTCTCAGCCACCATGTGGGTGCTGGGGATCGAACCTGGGTCCTCTGCAAGAGGAGTCGGTGCTCTTAACTGCTAGGCCGTCTCTCCAACCCTTAAAAATAAATTTATATGGAAATGCAAAGTATCTACAACAGTTAATTCTAATAGAGAAAAATAATGCAAGTGAAGTCAGGCTGGTCTTATCTCAGATCTGTCTACCTCTGCTTTCAGTGTGCTGGGATTAAAGGTGTGCACCACCATATGTCTGGTATATTTATTTTTACTGCATGTGTATGACTGTTTTGCCTGCATGTAAGTGCACCACGTATGTGCAATGTCCGTGGAGGCCAGAAGAGGTCATTGGATCCCCTGGAACTGGAGTTATGGATAGTTGTTAGCCACCATGTGTCTGCTAGGAACTGAACCTGGGTCCTCTGCAAGGGCAGCAAATGCTCTTAACCACTGAGCCATGCCTCCAGCCTTGCAACAGACACTTTTAGCTGATAAGTCACCTTGCCAGTCTCTAAATACTTTCAGCAGAGTTTAAATTGTACTTTGTAAAAAAAAAAAAAATTACATCTGCATATAAAGTTAGGATGTGATTTCGTAAGATTAAATGAACCCATTTTTAAGTGATTATACATTTCAAATGGCCATTTTTTGTTGTTTTTTGGTCTTTTTGAGACAGGGTCTCCCTATAGCCCCAGCTGTCCTGGAACTCACTCTGTAGACCAGGCTGGCCTTGAACTCATAAAGATCTGCCTGCCTCTGCCTCCCAAGTGCTAGGATTAAAGGCATGCACCACCACGCCTGGCTATTTTTATTTTTTATTTTTTCATTGATGTGTATGAATGTATTGTCTGCATGTAGGTCTGTCTACCCGTGTTGTGCAATGCCACGGAGGTCAGAAGAGGGTGTCAGATTCCCCTGGAACTGGAGTTCTCCTGAAATTGGAGTTACAGACGGTTCTCGGTTGCCATGTGGGTGCTAGGGATTGAACCCGGGTCCTCTGCAAGAGCAGTTGGTGCTAACTGCTAGGCCATCTCTCCAGCCCCAAATGGCCATGTTTTAAAATAACCATAACTTAATATATTCATTTAAATTTTTATTATGGGTGATTTAAATTTTCCAAGTTTTCATTATTTTATGGTACTGAGATGAACTCTTTATCATCCCGTTATAGGAACAGGTACTATACTATTGGGCAGCAAAGGAATATGCATTTATTATGAAAATCATACTAATTCATTACAGTTGCTTCCATCTGTCCAGAATCATTTCTAATAAATGCATAATTTTCTTGAATCATTGATTCTATTAAACCTGGGCATGATGGTGCATGCCTATAATTTTAGCCCTCAGGAGGCTGAAGACTATGAGGTCGACTAGCTTGGACAGTAGATAGACATGTAAAGTTAATAAAAACTGTACTAGAAATTACAGTCGGGGTGGAAACATGTTTTTGCTGTTGTCTTTTGAGACAGGTCTGCTTCCCAAGCGCTGGGACTGTGAGCCTTCCCCGACAGGGTGCCTGTCAGCGTTTTGAGAACTCAGCGTCCTTCCTGCCTAGGAGCCTGTGTTCTCAACCAAACCCCCCACCCCGCCCCCTTTTTTTGGTCTTTTTGAGACAGGATCTCCCTGCAGCCCCAGCTGTCCTGGAACTCGCTGTGTAGACCAGGACTAACCAAGGCCCGTTAAGTGTCCAGGAAGAGTTTCACAGAAAGATTCTAATTGGTTAAATCCTAAGAATTTCAATTAAAATCACTTAAAGTGTTTATAATTTGTGAGCTTCTTTAAAACATATAAAATATCACAAGTACAGGATGTAGATGGAAACAACAGAGCGGGGTTTGAATTTTGTTATTACTTCTTGGTAAGCATAACCCTGGTGCTCTAAACTTCTCTCTATTGAGACTATTGGAGTTGTAATCATTTTCCAATGGAGGGAAATTGATTTGTTTTTGGACTGTTCACTTGGTGTTATATGTTCAGGTTTCAAGATATTAAGGTTATGGAGTTAGGGTTGCTGGACAAAGATGGCTGTTGAAGGTGGAAAGCAGGAGCCTCAGCACCTCCTGAAACTTAACCTTAGCTGACCCCTCCTAACAGCTGCAATTTGCCCGCTGTGGGAGCTCAAAGCCCATGCAATTCAGTTGGGATTTATTTTCACAATTTAGGGCATTGTCTGTCCATCAGGAATCCTAAAAAGCTTTTATCTTTGCATAATTTTAATAGCAGCTGTTTCTGAATTTTCCCTGTTTGATTTGAGAGGATGGGATTCTGCATGCCCCTCTGGAGAGTTCAGCTAATCTCAGCTTATTTAAAGTTAATTAAATTCTTCACCTCTTTGATATTTTATTTTCTCATCTACCTAATAAAAAGATTAGTAACATAGAATTAGGATAAGCCTTCAGTGAAATTTCATAGGTCACATGCACATTTAAAAGGTGATAAAAGCGGAATGGAGAGATAGCTTAGCAGTTAAGAGTACTGGGCTCTTACAGAGGACTGCTCCTTCAGTTCCCAGCACCCACGTGGTGGCTCCTCGTCACTAACAACTCCAGCTTCAGGAAATCTGACACCATCTTCTGATCTATACAGCACCAGGCACTCAGGTGGTACGCATTCATACACCAGGACAAAAATCCCATACACACAAAATAATAATAATAAAAAACTTAAAGTAAAAAATGAAAGGTAAGAGTATTGCCAAATAACTCTTTGATTTCCTAATCCACACAACCATCAATAGTGTGTTAGCAAGATGATGAAGAGCCGGAATAAAATTCTTCCCACAGGGGCCAGCAAGATGGCTCAGTGAGTTGAGGTGCTTGCTACTAAGGCTCATGACCTGAGTTCAATTCCCAAACCCACATGGTAGAGACAATCAACTCCTGAAAATTGCTTTCTGGTCTCCATGGTGTGACCCCTTATTGTAGTTTGTCTTCCATTGCTGTGACAAAACACTCTGACCGACACCAACTTGGGGAGGAAAGGGTTTATTCAGCTCACATCTCCTGGGTCACAGTTCATCACTTAGGGAGCCAAGGCAGGAACTCAGGGCAGGAACCTGGAGGCAGGAGCTGAAGCACAGGCCATGGAGGAATGCTGTTCACTGGCTTGCTCCCCTGGCCCATGCCCAGCCTGCCCTCTTATACCTTACACAACAACCTGCCCAGGGTGGCACCAACTCATTGCGGGCTGGGCCCTCCCACATTGCCTGACAATCAAGACAATACTCCACAGATGTGGCCACAGGCCAGTCCAATGGAGCCAATTCCCCAATTGAGGATCCCTCAACTCAGGTGTGTCAAGTTGACACTAAAGCTATCCAGCACAATTGACCCCTTGTCAACTTGACACATAAAACACATCACTATTAAACCACCACCTTTCCAGTTCTTATCCCCAAAGTATGATGTTAACATTAATCACAACCTAAGACAGTACAACCTTAAAAACCCCACAGTCCTTAAAATGTTTAAACACTTAAAAGTTCACAGTCTGTTAAAAGTCTCTTAACTGGGCTGCTGTAAAATCCAAAACAAGTACTGTCTTATTTCAAAGGGAAGAATCAGGCACATTCAAACAAAACCTAAGTCCAGCAAAGTAGCTCAAGGCTGGACACCTGGGATTCACTCACAATCTTCTGGGCTCCAAAGGGTCTCGGCAGCTCCCCCTCTCTGACTCTGCCGTCCATGGCACACACAGCTCATCTCGCAGGCCCAGGCCGACTCCATTCCACACCTGCCGCTGCTCTTGGTGGTCGTCCCATAGTTCTGGCATCTCCAAAAAGCTGGGGTCGCCACTGAAACTGAGGCAGCACCTTCACCAATGGTCTCTTCTGACCTTTCCTGGTGCAAAGCCTCAGCTTCTCTCATTGACCCCTGCAATCCTGGGGTCTTCACTGCAAACCGAGGTGCACTTCCACCAATGGTCTTTCCTGACCTCTCACAGTGCCAAGCCTCGGCTGCTCTCGTGAACCCCTCAAATTTCAACACCAGAACCTATAGGAGACTCTTACACACTACCAAGTCCTGCTCTGGCTCGATGGATGCTCAGGCCCCTTCTGGACCACAGCTTTCGTGTTGTGACTCTGGAAATTCTTCCCAGAGAATCACCCACAGTGATGCTGGTCTCTTGTACACTTACAGCTGATCTTCAGCCCCGCTGACCAGAGCCCACACAATACCCGTCCTGATGCTCTCGCTCCCCTTTGAATAGAACTTCACAACGCAGGCCTCTATCTTCTACAACAATCCTTCAGTAAAACTGCTCCAAGCTCCCACAGCAAGATCTTTAGGCATTCAATGATCTTCCCAGCCCAAAGTTCCAAATGCCTCCACAATCCTTCCCCAAAACACCAAGTCAGGTCTGCACAGCAATACCCCATCTGCTGGTACCAATTTCTGTGCAGTTTGTCTTCCATTGCTGGACAAAACACTCTGACCAACACCAACTTGGGGAGGAAGGGTTTATTCAGCTTACATCTCCTGGGTCACAGTTCATCACTTAGGGAGCCCAAGGCAGGAACTCAGGGCAGGAACCTGGAGGCAGGAGCTGAAGCACAGGCCATGGGGAATGGCTGTTCACTGGCTTGCTCCCCTGGGCCCATGCCCAGCCTGCCCTCTATACCTTACACAACAACCTGCCCAGGTGGCACCAACTCATTGCAGGCTGGGCCCTCCCACATTGCCCGACAATCAAGACAATACTCCACAGATGTGGCACAGGCCAGTCCAATGGAGCCAATTCCCCAATTGAGGCTCCCTCAACCCAGGTGTGTCAAGTTGACACTAAAGCTATCCAGCACACCCCTCTTCCCCAATTAATAAATGTAACAAAAATTTTAAAATATAATTCCTGGGGCTGGAGAGATGATTCAGTGGTTAAGAGCACTGACTGCTCTTGCAGAGGACATGGGTTCAATTCCCAACACCCATGTGGCAGCTAGCAACCATCCATACCTTCAGTTCAGGTGCTGATCTGAAATGAATGTGGGCCACACATGGACTGATTGAGGTTCTGAAGGACCTGCAGCTTTAGAGTTACAGAAATTGAGGCTCACAGTTTATACAGCTCTGTAATCTGTTTGCTGTTTTCACTTTTAGAGAAGTTAAGGACATCATGTTCTAGCAATAGACTTCTATACTTTAATGGCTACAGATTATAAGACTGTACAGTAATTTATGCAAACAGCTTATTACTGAACATTCAGGCTATTAGAAAGAACAATACAAAAAAATATCCTTGTAGCCTTTGCTTACATGTTTAATCACTTTCCTGGCATAAATTCCCAGAAACAGAAGCATTGGATCAATCAAATCAAACAGTCAGAGCCTGGGTTTGAATCAAATTGCCCACTAAGAAAGTTGCTTGAGTTCATATTGCTGGAGGCAAACTATGAGAATGCCCTGAAGAGGACGGTGTTACGAGGCTGGAGAAATGGCTCAGCCAGCCATTAAGAGCACTGGCTGTTCTTGCAGAAGACCCAGGTTCAAATCCCAGTACCCATATGGCGACTAACAACCATTTGAAACTCCAGTTCCAGGGGATCCAATGCCCTCTTCAGTCTTCTGCAGGCACTGCACAACACAGATGCACTTACACACATGCAGGCATAACACTCATACATGTAAAAAAATTTTTAAAATGAAAAAAAGGGTATGAAGGGTAGTATGGTGTTGCGTATAAAAAACATTTCCTCAGGCTTGCCTGGTGTGGTGGGCACGCCTTAATCCTCGCATCAGGAGGCAGAGACAGGCTGATCTTTGTGAGTTTAAGGCCAGCCTGGTCTACAGAGTGAGTTCAGGACAACTGGGCTACAGGAGACCTGTCCGCAGAAGAACCCCCCGAAAAACACATTCCTACAGGTAAGAGGATTTGTTAAGACTTTTGGTTTTATATATATATATATATGTATATATATAAATGTATATATACATATATACATTTATATATATATACATATGTATATATATAATTATATATACTATATATATAATTATATATATACATATGTTTATATATACATTTATATATACATATGTACATTTATATATAAACATGTTTATATATAAATGTATATATATACATATGTATATATAAATGTATATATGTATATATGTATATATACATTTATATATAAACATATGTATATATAATTATATATATAGTATATATTATTATATAATATTTAAGTATAATATAATTATATATAGTATATATAATTATATAATATATATAATTATATATATACATATGTATATATATATAAATGTATATATACATATATACATATATACATTTATATATACATATGTATATATATACATTTATACATAAACATATGTTTATATATAAATGTACATATGTATATATAAATGTATATATACATATGTACATTTATATATATACATATATACCCTGTCTCAAAGAGACAATATATATACATATATATACAATATATGTACATATATATGTACATGTATATATATACATGTATATATATATACACACATATATATACACATATATATACACATATATGTATATATGTATATATACATATATATATTGTCTCTTTGAGACAGGGTCTCTCATCATCCCCAGCTGGCCTGGAACTCTCTATGTCAACCAGGGTAGCTTTGAACTCACAGAGACCTGCCTGTGTCTGCCTCCCAAGTAGTGGGATTAAAGGTATATGCAACCTTGCCTGGCAAAATATATATATATATATATATATATATTTTGTTTTTTCTTTTTGTATTTTTGATACAGGGTCTTCCTATAGCCCCAGCTGTCCTGGAATTCACTATGTAGACCAGACTGGCCTTGAACTCACAGAGATCTGCCTGCCTCTGCCTCCAGAGTGCTGGGATTAAAGACATGCACCACCACGCCCGACTCTTTTTTTTTTTTAAATAATTTTTGTTTTTAAATGTTTTATTTTATCCAAGTATAGAAAGAACATATATGAACCCAAATATTAAGAAATACACAATGTAGAAAGTGAATATGTTCATACCTTTCATTATTTATATTGCAAACGCTATTAGATATATTGATGGTCAACTTTCCCTGTGTGTACCCTAACATGTATTCTATGCATAACTACATTAATAATTGCAACCTGCTTTTCTCTCCCTCCCTCCTCTCTCCTTCTTCTGCCCTACTTCCCTCTGTCCTTCACTTCTTCCTTTCTTTCTATTTTTCCAAACAGACTCTTGTTCTGTTGCCCAGGCTGGCCTCAGACCCGCATGTATCCTTGGCTATCTTTGAATTCATGGCATGCTGGGCTACAGGCATACATCACCACATCCAGCTTAACCAGAGACATCTTGGATTCATTTATGTGTCGGCATAATCTCTTTTTCTCCTTTTCTTTTTCTCTATTCCTTCCTTTCCTTCCTCCCTTCCTCATTCTTTGCCTATTTGTGTTTTTTCCCTGAATTAATCTTTTGTATTTTTAGCTCAGCTTTATAACTATATGGTTACATATGTTGGTATTATTTCTTCTAATTATGTTAAAATACATATTAAGGATATTTTGGTCTTTTTGAGTCTGGGTTTCCCTGTAACCCCAGCTGGCCTGGAACTGAACTATGTAGATTAGTCTGGCCTGGAACTCACAAAGATCCACCTGCCTCTTCCTCATTAAGTGCTGGGATTAAAGGCATGTGCCACCATACCTGACTCCATCTTGTATTTTTAAAAATATTTATTATCTTTATTTCATGTGTGTGAGTGTATTGCCGGTATGCATGTGCATGCACCCATATTGTTCAATGCCTGAGGAGGTCAGAAGAGGGCACAGGATCCTCTGGAACTGGAGTTTGGATGGTAGAATGGTTGTTATCCAGCCTGTGGGTGCTGGGAACAAAACTGGGTCACAAGAGCAGCCAGTGGTCTTAACCATTGAGCTATCTCTTCATTCCCCAATCTTGTATTTTTAATTTTAAAAAAGTTTAGTTTTGTGCTGGAGAGATGGCTCAGCAGTTAAGAGCACTGGCCGTTCGGATCCCAGTACCCATATGCAGGCTAACGATGGTGCATAACTCCAATTCCAGGGGATCTTCCATTCTCCTCTGGCACTGCCCAACACAGGGTTACTAACACATATGCAGGCATCACACTCATAGACATAAAATAAAAATAAATACAAAACTTAAAATGTTATGCATCTTGCCTCCACGTTATTTACCTGCACCCGTGTGAATGTCCATGGAAGCCAGGAGAGGGCATCAGATGCCCTACAACTGGAGTTGCTGATAGTTCTTAGCCACCATGTGGGTGCTGGGAACTGAACCTGGGTCCTCCGCAAGAGCAGCAAGTGCTCTTAACCACCGACCCATCTCTCCAGTGCCCTGTTTATTATTTTTTTTCCACCATAAGAATATTTATTAAATGGCTGGCTTATGAGAAGGATATGAAGGAATGAGTGTAAAGTTTTTTAAGTATTACCTCTTTTGGGTTAGATCATGGTGTGGGAAGCACTGCTAGAGATTATCTGGCCAGAGATTCCCAGCCGGCTGACTTTCCCCTGAGATTTTTCACCTGGTGATTATATTGCAACAAGTGAGCATGGATGACTGCAGCTGTGACGTGGTCAGCTTCAACTAATACTTGGATTTTGAATGGCTTGCCACTTTCAGATGGAAAGTTGACTGTCTTTCTCCCCGTCCTTGGTTGTTGGACAGCTTAGTGTTGCACACAATCACTCTCCTGTTGTTTTTATTGAAGCAGGAGTTAAAGTGGAAAACAAAACGCTTCCCTCTCTGTGAAATCTAGAACAAGCCTGTTTGTATTGGGCTTTACTGCGCCCATGATTGTTATCCGCAAGCCAGGCATGACTATTCCAGGCAAGGGCAGTTCAGCAGGGGCGCCAAAGGGACCAGCATCAACACAGGAGCACTAGGGTAGGCCGGGGCCTGTCAGGCTGCCCTGGGAAGGCTCTGGGTGCAGGAAGTCCAGAATAAACTCCAGGAGTAGTTGGGCCAAGATAGGCACTGGAGGGAGCCTGCCCAGGATAACCCTGGGATGTGCCTGTCCCCCCTGGGTAGGTCCCTGACCCAGGCTAGCTCCCCCGTGCACCAGGCTATTCTTGAGGGTGTGGGTTTCCAGAGTCAGCTAAAGTATCACTAAGTGAAGAGCTGTCTGCCGTTTTCCTGAGGGCTGGCTGCTCTCCGGGCTGCTGCTCAGGTGATGGACCCATCTTGTTTTTTTGAGATAAAGTCTCTCACTGAGGGCTGGAATGATGACTCAGTGGTTAAGAGCACTGACTGTTCTTGCAGAGGAGCTGGGTTCCAATTCCTGCAGCCACATGGGGGCTAAAAACCATCTTGTAACTCCAATTCCACGGGATCCAACACCTGCTTCTGACCTCTGACGGCGCAGGTGCACTTAAATACAAGCAGGCAATGTATTTATACACATTTTTTTTGTCCTTTCAAGACAAGGTCTCCCTGTATTTCCAGCTGGCCTAGAATTCACTGTGCAGACCAGGCTGGCCTGGAAATCACAGAGATCTGCCTGCCTCTGCCTCCTGAGTGCTGGGATTAAAGGCGTGAACCACCACACCCAGCCAATACACAATTTTTTTAAGTCTCTCACTGAGATCTAGGGCTGGACAGTTAGGCTAGACTGATTGGCCAACAAGCCTCAGGGATCCTCTTGTCTCTGCCTCCCCTGTGTTAGTACTACAAGCATGTACCACCACCATCCTTGGCTTTTTTATTCAAATACTGGGGAGAAAGCCTGCGTCCTCATGGATGTGCGCCAAGCACTTTGGCAACTGAGTGAAATGCCCAACTGTCTTTGTTTCTTTGTGGCTTATTTTCTTGTGGTGCAGAGGATCTAAGTCAGAGCCCTGAGCATGCTGGGTACATGTTCTACCACCGAGCTGCATCCCCTGCTTAATATTCTAATGTTGGCGTTATGTACCAGTGAAAGGGTGGACAAATGGTTCTTCTGTCACTGTTTTGTGCGGTTGTTGTTTGGTTTTTGGTTTTTTTGAGACAAGGTCTCACTTTGTAGCCTTGGCTGGTATAGAACTTACTACGTAGGTTTGACTGGCCTTGAATTCACAGAGATCTCCCTGCTTCTGCCTTCCAAGTGCTGGAAGTAAAGGCGTGGGCCACCACACCCAGCTCTTGTCATTGTTTTTTGATGCTGGGGTTTGAACCCAGAACCTTGATGTGCTGGCCAGCTGCTTTCTGTTGCTAAGTAACACTCAGTGTCCTTTAAATAGATCTGTCAGTGGGACATAATGTTGCATACCTATAAGCCCAACATTCTGGAGGCCAAGGCAGGAGGATCAAGAGTTTGAAGTCAGGGGCCTAGAGAGATGGCTTAGCGGTTAAGAGTGCTAACTGTTCTTGCAGAAGTCCCTGGTTCGATTCCCAGAACCATCCTTAAGCCGGGCATGGTGGCACTCGGCTTTAATCCTAGCACTTGGACGGCAGAGGCAGGCTGATCTCTGTGAGTTCAAGGCCAGCCTGGTCTACAGAGTGAGCTCCAGGCCAGCTGGGGCTATAGGGAGACTCTGTCTCAAAAAACCAGAGTTTGAAGTCAGCTTGGGCCATATAGTGAGAACTTGTCCCAAACAAACAACAAAACAAAATTAGATTTGGCCAAGTGCTATAATATTTAAAAATAACTGCTCTGGCTTTTAGTTTCTTTAGGATTTGAGACTTTTTCAATCTAATGGATTCAGAATATCTTCCATGTGTTCTCTACATATCATAGACTTATAGTAATTCCCCTGTTTAGCCAGAGCATGACAGTGCTCCTAAAGCTCAGGAGCAAACACCCATGCATGTACGCCCTATCCTGAATAGCTAAAATAGCTGACAAAGCGATATTCACAGCTTTGTGTCTCAGTCATAGAAGATTCTTTTACACCTACTCAGGCCCCATTTGGCATATAGTTCTAATAGTGTTCACACTTGACATACAGTTCTAATAAGCTTGCTTATCTCATTTCTAGTCCTTGGCTGACTTGAAGCAGAAAATTAGAAAGGCAAGAAGAAAAGCTCTAGGCAGGTGAATTGACAGAATGAAAAGACTTGAGGAGAAATAATGTACCTCATTTATATGCTACCATCAAATGAAATGGAATTCTAGTAACTGTGCATTCAAGTCAAAAAAGAAAGGTGGGGAAAAGGTACTTCTTTAAAAAAATTTATTTATCTCCAGGTGTGGTGGCACACGCCTTTAATCCTAGCGCTTGGGAGGCGGAGGCAGGCGGATCTTTGTGAGTTCAAGGCCAGCCTGGTCTACATAGTGAGTTCTAGGACAGCTGGGGCTATAGGGAGACCCTGTCTCGAAAAGACCAAATTAAAAAAAAAATTATTTATTTATTTATTTATTTATTTATTTATTTATTTATCTTGAGACAAGCTTTTGCTACGGAGCCCTGGCTGGCCTCAGCTCACTATGTAGCCTAGGTTAGTCTCAAACTCTTAGAGAGTCTCCTGTTTCTGCTTTTTTTTTTTTATTTTAAAGCATGTGTTGGTATTTTGCCTGCATGTTTGTATGTGCAGCACGCGCGCGTGTGTGGTGCCCATGGAGGCCAGACAAGGGTGTCAGATCTCGTGGAATAAGAGTTAGAGCTGGTTGGGCACTTGCCTTCCTTCAGACGTGTCTACCATCTGGGCTGAGCAGCAGGGAGCTTGGGTTTGTGTGGTCCATTCACCGTGAAAGTTCTCCATGGTCACCAGCAGCCGACTCCTTTCCGTCTTCTCAGTATCTCTGAAGATACTGAAGGTGAAAACAGGCATGACTTCACACCAGTTCACCTGAGATGGTGCTGTTCACCTGCAGAACTTCCCTGGCCAGCATCCATCATATCAGTGATGATGTGAGTGAGCTCTCTTGCATGGTGCATCAATGTTCACATGGTGCAGAAGCAGGAACATGTTATACAGCTTCACTCAAGATGCCTCAGTGAGAAGCTGGCGATCAGCCCTGGATCAGTCACACATCAGCAGAACTTGTGTCTGCTAGAAGACTGCCTGTATCTGGTGGGAGACAGTACAGGAGCCAAGGTACCGCAGCTGAACTGGTTTGTGTGGCAGTGGCAATGTTCAGACCAGCCCACTGGCCAGCATTCCTAAGCGATGACACGAATATCAGCAGGGTTCTCAATGGTAGCAATGGCTCAAGATGCTGCGAGAAGCTCTCCCAGTCCTATTTATATATTTTTTTAATTTAGATTTATGATGTAGGGAACTCACTATGTAGACCAGGCTAGCCTTAAATTCACAGACATCGACCTGCCTCTGCCTCTCGAGTGCTGGGATAAAGGCGTGCACTGGCTCAGATTTATAATGTAGATACTGATCTTCTTGTGCATGGACTGGTCCATCTGGAAACCCAGGTCAGCACCATCTGAGTTCCTGCTGAAGGATAGTGAGGACATCTTTCTTTTCCATTTGCAGGACATCAAGGGCTCTGGGAACTGGGTCAAAACTTCCCTTTAAAATTAGCATGCAAGGGGCTGGAGAGATGGCTCAGGGGTTAAGAGCACCGGCTTCTCTTGCAGAAGATCTGGGTTTGATTCCCAGTACCCACATGTTGGCTGAGAACTGTCTTTAACTCCAGTTCCAGGGGAATCCGACGCCCTCTCCTGATCTCTGTGGCATTGCACAATACGGGTGCACCAACCTACATGCAGACAGTACACTCATACACATAAAAAGTAAAAAAAAAAAATTTTAACTTAAAAAAATAAAAATTAGTATGCAAAAAAACCCACAAAAAAACAAACAAACAAAAAAACACAAAAACAAAGCATATAAAAGCCTTCACTGAGTAGTGCTGGACTCTAATTCTGATACTTGTTTGGGCTTTTGGTCCTTCATATAAAAAGGTGGTGGGGTGGTGAAATGACATAGGGGATAAAGACACCTTTTTTCAAGTGTCCTTGTCTACACAGATACACAGAGACAGACAGACACACAGACACAGACACACACACAGACACAGACACACACATACACACACACAAGTTAATATAATTTTAAAAGGCAAAGCAAAGAATAGGTGATGTTTGGGCTCCTGTCTAGTGTAGAATTCCATGATTTCAGTTGACAGTATAACTAGCTTCCCAGCAAGGGGACAGTGAAGTGCTGAGTATCTTAGCCTGTTCTTTTATTCATACATTTGCTACTCCTACAAATCTATTTTGAACCTAACATTTTACCAGCACTTACATACTTCAGATGTCTAGGACAATTAAGAGTGAGGTAGCTGGGCCTGGTGGCACAACCTGTAATTGCAGCACTCCAGAGGTTGTTAGGATGATCACACGTTCAAGGCTAGCCTGAGCTACACAGTGAGAACATGTCTAAAAACAAACAATATTACCCCATTTCCCAAGTCCTCCCCCTCAACCAAAGAAACAAAAAGAGGAAGTAGACAGGGTAGAAACTTCAGTGTTGTCAGAGACACTCCTTTTCCACAACCAGAATAGTATCTATTATTTTATTTTATTTTATTTTTTTGGTTTTTTTGAGACAGGGTCTCCCTTTAGTCCCAGCTGGCCTGGAGCTCACTCTGTAGACCAGGCTGGCCTTGAACTTGCAGGGATCTGCTTGCCTCTGCCTCCTGAGTGCTGGGATTAAAGGCATGCGCCACCACGCCCAGCTTATTATTTTATTTTTTATTATTTGTCTTTTTTTTGAGACAGGTCTCCCTGTAGTCCCAGATGGCCTAGAACTCACTATGTAGACTAGGTTGACCTTGATCTCACAGAGATCCACCTGCCTCTGCTTCCTAAGTGCTGGAATTAAAGGCATGTGCCATCACACTTGGCAAATATCTAATATTTATAATGATTTAACATAACCAGCAATTAGCAAACAGTTTTGATGTGTCATCTAAGTGTTAAGTCATCATGAGGAATTCTGTTCTATGTTTCAAGAGGTAGCTGGGGAAAGATTTGCCAATAACTAAATTAAATTGTTTCATGTAAGCAAATTTAACAGTCGCTTTCACACAAGTGCCCAAAGACAGTTGTTCAGAGATGCTTTCTTCCACATTGTTTATAATAGTAAAACACTGGAGGTGCTGGAGAGATGGCTCAGCGGTTAAGATCACCGACTGCTCTTGCAGAGGACTCGGGTCGATTCCCAGCATCCACATGGTGGCTAAGAACCATCTTTAGTGCTAGGTGTGGTGGTGCATGCCTTTCATCCCAGGCAGAGGCAGGTGGATCTCTGTGAGTTCAAGTCCAGCCTGGTCGACAGAGCAAACTCCAGGCCAGCTGGGACTAACAGGAGACCCTATCTCAAAAAAATACCAAAAAAAAAAAAAAATGTAAAACACTGGAAATGATGTCACTGTTCATCAGCAGAACCCAAGCGACATGTGTAAACCAGTATGAGAAGGCGGTCACGGTACATGTTAGACCACAGAAGGGAGCTGTATGTCTTTCTTTGCTAACATGTGTGCTCCTGCTGGCTGAAGACATGTACAACAAAACTATCAATAAAGGTAATGTTTGGGGTGTCTTTTTCTATGTTTTGTGATGTTCACCTAAAATAGATACAAATTAGAAAGACAAATAAAATAAACATAATAATATACAATGAAGGAAGGAAGGAAGGAAGGAAGGAAGGAAGGAAGGAAGGAAGGAAGGAAGGAAGAGAATGTTCCTGTCTGTAAGATCCTTTTTTATCCTTTCTCCATCTCTAGATCAGTACTGTTCCAGGGGCTTTTCCCTCTGGCCATTTTACATGCATGTCACCTACCAGTCTTGTACTGCAGTCATTCCCTTAAGGTTTATTCAACTCATATTATCAAATGCCTACTGCATGCATGACCAAGTTGGTTATGTATAAACTCATCTCCTTTAATTCTCACAGCAACCCTGAGAAACAGGCCCTAATTTCAAGAGTCTGAGATTCAAGCAAGGATGTGGCCACCAAGCAGCAGAACTTCCAGCCCCTGGCTTTTCACCAGTCCTCTATCTGCTCCACAGAACAGTGCCCATCGCACCTCTCTTGCCTCCTGTTCTTGCAAAGTCTACATGTTCTGGTCCTTGGCATCCACACCCCTTCATGAATGCCTTTCTGATCCTACGGAAGCATGCCAGGCTCCTTTGCCTTACAGCTGTAAAACACGGATGGGTCACTGCGTTCCCATGCAACAGGCTTCTTTATTCTGTGGTTGTTCTGTGTATTACTATGGAAGGAAATCAGTATGCTTTGCTAAAATAAAGAACCTAAGCTCACTTTTTAAAAACCTCAAAAAAAGTATACAATAAAATACAAGAAATGGAATAATGTTTTAGTGGTATTTTCATGGGGAAGTATTGAAATTTTATCTAAAATAACCATTTTCCAAGGACTCAGAGTGGGTAGGTTTGCCAACTGCACAGCTCTAGGCTGTGAACTCACCCTCCACTTCCCTCCTTGGACTAGAGCCTCATTAAGCTTTCCACCTGGCAGGCGGGCAGCACACAGGTCTTTGCTGATGTGTTCACCCGGGACCCAGAGGAAATCCCCCAGGCATCTCTGTTTACTTTTCTGGGGAACCTAGAAGGTCACCTCTAAAAATAATCTTGCTCAGTGTCAGAGTTTCTGGGTCACCAAGGTACATGCCTCACATGCTCTCCGCAGCTTGTGCCCTAAGCCGGGGATATCCAGTTCCCCAAGTACTCTATGCCCGCCAAACCGTCCAGCTGCTGGGATCATTTAGTAATGGGTACAAAGGAACCTCTTTCAAAAATGGTGTGTGTGTAGGGGGAGGGGGCTGGAGAGATGGCTCAGCGGTTAAGAGCACGGACTGCTCTTTCAGAGGACCCGGGTTCAATTCCCAGCATCCACATGGGAGCTAAGAGTCATCCTTGACTCCAGTTCCAGGGGAATCCTACACCCTCTTCTGACCTCTGAGACATTTGCGTGATACACGTTGCACTCACATACATGCAGGCAAAATATCCATACTCATAAAATAAAAATAATAAAAATTAAAAAATTAAAAATAAATAAAAATGTTGTATACCTTTTTTTTTGTGGCTACCATTGTAAGTGATAAATGTTAGTGGATACTGGTTTTTTAGGGCACCTAATCAGCCTATATGTCCTTTGCAAGGGCCCTGATGCTGTTGTGGATGGGTAGGCCTGAGGAAATACACTTGTACCTGGAGAATAACCCCATGTGCTCCTGACTTTTGCCCCATTGATATGATTGAACCTTCTATTATACCTGGAACTACTTTGTGGGAGTAGAAAGCTTGAAAGGAGATTTAAGTAAGGAGATCCTCGCTCTGCAGGGCCCAGTGTGCACTCCTGTGAGTCTGTACTCTGGAGTAGAGGCAGGATGATTAGAAATTCATCCTCTGTCACGCAGTGAGCTTGAGGCCAGCCTAAGCTACTTGAGACACGGTCTCAAAATAAAAAACAAAAAGAAAATATTACAGTATTAACAAATATTAACAAATGTAGCTCAGTGGTAGAGCACTTACTTGCCTAGTGCATTCAAGACCAAGGGTTCAATCTCTCTCACCACAGAGAGAAGAAAAAGGTTAATCTGATATCAGACTGATGGGAAAAGTGAGATAGGGAGATTAGTTTCAAGTCAGACATAATGGAAACCCAAACTAAGCTGTGGGTGGAGGAAAGTAATAAAACAATGGTGAAGAAGGGAACCTAGGGCTGGTAGGACAGCTCAGCGGGTGTCTGCTGCCAAGCCTGGCCATCCGAGTTCAAGCCCCAGAACTCACATTGTGGAAGGAGAGAGCTGGTTACACCAGCTGCCCTCTGATTTCTGCATATGGTCTGTGGCACACATACACCTACATACTTGCACACAATAAATAAATGCAAAATAGAATCTTTAAAAAAAGGTAATCTATGGAATTTTATGCTTGACTGGACACAGGGTAGAAAGGTGTTCTAGAAGTTCCAGAAGCCCCCACACGTGTTAGCAAGTTGGGGGAGCTGTCACACGGGCTCTGAATTCATCATCTGCCACTCAGCCTGTTTTGTAATTATCTTCTTTCCTTTTTCAGTTTTTAGAACCAAGGCCACGAGCCTGCTAGGCAAGGGTTCTACCAGTGGGTTGTTTCCCAGTTTATTTATTATTTATGTATTTATGTATTTATGTATTTATTTTTGTCTTTTTGAGACAGGTTCTCCCTGTAGCCCCAGCTGGCCTAGAACTCACTTTGTAGACCAAGCTGGCCTTGAACTCACAGAGATCCGCCTGCTTCTGCCCCCCCCACCCCACCCAGTGCTGATATTAAATGCATGCATCACCACGCTCAGTTTGTATCCAGGTTTAAAAAATGTTTTTTCCTTCTCTTCTTTTTAATACGGTGGGAATGACACCTTTAAAATCTTCTGTAAATTCAAATTCTTTCTTTTTCCTTGAAATGTATTCATTGGTATACTAATATCTAACATTCATTGACTTATTGATACATGTCTTACATTAGGCCAATTTCTTTACCTTCATCATCTTATTTAATCTTTTATTATTTTTTTTATTTTTTATGTGTATGAATGTACTGCCTGCATGTAGGTTTGTGCACCCGTGTCGTGCAATGCCGCGGAGATCAGGAGAGGGCGTCGGATTCCCCTGGAACTGGAGCTAAAGACGGTTTTTAACTGCCGTGTGGGTGCTGGGGACCGAATCTGGGTCCTCTGCAAGAGCAGTCAGTGCTCTTATTTAATCTTTACAATGAGGGCTGGCAAGATGGCTCAGTGGGTGAAGGTTCTTGCTGCCAAACCTTACAACCCGAGTTCAATTCCCAGGGTCCCACATGGTAGAAGGAGAGAACCAACTCCCACAAGTTGTCCTCTGAACTCCATACATACCTGTGGCACACATTCACCACATATACACACATTCAAGAAAATGTAAAAAAAAAAATCTTCACAGTGAACTTGCACGTGGAGTGGGCTGTGTACTTCATCCCTGGGTGCCTTTCATCTGCTCTCTGCTTGACTGAGCACACTTTATTACCACTTAAACTGTTTAGTAAACACACAAGTAACTTCTTTTGAAACTGGCTACATTTTCATTGTCCATTATTCTCCCTTTGCTTCTAGATAACCCTACTTTCTTTTCTTTCTTTCTTTCTTTCTTTCTTTCTTTCTTTCTTTCTTTCTTTTCTTTCTTTCCTTTTCTTTCTTTCTTTCTTTCTTTCTTTCTTTCTTTCTTTCTTTCTCTCTCTCTTTCTTCCTTCCTTCCCTTCCTTCCTTCCTTCCTCTCTCTCTCTCTTCTCCTATAAGCTATTTCTCTCTCTCTCTCTCTTTTTTGGTATTTTCAAGACAGGGTCTCCCTGTATCCCCAGTTGTCCTGGAACTCGCTCTGTAGACCAGGCTGGCCTTGAACTCACAAAGATCCGCTTGCCTCTGCCTCGCAAGTGCTAGGATTAAAGTACTGCTCCACCACGCCAGGATTTTCTTTTTCTTTTTTCCACGCACTCTTCCCACTCCACCCAATCCACCCACTCCCGCCCAGGTTTAAAGCCATTTAATGGTTTCTGCCTCTTGGCCTAGATCCCAGCCAGCCTCTGCCTCCCCTCCCAGGAGCCTGCTTTACTTCCTGCCGTGCTGATCTGCGTGCAGCCTCTCTGTTCCCTAGGGGGCAGGCATTTTCCCATGCTGCTGGGCGCTCTCTCTGCCCGAGGTCACTCTCCTGCCCGTTTTCTCTGTGTGGTGCCCGGTCCTTCACCGTCCGACGCACTCTCTCTTCCAGGGACCTTTTCTTGGCCCCAAGACCTTGTCACAGCACTTTGCAAATCACTGTATTCACTTCGATGTTCTTTGTTTCTCTCACTTAGTTTTAGAGAGCAGCCAGAGGGCTTTAATGTCCTGCCTGTCTTAGGGGAGGGTGACCTGTGATAGGAAAGGCCATGGAGTCTACATAGACCTGGATCTGGAATTTTGTTCCTTATGAGTTTTGCTTTCTTTGTTTTTTAATTTTTTTTTTTAAATTTCTGTATGTGTATGAATGTACTGTCTGCATGTAGGTTTGTGCACCTGGCACCTGTGTCGTGCAATGCCGCAGAGGTCAGAAGAGGGTCTCGCATTCCCCTGGAACTGGAGTTCTCCTGGAATTGGAGTTTCAGACGGTTCTCAGCCGCCATGTGGGTGCTGGGGATCAAACCCGGATCTTCTGTAAGAGTGGTCGGAGCTCTTAACCGCTAAGCCATCTCTCCAGCCCCGAGTTTTGTTTTCTAACCGTAAAGTGGAGATTCATTCTTTGACGATCATTCCTGGTTAAATGAGGTGCCCAGCGCAGAAGGGGCATACAGGGAGCTTCAAATCTGTTTCCTCTTCCCCTTTACAACCAGCAGGAGCTGGAGATTTGGAGGGGAAGAAGGACGAATTCAGAGCTGGATTGTGCAAGAAGGGAGTGAGGAGCTCTGAGCTGCGCTAAAGCTGAGGTGGGGGCTGGAGCACAGGCTGGGAATTACTAGTTTATAGGCGCCGGCGTGGTCTAGAGGTTAATGCAATTGCCAGAATTAGACTGCGCATTATAGATTCTGGCCAGGGCCTGGGAAGCCATAGAAGATCCACTTTAAAAAATGTTTTCAAGGGGCATGGTGGTACACACCTCTAATCCCAGCACTCAGGAGGCAGAGATAGGTGGATCTCTGTGAGTTCGAGGCCAGCCTGGTCTACATAGTGAGCTCCAGGACAGCTGGGGCTACGGGGAGACCCTGTCTCAAAAAGACCAAAAGCAAATTTTTTCATTTTTGTGTGTTTTGCCTTGGTGTATGTAAGTAGACTGGTGTCCCGCAATGTCCCCAGAGGCCAGAAGAGGGCATCGGATCCCCTGGATGGAGTTACAGACAGTTGTTAGTTGCCATATGAATGCTGGGAACAGAAACCTAGATCCTCTCCAAGAGCAGCCAGTGCTGTTACTCCCTGAGCCGTCTCTCTAGCCCCAAAGATTCATGGTTGAAACCTCGGAGGAGACGGGAAACGCGTAATGGTACTGGAGCAATAATGAAAGAGGAAGAGGAGGAGGTGCGCGGGTTTGGACATAATGAGGTGCTGGATGTCCTTGGAAACAGTGTTGACTGTTGTTGTTGTTTTTTTGTAGTTAATCATTTGTTCAGGTCAGAAAAAGAGAGGAGGAGCCACGTAGGACTCCGAGTACCAGAACCGAAGCCATCTGAACTGATGTCTGCAGCAACAGCTCCAGACAGCAACAGCAAAGCATCCGGAAATTAACCAGCCACAAAACATGTACATGTAGGAATTATCAAAAAAAATTGGGGGGCTGGAGAGATAGCCTAACGGTTAAGTGCTCTGACTACTCTTGCAGAGGACCCGGGTTCGATCCCCAGCACCCACATGGCGGCTGAGAACCGTCTGAAACTCCAATTCCAGGAGAACTCCAGTTCCAGGGGAATCTGACACCCTCTTCTGACCTCTGCGGCATTGCACGACACAGGTGCACAAACCTACATGCAGACAGCACATTCAAATAAATAAATAAATAAATAAATAAATAAATAAATAAATAAATAGAAATTAAAAAAAAATTTATGCAAAGTCTCACACTACATAGCCCTGGCTGGCCTGGAACTCACAGAGATCTGCCCACCTTGGACTCTTGAGTGCTTGGAGTAAAAATGTGGGCTATGTCCTGGTTTGTCTTTCATTGCTGTGACAAAACACTCTGACCGACACCAACTTGGGG